>JAUPFN010000011.1:10833643-11404379 GCA_036924255.1 Apodemia mormo
ATGTCACGCAGATAACTGCGTCGACTTGCGCACATGAAATATTAGTAGAGTGGGGATAAAAAGAGTTGGTCTGTATTTTTAGTACTGTATTTTTTTTAATTTTAAAAGAAAACAGTGAAATAAGATTTTAGATGATCAAGTTCAATAATATTAAGAGATTCGACTGTAATTATTATGACGTATGAGTTATTTCCTATGGCAGTAATTTAAATTATTATACAATACTTATATGTACCTTTGTCCTACATTATAACTAAGAATATTCAAGCAAGAAAGATCCTTATATGGCTAGGAACAGAGTTTTAAATGTAACAATTGTACAAATAACTAAACATTATAAAGATATAACGCTAGCAATTATTTAAAATATTCATTCTACCTTCTGTACTAGTATAAACATATAAATAGAACATGAATATACATATATTCAATTTATGATTTATTGAACTAATTTCAACTGTAAATGATTAATGTCGAAACTACAAAATATTTTTGAATAGCATTAGCTAACGTTTCTTCCAAAATTCCTCTATGGCAAACACAGGTGCATGTCGAATTTTTTTTTTTCGAAATGTTGCACCAACTTTTTTTCAATATAATTTTCATGAGTAAGTAGGGCTTGTCAAGTACTACAACATATAATTTTTTGGTGATTGTAAGTCACCAAGAACACTAAAAAAATGAAAGATAAAATATTTATTTATTATTTATAAATGCGCGTAGTTACTTAAATAATCTGAAAAAAATATAGAATATACTCTTTAACGTTACCTACAACCTCACGTTGGTCTCTTGTATTTAGCTTAATTAGTTTTTGAGATATGGCTGTTTGAAGGATAATCAAACATGCACCCATATCTCTAGATTAAAACGGAATACGGCAGAAAAATTCTTATAAATTACATACGTACATCGAGACCATGCTATATTATAAGTTTGGACATGAGTTGTCATTGGGGGCCAAATCATCATAGTTATCCTGCTACACCCTTTACAAATTTTATTTAAACATTTGTTGGCTAAAGTGACATCTTACGGTAACACAAAAGACTTCATTGATTATTTCAAATTTCTACAGAGGAAATACTTGTATAGTGAATTATCCAAAATCAATATAAGGGGCATTGCACACGCACGACAGCGGAAACAAATTAATGATTTATTGTAAACTTAATAAACTTAAAAAGACTTAATAAAATAGATATGGATACACCAAGCAACGCTTTTATTACACTAAGGAAGAAACAGTTATCTAAATCTCTCTTGGATTTGTCACATATTGCAAATAGTTGTAGCAGCACAACATGCAGCAGTCCTAATGTATCAATGCAGAGTTTGCCAAACATTTCAGCTTTAGATACAAGCATAACAATAGATTACAAATTACAAATTGAACAGTTAAGTCTCGAACTCAAAAGTGCACATGCTGAAATAGAAAAATTAAATATAGAAAACAGTAATCTGCAAAAAACTTTATCTAGTTATGAAAGAACAATCAAATTATTTAAAAAAATAGGGGTTTCAGAAGCATCAGTACAGAATATATCAACCCCTACAGTAAAGAGAATAAAATCTATATTCGATTCATATGGAAATTCAGATAATGTGACTCATATACCTAAAGATTTGGATGATGATTTCACATTGTTAAATAATCTAGACCTAGAAAACCACCCTCAATTTCTTTTAAGGAAGCTGAATAGCAAAAAGCATCCAAAAATAAAAGCTAACAATGATTGCAGTCTACCAATTTCAAAATATTATAACACACCACATCAAAATACGATTTTAGAATCATCTTTAAATAATAAAGTCACAAAGAATATAATTAAAATAACTCAAGATGACGAAATACAGACAAAAACAGAAAAAAAATCACGAATCTTTATTTATGGAGATCAACAATTAGTTGGGATGTCTCCCATGTTAAAAAACAAATGGAATGATAAATACACCATTACAAGTGTCACGAAACCTAATGCGAAATCCCAGGACATTCTATTAGATTGTAATAAGCTTTCACACTTAAATAATTATGACAGAGTAATCTTAAGTATAGGGTCAAACGACACAAATCCATATGATGTCGGTAGGCAACTAAGTATGACATTGGAAAAGCTCCAAAACACAAAAGTATTTGTAGTCCCTGTAGTTTCAAATACATCATTAAACGAAACTTTATTGAATAACCATATTCACTCTATTACGAAGTTGTATAATAATTGTATCTTTTTAAACCGGCCTAAAAATAACCTGGATAGATCAAATTTAGGAAAATATTTTTCGAGGCAAGTATTACATGAAATAACTAAATTAGACTACCATAACAAATATATAAAAAATCTATCTCAACACACCAATCCGGGTAAGGAAGGTCATTTAAACAAATTACAGACAAAATACTATAAAAAAGGGACCATACCCTATTATTTCAGTGTAAAAAATAATCACGTCAAAATAACTGCTAACAATACTACATCAATCAAAGAAAAACAAAAAAGCGATAAAGGTACGATTCCATATTATTTTAAACGTATAAAATCTGGTCAAAAATTGGATCAAAAACCAAATTTAAAAGACGAAAGAAATGGAAAACAGTTTTTTCGATCGTAATTTTTCAATACTGCACCAGAATATTGCTGGCGCCATTAATAAAAGTGAATTGCTATATTTGTCTGTAATGGATTTAAATAAAATATATAATGAAATCGATGTAATCTGTCTAACCGAAACCTTTGTTAAAAAAGGTTCAGAATTGCAGCTGAAAGTACCAGGATATAGGAATGCGTCATCATTTTGTAGATACAAAAAACGGGGCGGTAGTTGTATTTTAATTAAAAAAGACATAGAATTTATAAAATTGGATTATTTAAAAAAAATGGAAATGTTGGAATGCTTTGAATGTTGCGGCATTGAAGTGCCGACACAAAAATTAATTGTTGTTTGCATTTACAGAACTCCTCAAAGTGACCCTAATATATTTTTACAGAAGCTGGAAGATCTTTTATACACATTAAGCCTAAAAAAGAAAAACAAAAATATTATATTATGCGGTGCGGTAATTATAAATTTATATTGTTTGACAAAGTATTGCATTATATGACAGGTATTTGTAAGATTTTAATTTAGCACTGACTACTAGTTATTTCAGAATTTGGTATTTTTTTTTTTTTTTACTTTTAAATATATATAGGTCTTGAATGTTTAAATAAATATATAACTAAAAATTTGCATGCCATTATATGGTGAAGTAGGAAGAACTGTAAATCACTTTAATCACATCTTTTTGTACTCTTATTTCGTGCAAATAAAGAATTATTATTATTATTATTATTATTATTATTATTATTATTATTATTATTATTATTATTATTATTATTATTATTATTATTATTATTATTATTATTATTATTATTATTATTATTATTATTATTATTATTATTATTATTATTATTATTATTATTATTATTATTATAGCGTGTCTATTAGTATTCATGTGGTCTGAGGTTATATTATAGTATCATCATGGCCGATTTATGTGAAAGTGCTGGTCCACGAAAAGAACATTGTGTCGCGTAAGTTCGTGAGGCCATCGAGATTGACCGTCGTCCTAAAACTCACTCTTAGATAAAAACGTGAGTGCAGCCGTTTTTAATTATTTACGTCGTTTATGCTTATAAAAATATGTAGATAGCAAGCATACAGATGACTCTCCTGATGAAAAGATGCCTATAGGCACCAAAGATGTTATATATGGCAATGTCGCATGCAAAAGTCTACGGTCCACTTTGGCTCCAAACCGGAACACGACAATGATGAGCATTGATATATTCTATATTTTCCATCGCCGGCACTTGGTTTTCACCATTCCTTGGCACAATTCCATTATTGTTACAAAATTGGCTAAGCACGTGTACTTTAATTTCACTTCACAACTTTATTTTTAATGCACTAGGTGGGACTGATACAAATGTTTGTACTTGCCAATTCCACTTGTTCTATGTTCCATAGTATGTGATTTGTACAGCGCCACCTAGTGGTAAACGTGAGAAACCAGTTTACCACTAGGTGGCGCTGTACAAATCACATACAAATTCCTAGTAAACTCGAAACGCGCTCACGATCAAATGCGAAAAGAAAAACTCACACTTAGCACTTTGTATGTGATTTGTACAGCGCCACCTCGTGGTAAACTGGTTTCTCACGTTTACCACTAGGTGGCGCTGTATAAATCACATACAAATTCCTAGTAAACTCGAAACGCGCTCACGATCGAATGCGAAAAGAAAAACTCACACTTAGCACTCAAATTCCTAATAAACTCGGAACGCGCTCACAATCGATTGCGAAAAGAAAAACTCACACTTAGCACTCTGCATTGTCTCGCCCGGGTCTGGTACCACCACCTTATTTATTCCTGCTGCAATAGCGTCAGTGCTTGTCAATGTCGACCACCCCGTTGGTCGAGTGGTTAGCGACCCTGGCTACGCAAGCAAAGCAAATTTGAAGTAAGTCCATGCAGTACTTTTTGAGTTTACCCCGGACATACATACAGACAAACAGATAAACGGACAAAAATTCTAAAAACTATATTTTTGGCTTCGATATCGATTGTAGATCATGCCCCAAGGATCTTGGATTTTCAAGAAAGTCTTCGGAAAAACCTCAGTTACACTTTTGCCGGATCCGGGGATCGAACCCGGGACCTCATAGTTAAGTAGGTATATGTTAAGTACCTCATGTTAAGTAGGTATATATAAACTACTTACATGAATGTCTGACCGCCTCTGTGGTCTAGTGGTCCGGTGTCGGCGCTGATCATACGAGGTCGTAGATTCGATTCCCGGGACGTGTAAATAAAAAAATGGGGTTTTTCAGCTTTTTAATAAAAACAACTTTGCCCGGGGTTGGAAATAAGTTGGCCTATCGCATTGTGGGACTTATCTTCGGCAAATCGTGGGTGCATAATATATTGTACCTCTGCCTACCTCTTCGGGGATACGGACGTGAAGACACTACTACCACAACTACATGAATGTCTGTGCGTCATTTATTGTACCAAAGTAGTTCATATATCGATTTTATAGCTTGGTATTTACAATTTAATAAATATCTATCTCTATCAATGCATAATTAATGCATATTCGCGCCAGCGTCGGCAAGCAGCATTTTCTCACGAAACGTCGATTGTCGACGGACTATTAAACAGCAGAAAGAATTTACATGAATAATGAATTGTTTTCCCGTTCTAAGTCTGACCTGAGAAAGAGATAATGTGCTCTTATATTTATTATTTATCAACTAATTAATCAAATGAATATGGTATGTACTTACATTTTAATATACCTATAAGACTGAAATCGTACGAGATCCATATCTATACATACTATTTACTGTATACCCACCCCTTCGCAAGGGTGCGATGCTGCAATGTAAGCGCATAAAAAATATGTTTCTAAGACAAATCTTTCTCAGCTTTACTCCACTAAATTATCCTCTGTGTTGGTCCTGGGCTCCTTTGAAGAATAGGCCAACTGCCGTTCTGCCAGGCAGGTCGTTAAAGACGACCGATTGACTATGCGAGTTACTACCATCGTGACTACTAGGTGGTAGAGTTTTGCATTGTTTCTCCTGGGTCTGGTACCACCGACTTACCTATTCCTGCCGCATAGCGTCAGTGTTATGTTCTTGTTTGGAGGTTAAGGTAGCCGGTAAACTTATGCAATGTGGTATTAGACTTCGCCACGAGATAGCAACGCACCGTTAACACTTTTGGTGTCTATAGGCGATGGTTGACTCTTTCCATCAGGAGACCCATCTACTACTTTGCTGTCTTACGATATAAATAAAAGTATCTTCACGCCCATATTCCCGAAGGGATAGGCAGAGGTACAACAAGTGCACCCACGATTAGCCTAAGATACTTGGTCCCACATATGTGATAGGTGGCAAGCCTACCGCCAGCCGGGCACTTTCCAATCCCGGGCAACTTTGTGTTTCTCAGAAAACTGAAAAAAAACACTTTTTTTTGTGCCTGACCCGGGAATCGAACCCGGGACCTCATAAAGTCAACGCCAACGCTGGACCACTAGACCAAAAAAAAAAATTTAAAAAAATGTCTATAGAAGTTAATTATCTCTTTTGATCAAGGAAACCAACTGCTTATTAGGTATCCTCTTATTAAACAAAGCAAAAATTTTCGCTACATGATTAGCATAAACATGATACAATAGATCAGCTACAATTGCACTGTGCACAAACCTTACAAGTCAAATTTAACCAATCTCCAATTGTATCAAGTTCAAACTTTGCAAATGTTTGTATTATCAATATCGGTAAAATATTTCGATTCATTTAGCTGATCTAATACATACTAATATTATAAATGCGAAAGCAACTGTGCCTGTCTGTCTCTTTTTCACGCCTAAATCACGGAATCGACTTAGGTGAAATTTTGTATAAAGATCCACCACTATCTAAGCCGGTAAACTTATGCCACATGCATAAGTTTACCGGCTAATTTACCTTCCAAACCGGAACACGACAGGGACAGCACTGACGCTATTGCGGCAGGAATAGGTGAGGCGGTGGTACCGTACCCGGGCGAGACAATGCAGAAATCTACCAGCTAGTAAAAAGTTTATGGAACTGAACGGAAAATACTAACACTTTTGCTGTCTATAACATGTATAACATTTTTATTTTATATATTCAGTATCAAAATAGAGTACTGAACACCCATCTTTAGTGTGTACAATATAATATTAGACGAAAACTCGAGCATTGTTGATCAAAAACTCGTATAATTTATTAGGCAAATTAAAGAGATAATGAGCGAATGATATCGTAAATCTAGGTCTTATGATGACAGTTTAGTGCAAAGTGACTAGTTATAATGTGTCATCCATGCCGGGCTAATCCGGCATGGATGACACATTATATAAGTAAAATAAGCAATTCTTAGAGCATGCCATCTCATCTCATTCCACCTACATGAAGGATAATTATCCATTTACTGACTTTCAAAAATGATAATATTATATCCTACTTCGAATACAACATATTGATTAGAGTGGTGCGATATTGGTGTTAATAAATAAGATCCCGGGTTTGATTCCAGGGTTGGGCAAATCAAATATATTTGTTTTCATGTTTCTAATGAAAACAATGTTGCCCGGGATTAGATGAGTGCCCTGTTGCCGTAGGCTTGCCATCTGTCACATTGGGGACTAAGTATCTTCGGCTATTCGTGGGCGCACTGGTTGTTGTACTTCTGCTTACTTCTTCAGGGATATGGGGTTTTAATTTTTTTAAAAAACCGATAGTACTTCACTTATGGATTTACATATGGAGGATACACGCAAACGTGTATTGCTCAGGATATCTAGTAAGTTTAATTCGGCACGGTTTGTGACACGTATAAAAACTTGGATATTTCAATTAACTGTAAGAATCCTTGGAAACACCATCAATCTTGTCGTCTCTATAGACTGTGAGCATTGATTCTAAACATGTGAGTGACGGATGTATTCCTGCATCTATCAAGTAGAATTCGAAAAGAAAAGTGAATAAACAACAATAAGTTCTTGCTGTCTAAACTTCGTAACTTTTGCAGCTGCCACTTTCAGCCTTTGATTTACGCTCTAAACATAAGTTATTTTCATGAAACTTAGCTGTAAATTATTGCAAGTGTTTGTAGACTTCAAGTTAAACAGAAAACGTTTGTAATTGAAAGTTACGACCTTAAATTAAATGTTTTGTTACAAACTATGTTCTTAACTTCATGTGTATAAAGAAAACAAAATATATTTTTTATGTACACGTGAAGCGACAATTTTGTGTCTTTTGACAAGGATTTAGAAGTATGAAATCAGACAGCGTTAAAATTTATATGGAGAAGTGTAAAAAGCTAAAATTTTTAACCTCGACATAAAACGAGGGGTGTTATAAGTTTCAGGTGTGTATCTGTGTATCTGCCCGTGGCATCGTGGCGCCCTGGCGGATGGTCCGATTTGGTTGCGGTTTTTTGAATTAAAAGCCCTGTTTTGCGTGATGGTTTTTAGCTATGTTTCAATAGAATCTATTCAGCCGTTTCAAGATCACCAGCTCTTTTCTAATTGATGAAAGGAATTACACAACTTGTAATGGCTTTATTTATACTTAATTTTGTATTCTCTTACTTTATTGATATTACAATTACATGGTAACCTTGACGTAATACTTTAAGATCCTCATTCGAAGATCATCAGCATTTATTTAGCTGGCAATTTTCGTATGTAAATAATAGATTTTCTAAATATTGCAAGCAACTATTTAACGACTTTCTGATATCGTTTGTACAAAAACTTGACAGACTTGTAAAAGTTCAGTGACAATACTATGGTACCATCTAATACTACTATGGTACCATCCAACAAAGCTCATTATGTAGGGACTGGAACTCTTTGATCCAGAGTTTTAACAAGATAACCTTATTTGGACTCATTGGTTTTGTTACTAAAAGTACAAAGTTTGATTAGTGCTCATGTTGACGAGGATCTGAAGATGGAGCTGAAAAATTGGTACCGAAAATCACGCGTAGAATGTAGAAAGAGATAAGATGTTAAAGGTCGTACTCGATGGATTTTTGATGACGTGTACTCTCCATCATATATAATGTCAAAGATCTGAAGATGGGGCCGTAAGTGTGTCATTGTAAATCGCAGATAGAAATAGTGGAGTTATACTGGAGTTTGAAGTCATTTAATTTGTTATAGTAGGTTATTTCTCATGATGATAAGGCTTTGACGATTGAGCCTAAAAGTGACACTGGAACTACAAGAATCCAGCTTCAAAATACTACTACAATGAACGCCTAAACTAAATGAGGTAGTATTTTTGAATAAGCACTTAATTTTCTTGTATTGGCAAACACAAGTCCTGAATGATTTTCAGGCTCTGATGGTGGAACTGAAAAATAACCATGAGAGCTCCTAAACTAGATAAGATAAACTAATCGAAGTTGAGCTCATTTGTTCTGTTTGGACAAGCACTCTAGTGCTAGACGATTTGCACAGTCTCATGGTAGAGCTGGGAGTACGTAATGGGAACTTTGGATTAAAATAGAGAAACACCATCTACTTTGGTGTTATTTGTTATTTAAGGACTTTGGAGCGGAATGGCTTACAGTGCCTGATGAAAGAGCTGAAAGATGTGCCCGAGAACTCTTCCGAGCCGAGCCCGAGAATCCATCAAGTGGTGACTCATTCGATTTGTTTTAGCAAACAATTTGGTGCTGGACGATTTTCAGTATCTGATGATAGAATCGGAAGGTAGCCATGTAACTTCTAAAGTAAACAAGATAAACCTATCGAGTTTGGGGTCCTTTGTTCTGTTTTAACAAACATCCTGGTGCTAGACGATTTCCGGTATCTTTTTTTTTATATCATAAGATAGCAAACAAGCAGATGAGTCTCCTGATGGTAAGAGTCAACCATCGCCTATAGACACCAAAGATGTTAATGGTGCATTGTTATCTTGCGGCGAGGTCTAATGCCACATGCATAAGTTTACCGGCTGCCTTACCCTCCAAACCGGAACACGACAGTGACAAGCACTGACGCTATTGCGGCAGGAATAGGTAAGGCGGTGATACCAGACCCGGGCGAGACCATGCAGAACTCTACCACCTAGTATTCACGATGGTAGTGAATTGCATAGCCAATCGGTCGCCTTTTACGACCTGCTTGGCAGAACGGCAGTTAGTCTATCTTCAAAGGAGCCCGGAACCAACACGGGAAAAAGATTTGATGATGGAGCATGGTAACTTTGAAATAAAATGGAGTAAATTTATACCAAAGTATTTGGAGCAGGATGTTTTCTAGTGTCTAATAATAAAACCGGAAGATTGAAAGATCAACCAAAGATTTTTTAAGATATAATAATGATGGAACTGGAAGGTGGTCATCGGAGATGAGGCTGATATAGTTGGCCTTTATTGATAGGAGATTTGCAGGGTTTGATAATGAAAATAGAAAGTTGCTGTGGAACTCCTGCACTAAACAAAATAAGCCCATTGAGTGTGGTTTCATTTGTTATATTTTTACATACACTCTGAATCAAAACAACTTCCAGGGTTATATAGTAGCTGGAGGCCATGGGAGTTATGCATTAATACAACTTAAACTCATTGAGTAAGGAACCGTGGTAACTTAACCTAATGCTACAAGATCCCCTTTTGAAGATCATTAGGCCCTTTCACGTTTTGCTTTTAAAATGATGCATATGTAGCAGAATGGCGGTCTGAGAATGTGTCGGAGGTTCTTGAAATTTTTAATTTTATCTTGTTAAATAACATAATTAGAAATAAATTGAGTTGTTAAAAACATTATACGCAGTACCACACGTTTGAAACACACACGTATCTACTATTTTGTTTATGATTAAAGCCTGCGTTCAAACTCACAAGAGAATTTGATATAGTCTTTGTTTAATCTGAGTCATAGCTTGTTTATCCAATAATTTGTTTAATAGATATTCGTGCTTTAACCATTGATATAAAAAACTCAAGATGCACAATCAGGGTCTCAAGAACGTCCTCTAAAAATGAGGCCATAATTTTAAATTGTGCACTGATTTCAAATTGAATCGCGTCGATCACTGTCAATTTTATTACGTTTTGTACATTGCTTTTTAAAAATCAATTATAAATCTTGCACTTAAGGTTGGATATGCAAAAACATATGTTTTTGCCATATCTATAACTACTTATGTGAAATTAGCGACAGCTGTTTTGAGCGTCAGTTTTGTTCGGGACTGTGCATCTTGGGTTTTTTATATCAAAGGATTTAACCAACGAACTTTCTTCCCTCGCCGGATTTAACATTAACAGAATGACAGTTAACTTTTGCTTAGAGAGTGATTGCTAAACTATACATAGTAAAAGTCAATTGCCCTCAATGTTTGTCTACGCACCACTTCAAGGCGGCTGCACCTATTTTACTATTTTTTTTTAAATTGTATTTGTCAGGATAAGGTTTCTATGAAAAGTGATTTGAAAAATCATACGGAACGACATTTGATGGTAAGAAACTATCTTGTTGGGCACGTGTTTGAAGTATAAATTGAGTTCACCTTTAAGACATATCTTAGAGCTAAACCAAGATCTCTACATAGAGACATAGCAACATGTTCAAATGTATACTAGTAATTATTACAATATAATAATATGAATGGTTATACATAGATGAATATGCACAATGCACATACATGATTTATGTACATCTATGCATATTGCATACACATATTATATACAACACTAAAAAACACGATGTGAATAAATACAAACTTGCACATACTACGCAATAAATTCAGAAAACCATTCAAATTAAAATATAATAAAGAAAATTTAATAACATATCTAGATTAATGCGGTGTATTCCATTTGCGCCCTTCTTTCTATAGCTTATACACTTCTACTAAAAAAAAATGTACACTAGATTTTAAGTTAGACATGTTTATTTTAATACATAAATCTAGTCACAAAAGTTCTTAAAATATTCTATATAGTTCAGCAACCCGAATTTAGTAGCCGAGTTTCTTTTTTTCATGCTGCAATATCTGGGCTCCTTTGATGAATAGATCATCTGTCAGTTTGCCTGGGTTTGTAAAAGGCGAACGATTGACGATACGTATCACTAAAATCGTGACAAATCAGTCAATACACTGAACATTAATCACATATTAAGAAATAATACCATTGTGCCAGGGAGAGTTGCAAGCAATCTAGCGCTTTAGGGAGATAAGCGTGGCTGTATTCTTTTTTTTCAATATAAATCAGTGCTTGCCAGGTTTGATTATAGTTTTAAAGGGAAGTCGAAGCTAGAATCGAAGATCGAATCGAATCAAATCGATCTTCGATGTTGCAATATCGTTTTGCTATAATTATTTTATGTTATCAAATCGTTAATCAAATTTGATCGCCCGTTGGTCGAGTGGTTAGCTATCCTGACTACGCAATCGACGGGGCTCGGGTTTGATCCCCGACGGGGACAAGTATTTGTGTGATGAGCATAAATGTTTGTATTTCCGGGTTATAGTGTTTATTAAATATACTATTTATGTATGTATTTCGAAGTATAAGTATCGTTAACTAACACCCATAATACAAGCAAATAATTTGCTTACTTTGGAGTCAGATTAGTAAGTGTTGTAGTTTGTCCCGTGAATATTTATAAAAAAAAAATCTTTGTTGCTCTTCTTTTTGCTTTTGTTAATGTACTAGTTTTAATTAAATTAATTGTACAGTGCTTAAAAACCCTTGTACAAATGCAAACATTAAGTTGAATGAGTTTTATTGCAGTCGGATGATCCATATAGCAGTGTATCAAATACAAACAAGTAATTAAATATCGATTTTTTTCATAAAAGTTAATACGTGCTGCGCATGCGTTGAACTCTTTTAAAGCGTGTGAAAATATGTAGGTATATATAAATTGGCGCACGCGCATCTCTGGATCCTTAGTTGCTATCGTGTGAGTAAATAAAACTTAAAATGTGTAATTGAAAAACCTCTTATGTCCTAGATTTATATACCTATTTTAACGCAGTAAAACTACAGCCACCGACTTTCCATTTCCCGTATCTCCGGAAATCGTACATTGGATCTTCACTTAATTAAAATAAGACCATACGAGAAGTGTACCTTCCTAAACAAAAAAGAGTTTTCGAAATCGGTATATATATATACATATATTCGTTACTTCTTCGTTCGTTAGTCCCACTTAAACTCGAAAACGGTTTAAAAGGTGAGAAAATATAGAAAAAAAGGCAGAACAACGTTTGCCGGGTCAGCTAGTAATTTATATATTACCGTTACCGTTATAATTATTTTGTTTATATTAAGCTGATCTAACGATGAAACCAAGATGAGAATAGAAGTACTAGTAGTAGAAAGAAAATTCAGCTTTTAGACTCCTTGGGTATATTTTTTATTACTACTAACTGTACTTAAAGAAGTCGTGAAAAGAAAACAATATTTATGAAATTTTAATGTCTGAAATTATTTTTTTTGAGAACAATGAGACTTGGAGGTCTGGGAATGACCCCGTTTTAGCAATTTGAATGATGCTTTGGAAAAGTCGAAGTGAGTCTGAAGGTGATTTAACCCATAAGTTATCCTTATTGCTAGTAACTACTAATGTATAGAAGAATGTAGGTATCGGGAAAGAACAAGACTGACGATCGAGTACTGTCCAAAAGTAGTGTCAAGAATTTTCGCAACCGGCGTGTTTGTATGAAGAGAGTAACGAATGTGGAGAAAGCGAGACAAGTCCAAGGGTCATGATGTATGGCATTAGGTTCCCTTTGCCTACCTCGTAAGAGATCTGCCGTGAAGATAGAGGTAGTTCTTATAGATATTACGTTGGTACAATTTTAAGTTTATAGCCATATTGTAGCCATACGTAACGTAATCTAGACTATTGATTGCCTGTGGCCGAATTTTGACTATAGACTAAACAATAAAATCTCTTTTAAGTTTGACAACTGACTTAAGCCGTGAAGAAAATAGTATACATGCGTGTTTATTATCATGTATATCATATGAATTTAATGTATGTAATGTTTATTTTTATTAATTTAATGTATTTTTAATGCATTTATATTTAGAAATATTATGTTTCTACAGTCCTCCGTAATGTAAACTTTACCTATGCCAAATTTCATACTCTACCGTTCACGCAATTGACTTAAAAAGCGGTACAAAGTTTTAACTTCACGTATTAATATATAGATTTGTTTTTTTTTTGTAAATTTTTTGATGAACACGACAATCAACTGTAATTTTCATACACGTTCTTACTTAATTTTGTATTAATGTTTTCATGAGATAAAATTCGTATACTGATGACATGTTACTTACTCTTCTTGCAGGAAAAACTGAGTGGACCAGCATGTAATAAATAAAAATAAGATAGAGAGAGTATTTCAGCTCATGTTGGTATGGGTCTCTTCTGAAGACTAGGCCAACTGCTATAATGCCAGGCAGTATATAAAAAGTGAACGATTGGCTAATCATGTCGCTATCATCGTAACTACTAAATGGTAGAGTTCCGCAACGTGTCGCCCGAGTATAGTACCACCGCCTTACTTATTTCTGTCACAATATCTGCGTCAATGCTTCTTAGTGACGTATCACGGTTTAGAGGGTAAGATAGCTGGTAAATCCCACTATATCCATCCCGCTACATGGGTTGCAACGCACCATTAACAACTATGGTGTCTAGAAGCGAAGATCATCTTGATCCATCAAGAGACGTATCTGCTTGTTTGCTACCCTATGATATAAAAAAAAGATGTGTGAAAATTATTGCAAAATCTTTCAAATTGAATTTTTGCCCAATGCACAAATAGTTAAGTGATAAATATCTTACATTCAAGGTCCGTTCAAATGCTACAGATATAGGTACAAAGGAGTCATGACATCGAAACTTAATAATGAAATAGCTTAGAAATGTCAAAGCCTGTTCTCGACCTCGCTCCCACTCTTAGAACAACGGTACTCACGTTGAGGCAGCCGGCGTCAACGGCGGACTACACTGAGGTCTCTGCCCTCAGCGACTCGATGCGCTTGCGCACGTAAACGTAACTATACTATTACTTTTATTAAAAAAAAACGAATACGTTAGACGTGAAGTAGTTAATGTTGTAAAAATTACTGCAGTGAAGGTCAAATGTGATGTGAATTAGTGTTTCAGTGATTTTATTGTGTTTTATGTGTTTGTGGATTTGGGCCGAGTGTGGGAGTAATAAAGGCAAGTTTTTATCATATAAATAGTTGTTTAAAACGCTGTACAATTAAGTTCCACGAAGAATATATTTGTTTAAATTTCAAAAGTTTTGGACTAAAGTCTACATTTCGCTGAAATTTGCATTCAACATTTCCGTGTAGGAAGTAATTTTATTTGCATACTACGAATTTATTTGCACAGTACTTAAAGTACTTGAAAAATAAACATTTACTTTGTAATTCATTTATTTGAACAAATGAATAATTATCCTCGCAATATTTGCTTTATAATATAAACTCTTACTTAGAAAATCTTTGTTTGTATAAAGAAGAAGCAATAATATCATGTTTATGGTTGAATTAAACAACAATCCTTATGAAATAAAACCCTAAAAGACATATAGGCATAATTTTGAATTTAAGTTGATTTTGCCATCCATCTTTGTCATTCTGCTAGTCAGTTGGTAAAAGGCGATTGATTGGCTACACCTGCCACTATGACTACTAGATGGTAGAGTTTTACAATGTCTCTCTCAGATCTGTTACCAGCTTTACCTATACTTGTATCAATACTTGCCAATGTCGGTGTTGGTCAGGGTTCCTTTGAAGAACAGGTCAACTTCTGTTCCGTCAGGCAGGTCGTAAAAGGTGACCGATTGGCTGTGCGAGTCACTGCCATCGTGGCTACTAGGTGATATTTCTGCATTATCTATTCTAGCCGCAATAGCGTCAGTGTTTGTTACTCTCGTGTTTCGGTTTAGAGGTTAAGGCAGACGGTAAACTTATGCATGTGGAATTAGACCTCGCCACAAGATAGCAACGTACCATTAACATCTTTGGTGTCTTTATGCGATGGTTGACTCTTTCCATCAGGAGACCCGTCTACTAGTTTGCTATCTTATGATATAAAAAAAATGTCGTGTTTCAGTTTGGAAGGGAAAATAACCGGCAAACTTATGAGTGTGGGATTAAAATCCCTCCGCATGGAAAGAAACGCCATATTAATATCTCTGGTGTATATAGGCGAATGTTGTCTCCTACCATCAAGATAGTCATCTGCTTGTTTCCTACCTTATGATATATAAATAGAATAAATATCAATTTCTTTTTTGTTTGTCGTTCGACCATATCGTGTTTTCTGAAACCTCAGTATATGTTACTTCATCTAAAAGGGTGTCTATTTCATCTAACAGTCACAAATGTCAATTTAAATAATATGCATTATAAATAGACTACCTACTAGATGGTAGAATTCCGTAACGACCTTACGCCTTAATTGCGCAATATTGTTAATGTTTGTTTTTGTCGCGTTCCGGTTTGGAGGGTACGATAGCCGGTAATGCATGTGACATTGCCATCCCGCTACACGGATAGTAACGCACCATTAAGATCTTAGGTGTCTATAGGCGAAGGTTTATCTTTCTATCAGGAGAGTCATCTGCTTGTTTACTATCGTGTGTTATGAAAAATATATATCTATATATATAAAAATCAATTGCTGTTCGTTAGTCTCGCTAAAACTCGACAACGGCTGAACCGATTTGGCTAATTTTGGTTTTAAATTAATTGTTGAAGTCCAGGGAAGGTTTAAAGGTGAGAAAATATAGAAAAAAATAGGAGTAGTTAAATAGGCAGATTAACGTTTGTCGGGTCAGCTAGTCACTACATAGTATAAAACAAAGTCGCTTTCTCTGTCTGTCCCTATGTCCCTATGTATGCTTAAATCTTTAAAATTACGACACGGATTTTGATGTTATTTTTTTAAGTACATAGACTGATTCTTAAGGAAGGTTTAAGTATATAAACCTTTCCGATATTCCCACGGAAACAAAAGCTACGCGGGTGAAACCGCGGGCAGGTCGTTAGTAAATAATAAAAATAAACTTTAAACCTACTCCATTCGTTTGACATATGACATTTGATATTGTGTGTGCTATTATGTTTATTGCTAAAGTGTGTTGTCCATTTTATAAGAGATTTTATAGTTTCGTCTAAAGTCGAATTTCGACTACTAGGTGTTCGCTAATAGTTATGAAAACACCATGATCAAATTGGTCAGTTGTTCTAAAAGATGGTGTCAAAAGTCTCCTAAACTGGCGTGTTTGCTTAAGGAAAATTATGAATGTGGAGGAGGCAAGACAAGTCTGTCTGGATCGATATGTTTGGCACTCAATTTTCTCTGTTTTTCTAGTTAGGGATCGGGCGTGAAGATATGTAATATGCTGTAGAGAGTATAAGTGTTCTGTGGTAATATGTATTTAAGTTATTTAACGAGAGAAACATTATACGATGTACTTAACGACGGTACGCTGCTCGATTTGCTCCATTTGCAGAAAGTATGTCTGATTGCTTTGTTAAAAAATTTATAAAATCACAACCAATCATTGCACACGTTTCGAAATTCACACAATTAACAACTCTGAACTGAACTAAATAATGTGGCTTGATTTGATTTTTAGAATTGAATGGATCTGTGTTAGGCCGAGTACTTTTTAATCTACCCTCGTACCTAATGATGAATAACTTTGCGGTATATTTATTTTCATCTATATAAATAAAAATCATTTGCCTCAAATGTTTGTGCTCGCGCTACATGTTAATAAACGTCAGCATCTATTTGGCTGTTTTTTTGTTGTATTTCTAATGACAAGGACAAGGTTTTTATGAAAGAAAATATATGAGAAATCGCACGGAACACTACAAATATTTGAGTTTAAACACTAGATCCCCGTGTTGGTCCCGGGCTCCTTTGAAGATTAGGCCGATGGGCGTTCTGCCAGGCAGGTCGTAAAAGTCGACCGATTGGATAAGCGAGTCGCTACCATCGTAGCTACTAGGTGGTAGAGTTCTGCATTGCATTGTCTGGTACCACCGCTTTACCTATTCTTGCCGCAATAGCGTCAGTGCTAGTCACTGTCGTGTTCCGGTTTGGAAGGTAAGGTAGCCAGTAAACTTATGTATGTGGCATTAGACCTCAACCTTTTGATGTCAATTGCATGAACGATGGAGTATGAAATTGATCCCCTGTAACGTTTACATTGCAGAGGACTGCAGAAACTTAATATTTTTAAATAAAATGCGTTAGAAATACATTAAATTAATAAAAATAAACAGTATACACTACATTCATGTGACACACATGATGATACACACATGTTTACTATTTTCTTTACGGCTAAAGTCAGTTGTCGAACTCCTTAAAGAGATTGTTCAGTCTTATTTTTATTTTTTATTTTTTTTATATTATAAGATAGCAAATGAGCAAGTTTACTAGCCGGTAAACTTATGTGTATGGCATTAGTCCTCGCCTCAAGATAGCAACGCACCCTTAACATATTTGGTGTGTATAGGCGATGGTTGACTCTTTCTATCAGGAGATCCGTCTGCTTGTTTGCTTTCTTACAATATAAAAAAAGACAAATAATCTTTTTATTTGCAGCTGCACGAAGATAATATGCAAAGTACAATTAACTTAAAGTAAGGGACATGCGTGCGTAACTTTTTTCAATTCCGAAAAGCTAAAGCTAGTAAAGTAAATGTATTTTGAGTTATTTTTTTTCAATTATATTTCAAACGGTTAGAGGCCCGTACTAATTAAGGCACACTCTAAGAGACAGGGAGAGGAGTCAAAAGCTATGTGACCTGAGATGTTAAAATCTGAAATATTGACACGCAAAATTTATATGTTAACAAAAACTTTAAAATGTTACTAATTCGACCTAATTTAAGTTAGGAAATGTTTGGAAACACTGCTGTTTTAAGCAGCTTATTCTCTGACATAAATGTCCTGCAGCTTGTTAACTTTCCGCTACGTATGTAGATAAGGAAGTTACTGATTTTGCCCCGACTTTCGAAAATCGAGTTTTTACCATATCTCCACGTTTTGGGGTCCTAGGAACCTTTTCTAACTATTTTCAGGATGACGTCAGTATGTCTGTATGTATGTTTGTGTGTGTATATGTGTATTAAACTTGCATAACTTTTGAACGGCTTGACCGATCGAAACGATAGTATTCCATTGGAATCTGCTCAACTCAGACTTCCTCAAAATTTGAACCAAGTCGGCCCAGGAGATTTTGAAAATTTTTGATAAATCGCCAAAAAAATTTTGGTGAAACAGTGATGATTTTGGTGAATTGAGTGCAAAAATTATTCAGCTCTATTCCTAAAAAACTACGCTTAATTTATAAATTTCATCAAAATCGGTTTATCCGTTTAAGAGTAATCATTGGCGAAAAATTTTAAAAAAATTGTTTTTTCAACTTTACTTCGAAATTTTTCTACCGACGATTTTTCGATAGTTTACGATATTGGAGTACTAAAAAAACTAAGTCAAATATCGTTTCAAAAATCAAAATTGAATATAATTTTCAAAAGTTACAGCCTTACAAAATTAAGATTACGTTGTTTTTAGCACACTTACTTAATATTTTTGAAATAACTTACAGGCTAATACACCGATTGACTTAAAAATCTTATCAGCCTTTCTCCTTTAAAATTTCAACTTTTTTTTTTAATGTCATAAGATAGCAAACAAGCAGATGGGTCTTCTGATGGAAAGAGTCAACAATCGCCTATAGACACCAAAGATGTTAATGGTGCGTTGCTATCTTGTGGCGAGGTATAATGCCACATGCATAAGTTTACCGGCTACCTTACCCTCCAAACCGGAACACGACAGCAACAAGCACTGACGCTATTGCGGCAGGAATAGGTAAGGCGGTGGTACCAGACCCGGGCGAGACAATGCAGAACTCTACCACCTAGTAGCCACGATGGTAGTGACTCGATAGCCAATCGGTCGCTTTTTACGACCTGCCTGGCAGAACGGCAGTTGGCCTATTCTACAAAGGAGGCCGGGACCAACACGGCGAAAACTTATCGATTATTTGGCTTAAGCAATATTTTAGATCTCAAAAATTGAGTTGAGTGCCATTCAAAATCGATCATCGTTTCCAAAATATACAGCTTTTCAGCAATCAATATACTGTCATTTTAATAAAAAAGATGTTTGAACTGAAAAAAAATTACACTTTTGAGCTTAAAATACCTCAATGTAGCGGAAAGTTTCAGGGATGGCCTGCAGAGTCAACCGTTTACAGATTTTTTTAGATAAAATTAAAAGTTATTTTATGTAATACGTCATTTTATAATATTGATGATGAATATTTTAAGTGCAAATCTATATTAATATTATAAATGCGAATGTTTGGATGTTTGGATGGATGGATATTTGTTAGTCAATAACGCAAAAACTATTGAACGAATTTGAATGAAATTTGGCAAACAGGTAGATGATGATGTGGAATAGCACATAGGCTCCTTTTTAACTCGGAAAAATTAGATGATTCCGAAGGATTCGCCAAAAACCGACCGCACGCTGCAGCTAGTGGTAAAATAAATGCTGCAAGCAATCACTTGACATACAATATTAAAATTATTTTAGAATTAAGATATGACAAGCAAAAAACTATTATTATATGACATTATTTTAGTATATTTGACTAAATATAATTATTTAAGTAATAAAATTTATTTAAAATGAGAATGTAATGAATAATTAATATTTGTTAACATAAAATGTAATTTGATTTTATAAATATCTGTACGGCAAAACGGCAGATCGTAGCGCGCTTATTAATATTATGTATATCTATCTCCTATCTATATTATCACAGAATAAAAGCGTTTCAGTTTGAGTTTAACACAACTTCTAATTATAAAATGATTAAATATGCGTTGGCATACTAAGGGAAGGGAGTTCCATAACTGTGACAACCCGCAATAAGGATGAAAGAGTCAAGTGTGTCAAAAAACTTTTGGATGGACCCTTACTGATCTACAATGTGTACAATCTAAACATCATTAATATTTCGATTTATATAAGCGACGGTTACCTCTAAAGAAACGCCTGCTTGTTTGCTTAAAAATAGCGGACAACAATAATTTTGTAACGAATACTGTGCAAAAATGCCCTGAGAATCGACTTGTGGAATTAATTATATCTAGGAACTTATAATATGAACAAGATTTTTACCGTTGTTCAAATATCTTAAGCGCATAAATTATACACGAAAAAACGGTCCCGCTATGTTATATTTCAGGTTATCGATTCGGGTGGATTTAAGGCCATAATCAGATTATTGTTTTGTCGGATGTGTGCGTTTTTTCAACGTTTAATCAACGTAAATGTTGCGTTCGCGCAGTGAGACGCGGCTTTCATGATGCGTCTTTTTTATTATGACTTAGAAGTAGAGGTGTGGTGTATTGATCGAATAAACTATTTTATGATTACACTATAAGCTATATTTTTCTACGCTTTACGTTGAGTATACATAGCGTGCTATTATATAACGCTATGCATTATATTAACAACCACAACTCTACTTAGAGAGTTTTAAATCTATTATTGTTTTAGAAATGACAAATGAATAGATAGTTTTTTTAACATTGAATCCGCACCGAAAACCGACGATCGGTACTTAGTAATACTCCATTTTAACGTGTTATTATATAATCTTACAACACTTGTACTGTTCTACTCCTTTAAAACACAAAACTCGGTTTTGCGTTTTAACGCCTCATTTTCAGGTTTGTTGTTCTGATGTTTGGTGTAAAAACGTTTGGTGATAAATGATAAAAAAGTATAATAAGTAAGTCAACGCCGACACCAGACCACTAGACCACAGAGGCGATTATCTATAATTTTATTTCACATTAAGTAAAGGATGGACTTGTTTCTGTTAAATAAATAATGGCTTTACAATTGACGTTATTTTGTCGAATTATTTTCGGTAACTATATAACGGTAATGGCTTTTCTCTTCACATTCTTCGTGTTGATCCGAGGTCCCTTTTTAAGATAGAAAAATGGTCAATACGTGTCAATAGCTGTGATCTCTAACTAGGTGATAAAGTTTTACAGCGTCTCGCCTGGGCTTAAGGCCGGGCGAGATGATGCGAAACTGTACCACTATAATATGAATAGGTAAGGTAAGGTAAGAAAAGGCGAGGTTGCTTATTGCTGCCGCAATAGCATTAATGCTTTTTTAAAAGAGATTTCTGAAAACCAGAACCGCCAGCGGCAACCTTCCTGATAACCACTGAGTTGCGAGCTCCAAGTGCCCTGAGGAAAAGCTAACCTGTCTTGGGACCCGCATCGAAATTAATCAGAAGTATATTGGTTCTTTTTGAAGTATTAAACACCCACATTTCTTCCAGGCAGTTTGTTAAAGGTGAATGATTGGCAAAAAATATCACTAGCATTGTGATTACTAAGCAGTAGAGCTCTGCAGCGTTTCGCCCGCATTTTGTACTTCCGCTTTTCTTTTTTCTGCCGCATCACATTAGTGCTTATCATTATCGTGTTCCGGTTTGGAGAGTAAGGCAGCTTGTGGCATAGGATTAACGGTTTGGTATCTATAGGCGACGGTCATCTCTTTCCTCATTTTGGAGAACTATCTGCTACTTTGTTATCCTGTGTAATAAAATTTAAAAAATCTGTGGTTATAATCGTTGACATTTAAAATACTGTTACATATTTTAAGTCTTACGTAGGATGCGAAACTTGTAAGTTTTTTATAGAACTTAAAGGACAAGGTTAAGTCAACAACGTGTCATGAAGTTTTATTAACATGTGCTACTTTCAACATAATTGCATTCCCAAATACGTATTATATTATATCTGAATGATATGAAACAGGATAACAGCCCATTTGATAGTAAGAATGAGCATAGTTATAGCTTTGTTATGGGTCTCCAAGATTTCCAAAATGTAGAAAAAATAACTAACTGTGCCCTGAATATGTGAATATTGAGATAAAAAAATATTTTTTTATATAATCACGGATATCCCATAAGTTACAGCCGGAGGACCCAAAAAAACCAAATTAATTTAAATACTAACTAATTATACGTAGGTCACACTATAAGTTTTGCGTAACTTAAAAAAACAACATGTTAACCAAAATATTATGTTTATTGCTTTTCAAAATAATCTCCTTTACATTGTAAACATTTTTTCATGCGATCGAACCATTTTTTAAAACAGGAGGACCACAGATCTGAAGGCATGTTTTCTACTTGCTGATTGAACGCTATCACTGCCTCTTCGGAGTTGGTAAAAGTAAAACCTCTCATCAAATCTTTGATTTTGGGGAAAATCCAGAAATCACAGGGTGCTAGGTTGGGGCTATGCGCAGGATGAGTGACGAGATGTATTTTTTCGGAAGCTAAAAATTACTTTGTTTTGTTGGCCGTGTGTGAAGAAGCGTTATCATGGTGTAGGAAAATGCGGCTTTTGAAAAACTTTTTCTAACACCCTGGGTAAACAAATGGTAGAATACCACTCGGCATTAACACTCTTTTGATCTTCAAGTGGAATTGTACAGATGGGACCCGTAGCTGAGAAGAAAAAACGCAATCATTTTTTACCAACGTTTCTCGCCTATTACGACCATTTTCGTTGCGTACGTAGAACTTTAATGTGTGATAAAAAAACAATTGACAATTTCCCGCCAATTTTTTTTATTACTAAGAAGGTTGCAACGTTTTACAAAATATAACATTCGAAATTCAAACAGTTCCGATTAGATAGAAGTGCAAAACTTTTAGTGTGCCCCATGTATAATAAAATTATAACATTAAATTATAACTAAATTCTAAAGCGACCTAGCCGAAGTGTGGAGATTCCACATGTGGAGTACCGGTTCTCACGTCGATCACGGGGCTTTTTGGTGACGCCAGCTCTTAGTCATGTTATCCAGAGTCATCAGTTTACCCGATGATGTTGAAATTGTATAGTTACACGACCCGAAGGCTGTTTCCATGGGTCAGCGGAATCCCTTGTAGCTATGCACGTTACATTTTGGATACGAATTGTAAATACATATATTTTGCGCTAAAGGAGTGGGGAGTCAGGAAATATTTTTTCATACAAAGTTTCATCCACTATCGCCGGGTGATCGCTGTTTGGTAATAAAGCTGGTGTGGCTTAGGTAAAACCCAACGGTGTAAGAAACTCTATTTTTTTTTTATATATCATAAGATAGCAAACAAGCAAATGGGTCTCCTGATGGAAAGAGTCAACCATCGCCTATAGACACCAAAGATGTTAATGGTGCGTTGCTATCTTGTGGCGAGGTCTAATGCCACATGCATAAGTTTACCGGCTACCTTACCCTCCAAACCGGAACACGACAGCGACAAGCACTGACGCTATTGCGGCAGGAATAGGTAAGGTGGTGGTACCAGACCCGGGCGAGACAATGCAGAACTCTACCACCTAGTAGCCACGATGGTAGTGGCTCGATAGCCAATCGGTCGCCTTTTACGACCTGCCTGGCAGAACGGCAGTTGGCCTATTCTACAAAGGAGGCCGGGACCAACACGGCGAACTATTTGGCAAACATACATTTTATAACAGTTGGAGTTATATTATACATATATATACATGGCATATAAGAATCAAATAGAGGCAATTCAAAATAAGTTTCTTCGAAGGTTAAATTATATATTTGGTAATCGAATCAATCAACCTGTGTCGTTAGAGTTGCGCCGGAAAAATAGAGACTAAATTTTCTTATTTAAAATAATAAATAATTATATAGACTCTCCCTTTCTCCTCGTACGTATTCTGTTTAATTATCCTCGTCTGAGTGTTCGCTCCAAAATGGCGTTTTATGTCCCTATTTGTCGAACTAAGTATGCCCAAAAGCGATTCTTGATAAGATCTTGTAATATATATTATAAATATTATTTTCACATTGATGTATTTCATTATAAACTAAAAATTTATGTTTCTCTTGTTGAAAAAGCAGTACATGATTAATAATTTTCTCAAATAAAATACCGATAGGACTAATATCTATATATAACATTATGCTTTGTTTCTTTAACGTATCAAAATTATTAGTAGTTTTCATAGTAATTATCGTGATTTTTCGATTTTTTTTATTTCTTTAATATATTTTATTTAATAAATAATAAATATAAATATAAATAAATAAATGTTCACGGGACAAATTACACTTACTGATCTGACCCCAAAGTAAGCAAATTATTTGCTTGTGTTATGGGTGTTAGTCAACGACACTGATACATAGAAATACATATATGAATACTAGAATATATATAATAAACACCCAAACCCGGAAATACAAACATTCAAGCTCATCATACAAATGCTTGTCCCCGTCTGGGATCGAACCCGAGCCCCATCGATTGAGTAGTCAGGGTCACTAACCACTCGATCAACGGGGCGGTTTAAATAGAAAATAAATAAATAGATAAACCAAAATAAATAAATAGAAGAAACGTAAATTTTTTGTACTCTATCTTTATGAAAATTCATTGGTATTCTCTCTTTGCTTCAAAAATTCAGTTAGTTTGGGAACGTATGTCTTTGACATGTTCACGGCGGATCACAGCACAATCGTCCCGCCGCCATGGTGGTTACATCTCGCAATCTCGCTGGTACGTAACGTACTTATGGTACCTTATGGTATCTTTGACATTTTTTGAGTGCGATTGAGATAAACACAGTTATCGTTTTGTGACTAACATTGAAGAAATATAGCAATATAATAACGCGGCAAGCTTTTTTAGACCTCCGCCGCGCGCCATAGAGAACATAAAAAAGTTATCTCAATGCGGGAACGGGCCTGTTCTGGTGGATGACCGCTCGCAAGTCGCAACCTGTTGCCACACAGTGCAGATGCGTATGCGTCTAACGGCTCTAACCGCTAGTAGTGTGTGCTTATTATAAGAGTAGGATACGCTCAAGGTCATTGGTTTCGTGCAAGTTTCATGACAATGGCGCATCGTAAATTAAAATAATATTAGAGAATGTTAGTGATAACGGAGAAAAACACAGTGGCTCAAATTTTTGATGTTCTTAAACGATAATGTACAGAAAAATATTTCAAAAACAAGAACCAAAACCAAAATTACAGTTTTAGAAAATAAAATAATCCGCACGGGAAATAAACATCTACTACATGTACTATTTATTACTAAGATTATTTTTATTCTTTACTCAATCTCTGCATTATCTACTAATTTATTAGAAGTAAAATATAATGTTATTGCTGCTGTACTGCTGTATAATCATAACATAATATAGCCGTTCATAACAGTTATATTATGTTCTCATTTTTAGTAATTTATACCTTACCCTTTGACTTGCTGGTATTATGTAGAGTAGGATAACGGTTATCACTTAACACTTAATTGTTTTTTTACTAACATCTTGTGTTTATTCTTTACAATGGGGCACGTATTTAAGCACAAGTACCTATAAGACTTTATATTACAGAAAATGCCGGAAAAACAAAAACTTGTGGACACTATTTTTAAAAGGGTCCAAAAAGAAGAAATTGTGCACGGTGCTACGAAAAACTAAGACGGACATTAACTTCTTCAGAAGCAAAAAATAAAGTTAAGAAAATTAAATGAGTCTGTGTCAAATGTAATCAGTCTCTTTGCATAACATGTTATAAAGATAAGCATTTCTAAATTAATTAATTGTATAATAATAATAATAATAATAATAACTTTATTGTCAGAATAATACAGTAGACATGGTACACAATTTAGATCTTATTTAATACTAACTGAAGATATATTAATATATAAATAAATATGTTACTACCTAAAGATTTCTTCTAGACTTCGAAAATTTAATTTATTTTAGCATAATTGTATAAAACGGCGGTTCTATAGGGCTAATAGTTAATAAAAGCGAGGTGGTACACCACTGTCGACAGATATTTAAATCTTTTAGTACTTTAATACTATAATAATTAATATGTATTACTATAGCTACCTAATTGGCTTATGTTTAACAATTTTCTAAACAGCACTTGTGTTTTTATAATTAAAAAGAAACCTTAAGTAACAAATAAACAATATTATTAAAAATAAGACGGTGTCGTGTAAAAAAACTTTACCTCCCGTGCTAGTTTATAACTGAGTTACGGCGAGGTAAGATTCTCACTTCAAACGAAAAAGAATGTTTCTCTTATGACTATAAGCGCTATGATTCTTTGCATTGCGATGATTCATGCAGTTACAATAGCAAATGGCATTTGAACAATTTGAACAAAAAATAACACAGTATATGAAGAAAAAACAGAATTTCTAGGTATATTTCTTAGTTATTAATTCACAGTATGTTATCAATTTTATATGAATACATAATATACTTAATATACTTACACATGTACAATATACCTAATATACACATAGTATACATACATAAGTGTAGTATATATTAAAGTAAAAGGTTATATTTATACATACGTACACATATACATACATACACATACATGCATCTACACATATATATATATATATATATATATATATATATATATATATATATACACATATATATATATATATATATATATATATATATATATATATATATATATATATATATATATATATATATATATATATATATATATATATATACATATATATATATATATACATACATATATACATATATATATACACATATATATATACATATATATATACATACATACATACACACACATACATACTCATATACAATTTATCTAAGAATTTTCATCAACTTCTCTGTTTCATCATAGTCTAGGTTTCTTAGTAACTCTTTTAACGCCCTTCCGCATAGAAACCTGCTCATGTCTTTTATAGGTTTAATTTTACTAATGCGATTGTATAAAAATGGACCTAGAAAAAACGGAAAACTTTTCGCAAACACGGTTTTACATGTTGGAATTTCATATACCTCGTGTCTTCTTCTAGTTGATACATTATCAGTTTTACGATGAGTGTGCTGCTTAAGTACAATTGTTTTATAAAATAGTTGTCTAATATTTAATACATCGAATTCTTTATATAATTTACTTGTTGGATACCTATAATGCTTAAAATTTATTACTTTTAAGATACATCTTTGAGCTCTTTCAATATTGATAAGAATGCTTTGCTTTGCACAACCCCAAGCAATAATGCCATACGTTGCTATCGATTGACATAGAGAAAAATATACTGTTTTGTTAGTTTTATCATCTTTTAGGTTTCTCAGTCTTTTGAAGATTGGTATAAGTTTCCGTATTCGAGACCTTAAATTACATATGTGTTTCTTCCAATTTAGGTTTTTATCTATTTCAACACCGAGATATTTAAGGCTATCAGTTGAAGAGAGAATATAGCAATTACATTTTGCTCCATCAGAACAGTGACAGTCATGTGCTTTCAAGACAAAATCAAAATTTGGTTGTAAGTTATCTCTAATGCTAAATGTTATGTATTTTGTTTTTGCTAGATTAAGTGTTAATAAATTAGAGTCGAGCCACTTTATTATAGTTTTCAACCCCTCCTCAGCAGTTGACTTAACCTTTTCCCACGTATCATCTTGAAACAAAATTACTGTGTCATCCGCAAACGTAATAATTTTTGATTTCAAAAGTTGAGTATTACATAAACTATTAATATAAATTGAAAACAGGGTAGGACCTAGCACAGATCCTTGAGGAACTCCATATTTAACTGTTTGTTTGGTACTAATATAATTTCCGAGTTTCACAGTTTGCGATCGGTCACTGAGATAGTCTTTAAAAAGGTTCAATGGACAGCCACGTATGCCAATAGATTCTAGTTTACGAATAAGTAGGGGAACAGAAACAGTATCAAATGCCTTAGCCAAGTCCAAGAAAACACCTACACACTTTTTTTTTGTATCTAGATATTGAGCTACATTATTAACAAGTTCTTCAATTGCATCTATTGTTGATTTATTTTTTTTAAATCCATACTGATTTTTTGAAATTATATTATATTTATCCAAATAGTTTATTAGTCGTACATTTATTAATTTTTCGATAATTTTAGCTATGGTGGGTAATAGAGATATTGGACGGTAATTAGTTATACTATCCCTGTCCCCTGACTTAAACACCGGTATAATTACAGAATCTTTTAGTATTTTGGGGAATTTACCTAGAGAGAAACATAAATTAATTATATAAGTGAGAGGCTTAACTAATAAATTAATATATTTTTTAATAAATATTGATGATATACCATCCCATCCAGTTGAATTGGTATTTTTTAAAGTTGTAGCTATTTTAAGTACTTCTCCCTCGTCTGATTCTAGTAATACAAAAGAATTTAAGGCACTATTTTCAATTTTATAGTTTTGAGCAAGATCATTTTCTGAAATCTGAAGTTTTTGTAATATATTGTTTGATAGTTTCATACCTGTGTTTATAAAATGATCATTTATGTAATCTACAGAAGATTGCGGACTATGTTTTAAGTTTAATAATGCAGATGGGTGATGAGCTTTTATTGCAGTATTTAAATTACATACCCGTTTTATTAAATTCCATGTTTTTTTAATGTCTTTGTTACTATTTTGCAATTCTATTTTATCATGTTCATTTTTAAGATTTCTTAGAATACTATTACAGTGATTTCTATATCTTTTATACGTAATTTCAAGATTCGGATCATTTGGACATTTCTTATATTTCCTATGTAATTTATCTCTAAATCTTATACACCTAAGTAAACCAGGTGTTACCCATGGCTGCAGAGTTTGTTTTCTGTTAGATACCTGTATTATAGTAGTACTTTTACGAATAATATCAGACAATATATCAATAAGATATTTAGTTGCGATATTAGGATCATTTATAGTATAAATACTACTCCAGTCTACTTCTTTCAGTAGTTCATTAACTCTGTCATTGTTCATTTTCTTTGTAGTTTTACTTTTTCAACATTAAGATATTGTCTTGTAGTAGGTATGCATAAATACAAAGTGCTATGATCAGTGATTGCTGATTCACAAACTACAGTCATTACTTTGTTATTTGATTTGACATTGCAATGGTCGAGACATTTATTAAGACGAGTGGGCAAAACATGGCTTGGCAAGAGACAATGAGTTGCAAGTAGGTCTAAATAGTCATCGGATCTAGAGTCGTTGCTACCGGGACCAATATCAATGTTGATATCACCGCATATAATGATATTAGGTATGTATTTAAGATCAATAAGCAATTCATCTAACGTTTTTAGAAAGTTATGTATCGAAGTAAATGAAGGCGATCTATATAAGCATACGAAAACATGACTAATGCCAATTTTTATAACTAGACAATCAGCATCAGAAATTTTTGGTTCATATACCAGGACATCATTTAAATTATCCCGGACATATACAACTACCCCACTATTTTGGTTTATATGTTTAACACTATTATAACTAATATAATTTTCCATATTTGGCAGTTGGTCAGTTCCTTGTAGCCAACATTCTGTTAAAATAATTAGATCATAATTTATACACGTTCTTCCAAGTAATACTCTAAATTCTTCAAAATTTCTATGGATACTCCGTATATTCTGTAAAATGACATTAAGTGAGCTGCAACCATTTAGTTTATATTGCGGAAGTACTTCCGGATCATCTACTAAAACTGAATCACCAATGGTAACATTACTGTCAACCTCGGTGACTATCTTTTCTAAATCATTATCCATTACAATAAATATAACAAACATAAGATGATTTTATTATATTAGATTTAGTAGGTGTCCGGCGTTTAAATGTAATATTAACTTTCGAATCTTTAGTTATTTTTAGACTTAGATCGTACTTGAGAAGTTGATAATAATAAATTGATAATATAATACAACCAATACCCCCTGTAATAAAACCAAAACATATATTAAAATAAAATATTAAAAGACAATATGTTATAGATGTGTATGATACATAGAATAATGCATATATAACAGTGTATGACTCATATGAAAAATATATCTTGCTGATATTTTTAAGGACAGGCAAAAATATAAATATACGAACAATGAACTTACTTAAGTAGAATAAAAAGTAACTATTACTTATAAGTATAAAAAACATAAAAAAATACCACTGATGTGAACTGTTTCCAAAATAAGTTAGTCATATTGAACTTAAATCTGAGATTTGGTCAAGTGAGTTAATAACTAGAGCTGGTTGACCCTCTTCTTTTCGTACCAAAACGTTTCCTCGCGATGCCCAACAATACTTAAACGTACCGCTTTTAACTAATTCTCGACCTGCTGTTAACATCTTTTTTGCCATAGGTGTCAAGCATTCTGATATGTACACCTTAGACTTGACTCCTCCAAAACCCAGAACTTCAGTATTTAAATATTCACCTTTGTTTTCTTTGTTATATTTCTTGAAAGCTTTTAAAAATATGTCTCTATCCTTTGATTCTTTAACCTCTATAGTTATGGCCGAATTATTTTTACCTTTTCTATATATATTTGCATCTTTTATTTCTGGAGTTTGCAGGGTATTACAAATGGTTTTTACTATTTCCTTTAAATTATCACTGTCATTTCTTGGAATATTTCTTATTTCTATCATATTCTTTGTTAATTTCTTCTGAATCGTATTTAATTGCAATTCTAGATCACTTATGCGTAACCGAGATGCTTTATTTTGCGCTTCAAGTGTTCCCAACCTGTCACTCATTTCTTTATAACTAGCAGCATTTATTTGCAATTGTCTTAATATTTCATTGTTGGATTCAATAATCTTAATATTTTGATTTTTTAGCTCACCTATCTCACAGTTTATCATTTCTTTGAAGGATTGCATTAGAGAGTCTTTAATTTCCAAGAATTGGGTTTGTTCAGAGTTTTTCCTTTTTCTTATATTAATGTTTCTAATCAAGTTTTCATCTTCTTGCTCCACGTACAGATCCGGGTTAGATGAGTACTTAGCTTGTACCGATTTTGGAGTACACGACATTTTGTCTATATATTTTGCATATACTATGCACAACTTCAATAATACAACTTCCAAGTTATTAGGTGTGTTAAATTCTGTGACAGCCGTAACTGCACCTTAACGCTTTGAGTTAGGAACGAAAGTTAATCTATTACTTTTATGACACTTATAAACACGTCTTACTTTATAAGCACACTGAGCGAGAATGTATGTATGCATAGAAAATATATATTTTAACAATATTTAATTATGTTCTATCTTAATTATTATTGTTTTTGCCTTGCATAATTAGCACATTAATAACGGTTGGCTTGTGTTTAATAAAATTTAATAAAGTTAATAGACTCGATATTTTTTTCTCTTTTACTATCCAATCACTACAAAAATTACAACCTACCAGACACCGGTTATTTACAACCGGACCAATACGGGGGAATGACTTTTGCTGTGGTTAAACTCACAAAAATAACTGAATATAAGTGGACCTCAAATTAAAAAACGTATTTTCTGAGTGTCCACAATACATTTTATAAATAAACGTCTTGAAATATAAGTTTTTTATACATGAATTTTTAAAACATGCACATTATTTTTAATAATAATGCTTACCGGTAGGAACTATTTGAATTTTAATTGATCTAGTAGCCTATTCGGTTGAGCGTATGGGGTTAGGGATTTGAATTTCGCGTGGAACACATTTTTATTAGTGTTTTTAGAGATTTTTTATTACCAGATTGAACTCTGGCAGTGTATATCTACACTTTCTTGTTTACATAAAACTACCTTAATTTCAAGTTACGAAACTGTTGAACCAAAATCGATAAAACTAATAACGTTTGCTTTATTTATTTGTTGTTGCCGTATGTATTTTTATGACCGCCCCATTGGTCGAGTGGTAAGCGACCCTGACTACGCAATCAACGGGGCTCGGGTTCGATCCCCGGCTGGGACAAGCATTTGTGTGATAAGCATAAATGTTTGTATTTCCGGGTTTTGGTGTTTATTATGTATGTAAAAGTATTTATATATTTATTTCTATGTATTGGTATTGTTGACTAACACCCTTAACACATGCAAATTATTTGCTTACTTTGGGGTTAAATAGTAAGTGTAATTTGTCCCGTGAATATTTATTATACGTTACGTATTATTATAACCGTACCGCTTACCTATTCCTGCTGCAATAGCGTCAATGCTTGTCATTGTCATGTTCCGGTTTGGAGGGTAGGTAAGATAGCTCGTAGATTTTTGCATGTGGCATTGCTATACCGTCACACGGATAGCAACGCAGTTAACATCTTTGGTGTCTATAGGCGATGGTTTCTCTTTCCATCAAGAGAGCCATGTGCTTGTTTCCTATCTTATGATATAAAAAATGTTTTGTTTCCTCTGTCTACTTAGCATAGAAGCAATCGCAATGATATTTATTTTATTTCACAAAAGTGTCCATCAAACTTATTGAACAATTTATTTAGAAGTAGTCTGTTGTGTTTGTATTTGCCAATCTTCAATTGTGTTACATATTTTGGCATTAGAAATGTTTTTCCCTAAAAGAAAATAAGAATCTATTTTATTTTTATTTCTAATTTAATAAACCTCAGCGCAATATGTTTGATGAGTCTTTATTTTCTACTAGCTGACCTGGCAAACGTTGTTTTGCCATATATATTAGAAATACATAGCGGACAAACAACGTGACACGTAATTTATATAAGTATACGGGACTGTCCTTCCAGGCAGCCGAAACTGCATTGAACTTTATATTGTGGTTAAGTATTCTTAAATTTTCTAATTTTCCGCGCAATTTTCTTAACATTTTCTTTTATAAGAACCTTCCCCTGACAATTACAAACACAACAAAAAAAGAATAAGCGAAGTCAGTCTAGCCATTCACGCGTGATGTCGTGACCAGGGAAAATAAGAATTGCTTTTTATATATATAATTCTTTTTCCTTTTCTCAGAGTAATTCTAATTCTAATTTCAAAACATAAAGTATGGAATAAAACTTCTATGTTGGTATAATTGTTATTGGTATAATTCGTGAGGCTAGTTCCGCTTGCGCTAAACAATTTAAATCCATTTCTTTTTTCTTTTTTTTATATCATAAGATAGCAAACAGGCTCTGGCTCTCTTAACGGAATGAGACACTATATTCTATAGACACAAAAGATGTTAATGGTGCGATGCTACCGTTTTAATGGGATGTTAATGCCATCTGTATAAGTTTACCAGCTATCTTACCCTCCAAAGCAGACCACGACAGTGACAATCAATATCGCTTTTGCGGCAGGAATAGGTAAGGCGGTGGTGCTTAATATCCAGGCGAGTCGATACGAAATTCTACCACCTAGTAGTCTCGATGGCAGTGAAACGTTTAGCCAATCGGTCGCCTTTTAGGATCTGCCTGGCAGAATGGCAGTTGATCTTGTAGGTACCGGCTATTTTCAACCGGCTTCTAAAAAGGAGGAGGTCCTCAATTCGGCTGTATGTTTTTTATGTTTTAACAAACTTCAGAATTCGGTCACTTATGAATCGAATTTGAAAAATATTTTTTTAACTTCCCGCTACGTATAAGGAATGTACTCGTTTTGCCCCGATTTTCGAAAATCGGGTTTTCGCCAGATCTCCACCTTTTGAGGACCTAGGAACTTTTTCCGACTATTTTCACGATAATGTCACTATAACTGTATGTATGTGTGTGTACGTAAACATCCCTTAACTTTTGAACGGCTTGTCTGATCGAAACGTGGTTGATGACATTTGATTGGATTCTACTCAACTTAGACTTCTTGAGATTTTGGGAAATGAAAAAATTTTTAAAAATTTGGTGATACAAAATTTTCTAAATATAACTTCCAGAATAATGTACCGATTGGGTACAAAATCTAATTTTCTTTTTTCCTCAAAAACTGCTCCAACGCATAAATTGCATCAAGGTTGGTTTATCTGTTAGCGAAAATAACAATGTTTCCAATTATTTTTGTGTTATAGCACTCACCTCGTGCTTGGGAAAACTTGAAAAACTTTAAAAACAACAAAGAAAAATATATCCTGTGTGTTGATATTTTTCTTTGTTGTTTTTAAAGTTTTTTAAATAACAATGTTGTTGTCAAGTAGTAATATTATAGCGATAAAAGAAGTTACGACGGTGGTACCAAATCTAAGCGATGAGTAAAACTCTAATACCTACACTGACACCTAAAATGACATTTTTGATAAGTGACACTCCCAAACTAATTTAAAAAACACTAGAATTATAATATTAATACCAATATTGTTTCATATATCATAGGAGTAAATAAATGGCCATACCTTCTTTATACAAACAGTCAAACTCTTTATCAGCTGATCTTACATGATATTTTGTGAGTAGCTTTGATATTGGAACTTTTAAGAATGACAAGACATTAAGAACAACATGAGTTTTGCTGTGGTTAAGGAAATTTTCATATTTTAATCTTGCAAAAATAATATGCTCTCTCTCGTTCGAATTCTCTCTTCTTATTCTCCTTCTTATATATCGTCGTCTAAAAGTGCTGATCTGCTAACTCCATATTTCGCCGTAATTAAGTTTTATATATGGTCGGAAAGAGCGTAAAAATATCTACAAAATCGTCAAACATGCTAATTGCGTCTAACATTAATAATATCATATTTTGGACTACAATAAAATCTGTCAACTCCCCGGTTGTCAAATTTACCCGCGTCAATCTTGCTAACTCATTCATTCCCAGCCATTTTTTTAGCGCGTAAGCAGCTTAAGTTCATGAGGAGTATTTAATTAGTTATAGTTGAAGCAATTGCAGTTTTCCTTTTATATGTGGTGTAATTAATCAATGGTGAGTATTGCATTTTATTATTTTCACATTTTTTTTTGCAGCTTTTGGTGTTAAACCTAGTAAAAACACATAAATTAACAATCACTTGTTTGACTTGGGAGTTAGCACCTTATAAATATTATTGCTTTGCTGTAGTAAACTGAGTTGGAATTTATTCTCTTTAAGTTACGATAACAGCTTCGCAGTTACTAATAGCACTATCAGTCAGTTTTAAATACAAAAATATGAAATAATTTTAAGAAATGGTTATACAAAAATAAAAATATTATATTTTATTAAGTTATGCGCTGTTTAACCAAAAGTAAAGCACTTCATATAACTATTTGTGTATTGATTTAGCAGTAGATGGGAATCTTTATTTGCGAGTATATACTTTTTTGGGCAAAAATGCTTGTCTCATATTGAGAATAGAGAAGGTGTGAGACTAATTATATACTCAGATGGATGTGGATACCAAAATCGTAATACTACACTCTCTAATGCTCTCCTTAATATGGCAGTAATAAACAATATGACTATAGAGCAAAAGTATTTAGAAGTGGGCCATACACAAATGGAGGTGGACAGCATGCACTCTCTAATAGAACGTAAACTACGTAATAAACATATAAACGTTCCTGCCGACTACGTTCAAGTCGTTCAAAGTGCCCGAAAAAAACTATTTGATGTAACTTATTTAGAGCAAACATTTTTCAAAAAATTTGAGAGTGTGTGTAGCTACAAAAATATTCGTCCTGGGAGAACTACTGGAGATCCAAAGGTATCGGATATACGTGCGCTAAAATATTCACCATCGGGCGTTTTGGAGACCCATGGAGACTATTACCCCAAAGAAAAACTTCCGTAGAACCTAAGACCTGGCATGAACTAGATTGTCTGCATCACAACAGGATTCCGATCAGTGCTCGAAAATTTGAAGACCTGCAGGTCATCAAAGAAACTCTACCACAGGATTTTAGGCAATTTTATTCTAATCTGCCAAAACTTTAAGAATTTAATGTCTTCTTTATTTTTTAATAAACTTAAATTGTGAATAATTGGCGTGATAATTTGCTAACTCCCCTATAACATTAAAATGAAATAGGTTTTCCGAAGTTCAGATCTGCTAACTCCATTTTTTATTCCTAATTTTAAACCAGTTGATCGTAAAATATGTTATTGTTTAGATATATATAGTTTACCATCATATCTACCAACGGGACTTTTATTTTTCATGTCTGAAGAGTTAAAATAAATAATTCAGTTTTTTGTGTCTCCTGTCAAAATCATTACAATGGAGTTAGCAGATCAGCACTCTTAGACGACGATATACTTCATATCATTGATATAAAAAACCCAAGATACACAATCAGTGTCTTAAAAACGTCCTCTAAAAATGGGTGCACAATTTTAAATTGTGCGCTCATTTCAAATAGAATCGCGTCGGTTGTGACACTGTCAATTTTACTACTTTTTGTTCATTGCTTTGTAAAAACAACTATAAATCTTGCGCTTAAAGTTGAATATGCAGACATTTGTTTTTGCCATATCTATAATTACTTATGTGAAATAAGGGTCAGTTTTGAGTGTCAGTTTTGTTCGGGACTGTGCATCTAGGCTTTTTTATATCAATGCTTCATATATATACTCCTTCGAATAATATGCTCACATAATTACGATATCACTCTTTAAAAAACTTTAAAACATGAGGTTGTTGCAGATCGACTACACGCTCTTAATGTGTTATAGGTGTGCTGCTATTCGTGTGGCGTAATGGTACCTAATGCCACGTACCTTGGTTTAACTACCACCTTACTTGGAGTGTATCAATGCCTCAATCCAATACATTTCCCAACACTAATAGTTTAATGGGATGATCTAAATCTCTAATCACCGTTACGACATCGCATAATATTATATAGCCAATCATCCAACCCATAACATCTATGATAATGTATATCAGATACATTAACGTCCGTTTACATATCAGCACGTAATGTTTCACTACAAATTACACCAGCACCGAGCCGAATAGGAATGCGCAATGAAAATATGTAACAGTAAGTTGTTGCTTCATAGAAGCCGGTTTAAATGGCTTGGTACGGAAACAATTCGCTACGAACGATTTGGTAATTCCGTGATGGTAAAGATTTTAGTTCTATGAGAATTGAAGGATCCATTCACTACCTACGGCAAGACTTATGTTATACTAGCTCCAGTACCCATCTCGCTGTAATATAAAGGTTTTTGGCAAATCCGGAATGATCTAATGTTTTCTGGATAAAAAGTAGCCTACGTGCTATCCCAGATCGTCACCTATCTGTGTGCTAAATTTCATTCAAATCCGTATAGTTTTTGTGTGATTCAGAAACATATACCCATCCATCCATCCAAACATTCAAACTTTCGCGTTTATAATATACTCGTATTAGCTGATTTCCACGGCATCATTCGCAAGCGAATCCTGTAATTAATTAAAATAAAATAAAAAAACATGTTATTTATCGAAAACTAAGTCAGGGTAATACTATATAATTTGTTGTCCTGGCTCTATTTTTGTAGAGTTCCTATTTAAACTAGGAACCCATATTATAGTTTCGTTATATCCGTCCGTCGGTTCGCTGTCTAATTCAGAGATCCTTAGGTATACTAGAAAGCTGTAATTTGGCTTGAATATACATATTAATCACGGCAACAAAGTGGTAATATAAAATCTTGAAAAATATTTTTATGGTATGGCCATGTAAAGTGGGAGGGAGTGGGAGGAAGTGTAAGGTGGGATGTTAATTTTTTTCCCGTGGAGAATAAAAAAGAATGATCAAAATGAGACAACTCTAAACCTCCTACGTTTTTCTTCTACGTTGGTTAAAACAATTATTACCTTAATGTTACGTGCAGCCGAGCAACAAAAATTGTAAATATATTAGTTTGAACCTTAGTATAACCTCTTGTCTTTGTCGCCTCTGTCACAGAATACTTAGAGAATAACAGAAGAAATAACAAAACTACAAAAAACAACAGAAGTCAATGTTTCATACAAGTAATATTCGAGTACAGCACACATAGACACCTCTCACGGACGCGATATCTCGGACTGGTGTCGAACAAACTGTCCCGAACCATTCCGAGATATCGCGTCTGTGAGAGGTGTCTATATGTGCGTTGCTCGAATATCACGTGTATGTAGATTGACTACTGTTAGTCTCCAGCGTACTGTGCCTCTGTGGTCTAGTGGTCCGGTGTCGGTGTTTATCAACGTTGCCCGGGATTTATACGTGCCCGGTTGACGATAGGCTTGCTTGCTAGATCACATTGTGGGATTAAGTACCTTCGACTAATCGTGGGTGCATTAGTTGTACCTCTGCCTACTTCTTCGGGGATACGGGCGTGAAGATACTTTTTATTTAGTAGATATTCATAACACGATGTGTATCATGTATTGTCTCACTGTATATCATTTATTGGCACATTTAACAATATGTATAAATAATTTTCATAACGGAAATAATTGTTCCCTATTGCCAGCTCCATTTCACGCATACGCCGATAAAATTGCGGATGAACGGCTTAATGAGGATATTTTTGTTACCGATAAACATAATTTGTGGCTTTAATATGTATGTTATAAATAATAATATATTAAAATAGCTAAAATGACTTCTTTTGGGGATTCGTACATAACAAAATCTCTTTATCAACCGACGAATAAACGGAGGTTATCAATTTAACATGTATGTATGCAATATTGCTAGAATTGGTATATTAAGAAATTATATGTGCCTAACAAGACATTATTTTTTTTTACAAAAAATGTGTATTGTATGTCTATTATTATATACATTCATATTCCTGATAGTCTTAAATCATTGCCTATTAATAAATTTCGCAAAAAGTTATTTGATTTGCTGTTAGATAAAACTTATTATGATATTAAAGAATTAACTAGCCGATAAAATTAAATGTAAATGGTGAAAACTTTGTAAATTACTAATTACATAAAAAATTAAACTTGTAATTATAAAAATAACTTTTGTAATATGAAATCACATTGTACATTAGTAATAAGTACATAAAATGAAGGAAAAAAGTCAAACCCGCTGAGTTTCTTCCGCCGGATCTTCTCAGTGTGTGGCTGCGTTCCGATCCGTTATTGATTCTAAAAAATCAATACAATGTTTTAAATGTAATATTATATAATGATAATTTTCAAATATTTGCACACTATATAATGGTAAAATATGTTAGTAACTTATTTAATTTTTAACAACTTGTAAAACCCATATTCTGCAAATAAATATTTTCTTTCTTTCCGGATAATATTTGATTATAATGCCCAAGTTTAGGCGTCCAAGTACGTGCACTAAATTTTGTAAGTGTATGTATTTTTGTATATTTGCAAGTTTGTATATTTGTATGTTTGTATATTTGTATGTTTGTATGTTTATATATTTGTATGTTTGTATATTTGTATTTTTTTTATATCATAAGATAGCAAACAAGCAGATGGGTCTCCTGATGATGACCAGATCCGGTCGAGCCGATGCAGAACTCTACCACCTAATAGTCACGACGGTAGTGACACGCACAGCCACTCGGTCGCCTTTTACGGCCTGCCTGGCAGAACGGCAGTTGGCCTATTCCTCAAAGGAGCCCGGGACCAACACGGGGAAAATGTATGTTTATATATTTGATAGTTGGTATATTTGTATGTTTGTATATTTGCAAGTTTGTATATTTGCATGTTTGTATATTTGTAAGTTTGTATATTTGTATGTTTGTATATTGTAAGTTTGTACATTTTTATGTTTGTATATTTGTATGTTTTTCCATGAATCTCTCGGGAATTAGAAGCCATACCGAGATTTTTTTTTGATTCGAATCTGGTGTATTCCAACTCTGGGAACAGTATAAGTTTAATCAAAATCGGTTCAGAAGTTTTGGAGATATGAGTATAGTTGAAATTTGTAGTTGGTTCGATTTTTTAAATTTCTATTATTATTTTTAAATTGTCAACCAATTTCCTTCATTAACTGCTTCGATGATCATTGTTTCATTGGTTCGGTTCTTGACCATTAAACCCAAGATTCTGTTTTAGAGTTAGTAAAAAATGTTTTGTCTATCAAATTGAAATATTATATCCTGTGTTGTCTGGCCCCCCATATTGAAGATTAGACTAATTGCCGTTCTGCCAGGGATGTCGTAAGAGGCATCTGACGTATCACTATCATCGTGACTACGTGGTAATATTCCGCAGCGTCTCGCCCGAGTATGTGGTATTCGCTTTACCTATTCCTGCTGCAATAGTCATATTGATTATCTTTGTCGTGTTCCAGTTTTGAAGGTAAGGCAGCCGGTAAACTTATGCGTGTAGTATTGACGAAATCATATTTTTCGCAATTTCAATTAAAAGGACTTTCCCAAAATTCATCGCCAGCTCCCGGACTACACCGTACAAAATTAACCTTTCTGGTGTATGTAGGCGATAGTTTCTCTTTCATCAATTTCATCAAGAGAGATGCTATATATGTACATATACGTTGGCATACATGTAACAAGAATTTATTGCCATGGCTAAATTCACCAGATACACTACTCTGGATTACAATAGTGATAAGCAGTGACTCTAAATAAAAAATTACGAAACAAATTGTACTAGGTGGTAGAATTCTGCAACCTGTTCTATTTTAGTTCTGTTCATAAAAGGTTCTGTCAGTTCATAAAAGGTAAATAAGGGGCCATCCATAAATTACGTCACACGAATTTCATGATATTTTGACCCCTCCCACGTCCTTGTCACAGCTGGTTACATTTGTGAGCCCTACCTAGTGTGACGTCACATATTTTAAAATTTCACATTGAAATAATAATCTCATTCAAATATTTTTTATCTATACAGGTGGCTTTTTAAATTCCGTGTTGTAATACTTAGATATAAAATATTATATTTTGAAAAAATGTGATGTCACAAAATTTGGAACCCCTCACCATCCCTTGCCACACAATGTCACACTTCGTCGACCTCCCCCTCCCCCTTAACGTGTGACGTAATTTATGGATGGCCCCTGGAGACGCGTTTTTACCACCGTGACTACTCCATGTTAGAGTTCTGCAATGTCTCGCTAGTGGTACGTCTTGCCATCTCACCATCCACTCGTACCTCCGTTGATTATTTCTGCCGCAAAAGCGTCAGTGATTGTCACTATCGTGTTCCAGTTTGGATTAATGTAACTAGCGAATTTATCCGAAATATTTCTTGTTACATGGATGCCAACGTAGACGTGACATCTTTGGTGACTATTATTTATGTTTATCTCTTTACAGGAGGAGTATCATCTTATTTGATTACATAAAATATAAAGAATGCGAAACCTATTTGAAAAATTGTATTATTGACATTTTACGTCTATATTTATGGTTATCTCTTCAGAACAGGAGAACCATTTGCTTATTTGCTGTACAATAAAAAATGAGCAAGCCTTAAGCTTACAGTAGTCGCGATGTGTATGTAATATTTGTCATCTGAGTGATTATATTGGTACAATCTCATCGCCAATTCTACCATCGCGGACGTTCATTGGTCAGTTTAAGTAGCGCGCGCTTATTCGACAATTAAAATGGCGCGCGCTCTTTAGTTAATTTAAATTTGGCGCGTTTTTCGGCTTCTTGTTATATACTTCTGCAGCAACTTCAGCTTTACTATAAGGAAAATGTGTGTTAACTCTTAAATTATTTTATCATTTTAATCCCACTTTAATGTATTATCAAAATAAGTAAAATGTAGAATTACCTAAGAGATAACTTTCTCCCTTTCGCCAATTATTTACAATAAGAACACAAAACTCTGACGAATTAATGTAACTGTGATTGCTCAAACTTTTTTCTTTAACGGTTTTGTGTGAATTATTTTTGTCCCCATTTATTCTATTTTACTTTTACGGATAACTTTTTTGTATTATATTAAATTGGTGCCAAATTAAATAGCCAAGACTATATAAGTCTATACTAATATTATAAAGAGTATTGCTTGTAAGTTTGTGAGCTTGTTTTCAGGTAGCAATCTCTGGATCACTGGATATACTAAACTGATTTTAAAAATTATTTTACTAATTTCTTCAATGCCGTATTATTTTTGAGTTACTTATGGTAAATTTTATACCATTTTTCCCGCAGGATCGCAACCTACGGAAATGGCTAGTGTTATAATAATCCAAAGTACTATCATGCTGGTTTCCTTGCGTGGGAGGCAGAGTGAACCGAACGTGCAGACGTTTACAGAGACTTGCTGGTTTACCAAGATTTATCGGTTTATTGGTTGGCGCAACTTGCATTTGAACGGTGCATTTTACCGAACTTATAACGATTGTATTTCTAATGATAATCGGGGCTGACAACTTTGCCTGTTTATCCGAGCAATGACGGTTGCAACACACTACAACTAGACTCCGAGCAGCTGTAAAGATCTCGAATAAACCTTACCAACATTTTTGCTCGACCCGGAAACCGAACCCTAGTTCTCATGATCCGAGTCAAATAGCCTAACCTCTAGACCATGAGGCGAATAAATCCATTCACCTATTTTGGTACGATTGAGCAACAATCGACAAAACACTGAAACACAAACCTTCGCATATTTTACGCATATTAATTGTTATTCCACGCAAACTTTCTCTATACAGTTTGTAAAAAAAAAGTTGTCCGATCCGCAAGAGCTATATAGGTAGGTCAATGACATAATCGAAAAAAAAAACAATAAAATAATTCTTTTTATTCTAATGAAAAAAAAAATAGAATTTTATAGTGCCTTATTTTGATATTAAACTTGAACTTCCCCTGAAATCAAGCAAATATTTTGAAAATTTATCTATCAATATCCATAAAATGATGACACATATTTTGTATTAAGCTTCGAAATAGTACCTTTGATGATCGTACAGGGTTTTATTTATACACCGTATATTAAAACATGAAGCAATAACTTTGTACCTCTTTTAACACAATTACGCAAACGAAGGAGAATGAAATTTGGTACAGTTAAAGTTTACATTGCAGAGAAGTGTAGAAACCTAATATTTTTACACGATGTGCATTAAAAATATATTAAATTAATAAAAATAAACATTACACACACTACATTCATTTGACATACATAAATAATAATTACACACATGTTTACTATTATGTTAATGGCTAGTCTGTTGTCAAAACTAAAAGAAATGTTATTCAATAGTTTTGGTCAAATTTCGACTACGCGTCGATCTCTAGTCTGTATAAATACTAAGAAATATGAATATACTCATAAGCAAAGTATTAAAACGTTGACATATCGATATGTTTGCGCGTTTTCATGCTGTTTCGTGATTGGTTCGCCGCGTTTCATGCTGTTTCGCGATTAGCGGACTAGCGCTATAAGACAATGTCCAACGTAGACATATGATGTCCAAGGAACTATTATAACGTTAATTCACTACGAATTAACCAATCACGAAATAGCATGAAACGCGCAAACATATCGATATTATAACGTTTTATATCCTTGCTCGTAAGGTGGGAACTGTGAGGTAAAAAATAATTTTTGTATTAAGTTTGGGCATATAGTCTTTGTATATTAAATATATTTTAAATCTATATCCAAACCGATGTATTAGACACAAAGTGACAAACAATCACACAGACACACACATTCCACAATTATAATGTTACTGAGGCTGGTGGGAAGAAAGATGGCTAGCTATTGTGATTCTTCGGGGTTCAATTTTCAAAAAACCTTTTCTTAGTGAGTTATATATTTACGTTTATTTTACAATTTATATACGTATTTACGAGTATATATATTTACGTAAGTCGTATCCCATGTTAGTCCAGACTCCATTTAAAGAATATACCATCTACCACTCTGCCAGGCAGTTCTTGTAAACCGAGGGATTGGCCAAATATGTCACTAGCATGGTAACTACTAGTTGGTCTCTCTATCCCTTCAAACCGTAACAATGCAATGGTAAGCACATAATATAAGAATAAGAATTATTTTATTTACCACTTAATACTATACATATATACAGTTAATAACAAGAACAAACATACAAATAAGACAAAAAAATGTCAAAAAGCCAACACAGACAGTAAGCAGAGAAAAAAAAACATATAACACATTTAAAAGACATTGATAATTACAATTTATGCAGCATATTTATATGCATGGAAAAAGGGCATAAAATTTAATAACGTTTATATCTAGCAGAGTGATGGTAAAATGGTAAGCCACTCAGCAAACACATAGGGTGACAAGTATTATATATGTATATATATATATATATATATATATATATATATATATATATATATATATATATATATATATTAATTGTAGTTTAATTTTTTATTTTATTCATTATCGGCTTTTTGCATAACCGTTTCAAGTAACAGTTAGATAAAATGTATATATATGTATATATATATATATATATATATATATATATATATATATATATATATATATATATATATATATATATATATATAAATTAATTTAAAACCAAAATTAGCCAAATCGGTTCATCCGTTCTCGAGTTTTAACGAGACTAACGAACAGCAATTGATTTATATATATATATATATATATATATATATATATATATTCTATCGTTATTAGACACTTTTATTATTGCGCTTATTGCATCCTGAAAATGCTTTAAATAAAGTGAAACCGGTCGAGTAATATATTAAAAATATATTTGTAAAAGTGAAATCTATTTACAAGTGCAATAGTAAAAGTGTCTAATCGTGTGATATAACAAATATTATAGTCTAATAATGTTCAATCTTGTATCATGCTTGTTAACTCAATAGGATTTGTTAATGGTGTACGTGCCTGTATAATAATATGTTTTAGACATGCCAACATAATTTAATATTAGGTAAAAGCTTACTATCTTCATGCTGCCTTTGACCTTAATTCAGTTCGGACGATATAGGTAATAGAATTTCCTGGATGTCTGTATATTAATACGTGAAGCAAAAACATTGTATCCCTTTTTAGAATAAATACGCGAACGGTGTTGTATGAAATTTGCTAAAGTTCAGACTGTGACGAAGTGCAGCAAGCTAATATTTTTATTTATTTATTTACGCACAAGAAACACATTTTTAACTTTCCGCTACGTATGTAGATTTTCGAAAATCGAGTTTTCACCTGATGTCCACGTTTTGAGGTCCTAGGAACATTTTCCGACTATTTTCACGATAACGTCAGTATGTGTGTATGTGTGTGTATGTGTGTATGTAAACATTTCATAACTTTTAAATGATTTGACCGATCGAGATGCGGTTGATGGCATTCGATTGGATTCCGCTCAACTTAGACTTCCTGAAAATTTAAACTAAGGCGTCCCAGGAGACTGAGAAATTTTGAAAAAACCTCAAAAAAATTTTGGCGAAGTAGTATATTTTAAATATAACTTCCAGATTAATGTACCGATTGAGTATAAAATATAATCATCTTTATTCCTCAAAAAACTACGTTTAATGCATATATTGCAACAAAATCGGTTTATCCGTTCGAGAGTAATCGTTGACGAAAAATTATGCAAAAAGACTCAGAATGGTTTTTCGACATAGCTTCAAAATTTTATAACCGTTAATTTTTTGATATTCTACGATAATTTAGTACTATAAAAACTACGTCAAATGTCGTTTCAAAAATCAAAATCAAGTCTAATTTTCAAAAGTTAAATCTTTTTAAATATTAAAATTACGTTGAATTTAGCAATCTTACTTAATATTTTTGAAATAACTTTCAGGGTAATACACCGATTGACTTAATCTTATCAGCTTTCCTCCTTAAAACACTGCGTCAAATACCGTTAATTGGATCAAAATCGATCAATTTGTTTGAGATTTATCAATGCCGAATATTTTGAAAAACAATGTTTTTTAACATTGCTTCGAAATTTTCCAACTGATCATGTAGCTAAAGAAATGTTTTAGATCTCAAAAATTGATTTGAATGCCATTCGAAAGATCAAAATCGATCACTGTTTTCAAAATATAGAGATTTTCAAAAATCAATACACTGCCATTTTTAACAAAATAGGTAGATGCTTAAACTGAAAAAATCTCAGGGATGGCCCTCAGGGTCAACCGTTTACACATTTTTTTTCTTTTTAATGGTATGGACGTTAACAACTGTCTTTTGTCATATTTAAAAGAAACACAAAAATATGAATTACATACTCTACGTTTATTTGACACATATCATAATACACAAATGCATATAAATGTTTATGGTTATAGTCTGTTGCCAAATTTCCATAAGGCCAAAAGCCAAGTTTCGAGACTATGCAAAACTATACCAACTAGTAGCCATGATGGTAGTGGCTCGCATAGCAAATCTTTCACTTCTTAGAGCTGCCTGGCAGAACGGCAGATGGCCTTTTCTTCAAAAGTACACAGACTAACTTACCGTAAGCCTAGAAATTAAACAGTTAATGCAGTTATATTGTACGAGAAATCGCAAAGACAATATCCTCATGTAGATACGTACACAAAACGTCGTTAAATTTAATTACTTATCAACGACTTCTTCCTATTTGCATAAACCACACGTGCATACGTGAGAAAAGAAACTTTAAGCTGTTTATGACTACTCTCTCTCTATTTTAGTTTAAATGATTTTAGAGGTTTCGTCTAAGGACTTGAGATGGAGGAGGATAAAACATTTTTTTTTTCTATATCATAAAAAATCGTTTTAGCGTTAACGAAAAGTAGAAAAATCTGTTAACCTGTTGACCTTGCATGCCATCCCTGAAACTTCTCGCTAAATTGAGGCATTTTAAACTCAAAGGAGCTAAAAATATACATTAGAATAGATTTTTTGAAAGAGTATTAAAAATGAGAGAAAGATACAGATATATTGTGTCGTTGTAAAAATAGTTAAAAAACGTTGCTAGGACCTCAAAACATGGAAAGGTTGTGAAAACACGATTTTCAAAAATCAGTAACTTCTTTTTACTACTAACGTAGTTGGAACTTAAAAAAGTAGTTTCAAATCAGTAAATAGTCAAGTACACGATACAAAGAATATCACATGTAAACAATGTCATATAATTTCACATGAAAGCAAGTAAAAGCGCATTGCGTATAGATTTCCTACGCTAGAATTTGAAACGTAATACTGTTGATGAAACGGACATAAAAGTTGTAGGTAACTTGATATTATGAGTTTCCATTTTGATTTATATGCACTATGGCTGATATGAGATTGCGGCTTCACTGAACATTTATTGTTGTGTGATAGTATTTTAAATGAAATACTTTCTTGTGAAATCATAATAAGAAGAAAAACTAAGATAGTGATCTGGTCAAATATGTGAATTATTGCTTTTAATAGAATCTTTTATTTCAAGCGGTGCTTTGCTATTCCTAGCAGGCGGGATCCGGCCTTCAAAAAAAATTGTGGGCACAGCCACCCGAAAATTGGTCAAGTGCGGTTCATAATCAATATAATGCATTCCTGATATTTATATAATATACTAACTGACCCGCGCAGCTTCGCTCGCGAGGAGATTAGCATGTCGTCAAGATAGCTTTTGATACAAATTTCATCCCCTATTTCAACGCTTTAAGGGTTGATTTTTGAAAAAAAAAATAGCCTATGTTTGAAGCCGGCTCTTCAACTATTTCCATGCCAAATTTCAGGAAAATCGGTCCAGCGGTTTAGCCGTGAAAGCGTAACAGACAGACAGACAGACAGATAGACAGACAGACAGACTTTCGCATTTATATTAGTATGGATGGATATGGAAGTATGGATGACGCCCTGAGCCCCTGACCAAGATTTTGTACACTACACCTATTAACTTATCTAGTGTTTAACGTCGGAAAATCTATTAAGTTAATACAAACCAGGGCAAACCCTATTAAGTTAATAAACATGTAAAAAGTTAGTTTGTTCGCTTACAAAAATTACAAAAATGTTTCCGAACGCAGCACCTACTTATTACTTTCTTGTGTTTGGAATTTGATGCGAATTTCGTACGATTCATTGGTCTTCTTATTAAGGCATTATAAATCTATATTACTGATATTTGTTATTATTATTGATATACCTATATGAAGTCGCAATAGACCGTAAAATTGCGACTTCAGAAGTCTATTAGGATTTTGGGCATGCCCATCGTGCCCACAACAGTGCATCCGCGCCTGATTTCTAGTGTTAGTCTGGCTTCCTTTGAAGAATATACCGTCTGTCATTCTGCGAGACAGCTTTTAAAGGCGAACGATTGGCCTTACAAGTCACTACCACTATACTCCTAGGTTCTCGTCCGGATCTTATGCCACCGCCTTACCTATTCCTGTTTTTAGGTTTTACCCAATTTGGAAAGTAAAGTATCTGTTATTACCTTCTTGTCCTATAGATAGCAACGCAACATTTACATCTTTGGTGTCTATAGGCGATGATTTCTCTTTCCATCACGAGAGCCATCTGTTTGTTTGTTACTCTATGATATAAAAAAGAGAATTCTTTTGTTTTTTTTGTGTTTTTTCGAATAAACTGCGAAACTTCTGGACACATCTTAAAATTCTTTTACCATTAGAAAGCCACACTATCTAGGGATTTCATAAGTAGAATACTGTTTTACTCAGCGAGCAAAAAGAACACTTAATTTTACGTCATACGAACAAAGTCGCAAGCAATAGCTCGTAGCATATAAATTAATAAACTTAGTACCTAATACATTTAGCTCTTCTTAAGATAATTATCTACTTGTAGTCGAACACGTTAAATAATCCTCCAGTCTCAAGTTCGTCAGTCTTACGAGACTAGTTAAACGATAGACTAAGCTTAATAAAGTTAAGTTCAACTCGAAAATTATAACGGCATTAAAGTTTTAAGAGTATTACTTCGGATTTAGGGAACGGGATTTTAAATTTCATTTCGTATAAATAGGACAGAGGTGAGATCTAACGTTGAATTTATTTTAATAACAATAAATATTTAAATGCCATTTTCCTTGCAGTTGGTTTTAACTGCCTTTAGCCTTTTTTTAAATAAGTATCTTTTCTTTTCTAGAGTTAAATAAAGTACAGGATTGGAAAAGTATTATCTACTAGCTGATCAGACAAACGTTGTTCTGCCCTTTTAACTACTCTTATTTTTTTCTATATTTTCTTACCTTTTAAACCTTCCCTGGACTTCAACAATTAATTTAAAACCAAAATTAGCCAAATCGGTTCATCCGTTCTCGAGTTTTAACGAGACTAACGAACAGCAATTGATTTATATATATAGATGATAGATTAGTTATGCTATTATTTTTCCCATACATATTTTCGTTGCTTCTAGCAATACTTTTCACGAGTTAAGTTTCCAGCCTAACTACGAATTGATGGGGCTCGGGTTCGATTTCCGACGGGGATAAACATTTGGGTAATGATCATAGATGTTTGTATTTCTGCGTCTGGGTGTTTATTATGTACTATGTAACATTATATTTTATATAATTATGTATTTCTATGTGTCGTTTTCTATATTTCTGTGTATCGTTGACTAACACTCATAACACAAGCAAATAATTTGCTTACTTTGGGGTTAGATCGAATTTACCCCGTGTTGGTTCCGGGCTCCTTTGGAGAATAGACCAACTGCCGTTTTGCCAGGCAGGTCGTAAGAGGCGACCGATTGGCTATGCGAGTCACTACCATCGTGGCTACTAGGTGGTAGAGTTCTGCATTGTCTCGCCCGGGTCTGGTACCACCGCCTTACCTATTCCTTCCGCAATAGCGTCAGTGCTTGTCGCTGTCGTGTTCTGGTTTGAAGGGTAAGGTAGCCGGTAAACTTATGCATGTGGCATTAGACCCGCCACAAGATAGCAACGCACCATTACCACCTTTGGTGTCTATAGGCGATGGTTGACTCTTTCCATCAGGAGACCTATCTGCTTGTTTGCTATCTTATGATATAAAAAAAGAATACACAAGAAACTAAGTGACATAACTAAGTGACATAGTCTCGTATAGGTCGGTAAAATGAAACAATGAGGATCATCAAACTCACCAACCGATTAAATACTCAGTTGTGTTGGTTTGGAATTGCACTATTATGTGCAGAATTATCGGTTGAAGGAAATGTATCTATGGCTCTAACAACTTATTATCAATCACACTTAGTTTTAAATTCATACAGTAATTTGAAATAAAAAGTTTATGTTTATGAAGAGAAACCTTAATTCTTCAAATTCTGTATAACTTTAAGCCTTTGAAAAGAGTTAATTACTCTAAAAAATCTCGTTGAAAAACAATTTGATGACCGTCAGTTGATTATTTCATGTCTGTAAACACGAAATAGGTTGATTGGCTTTATCAATTCACTTTATTTTATTATCAACATTATCTAATCCACTCAGAATAGATCCCCATTGAAAATCAATTTATTCGGATCTGTTTTTAATAAAAAATAATTTAAAGAAAAAAAAAACGCGGCGTGCACTTTTGGATTTTCCAAATTTTCCTATTTATGTTTAATTCATTGTATAGCTCAAGGAAACCCTCGTGTTAATATTAATAATGCACTTGTATTTCTAACAAATTAAATACAGTTTGCAGGTATGAATATGTATAGTTCTACTGGTAAAGCTCAAAGTTTAATTTGAAAAATAATTGTTAATATACATTTTTGCTGATAATGAAAATTCCTGCATGTCCAATTAACAATTAATTACATTTTCTGAACAGTTTTTAACGGAGGCCTCGACGCCAACACGTACGTCGTATGCAGATGGAACAATTTATAGCTATTGTGTCGTTAATCGATTTTTGATACAAATAGTGTGAGAATAACATAAAATGCGTTTTTAATTTCCACATTATATATTATAGCTAAAAGCTGTTTAATTTAGTGCTGATATCCACTTTCGCCATCGCCGCAATGAGAGATTTTATGAACAACACATTGATGATTATAGCCTATGTGCTATTCTAGCTTAACCTAGGACGCAAAATTTTCGCTTCACGTATTAATTTTTATCAATCCATATTAATATTATAAGTGCAAAAGCTTGGATGTATATGGATGTATGGATGTATGGATGTATGGATGTATGGCTGTATGGATGTATGGATGTATGGATTTATAGATGTATGGATGTATGGATGTATGGATGTATGGATGTATGGATGTATGTATGTATGGATGTATGGATGTATGGATGTATGGATGTATGGATGTATGGATGTATGGATGTATGGATGTATGGATGTGTGGATGTGTGGATGTGTGGATGTGAGGATGTGAGGATGTGTGGATGTGTGGATGTGTGGATGTGTGGATGTGTGGATGTGTGGATGTGTGGATGTGTGGATGTGTGGATGTATGGATGTATGGATGTATGGATGTATGGATGTATGGATGTATGGATGTATGGATGTATGGATGTATGGATGTATGGATGTATGGATGTATGGATGTATGGATGTATGGATGTATGGATGTATGGATGTATGGATGTATGGATGTATGGATGTATGGATGTATGGATGTATGGATGTATGGATGTATGGATGTATGGATGTATGGATGTATGGATGTATGGATGTGTGGATGTGTGGATGTGTGGATGTGTGGATGTGTGGATGTGTGGATGTGAGGATGTGAGGATGTGTGGATGTGTGGATGTGTGGATGTGTGGATGTGTGGATGTGTGGATGTGTGGATGTGTGGATGTGTGGATGTGTGGATGTGTGGATGTGTGGATGTGTGGATGTGTGGATGTGTGGATGTGTGGATGTGTGGATGTGTGGATGTGTGGATGTGTGGATGTATGGATGTGTGGATGTATGGATGTATGGATGTATGGATGTATGGATGTATGGATGTATGGATGTATGGATGTATGGATGTATGGATGTATGAATGTATGGATGTATGGATGTATGGATGTATGGATGTATGGATGTATGGATGTATGGATGTATGGATGTATGGATGTATGGATGTATGGATGTATGGATGTATGGATGTATGGATGTATGGATGTATGGATGTATGGATGTATGGATGTATGGATGTATGGATGCATGGATGCATGGATGCATGGATGTATGGATGTATGGATGTATAGATGTATGGATGTATGGATGTATAGATGCATGGATGTATGGATGTATAGATGCATGGATGTATGGATGTATGGATGGATGGATGTTTATAACTCACTCACGCAAAAGTACTAAAATGATTTGGATGAAAATTGCCACAAATGTAGAAGATAACCTGGAATAGAACATAGGCTATTTTTTTTCGAAAAAAATAGCGGGCTGCAGGACGTAGCTAGTATAATAATATAAGCTAAACCATCGCCTTGTATACATCTGTCGTTTTAGAATAACCGTAGGCGGTCGTTATAATCATTTTCGATAAATCTTTTTTTATTCCGGAACTTATATTAGCAAGAATCTGCAAGGCCACGTAATGGGTTTATCATGACGTAATTAAATCTTATAGTTAACAATTAATTTGAATAACCTTAATGTGACAAAACTTGTTTCATCTTTAAATTTATCAAATAAAATCGACATCTGTTATCTATTACATATAAAAAAATCATTCACCATAAGCAGGTACCACGATGTTTATAGAAAAAAAATTCTACGTCTTTGTCTTTTTAATTTCAGGAGAAAGGTCTACTTGTTTGCTATAATATTGAAAAATATACGTTTTTTAGGAGAACGGCTCGTTTTACATTGGAATATGGACACACAAAACTTTTACTCTTAGAAACTCTTGAATACACAAGCCATTCATATTCCTAAAGGGAGATCTTTCGGATCAAAAGCTTTCATAGAAAAGTAGGAAGAAGCCCGTTAAAATATTTTTTAACTTTTAAATAATTCTACAGCTCGGTACGAATGTTATTTCAAATTTATTTAAATTATCGGCTATATAGTTGCCTCTGTGGTCTAGTGGTCCGGTGTCGGTAAGGTCGAGGGTCCAATTCCCGGGTCGGGCAACTCAAAAGGTTTTTAGTTTTCTGAAAAACACAACGTTTCCCGGGGTTAGAAAAAGTGCTTGGTTGGCAATAGTCTTACCATCTATCACATCGTGGCACGTAATATTATCGCCTAATCATGGCTGCACTTGTACCTCTGTCTACCTCCTCGGGGATATGGACGTGAAGATACTATTTAAATTATCTAACGATAAAAACCAATACTATTGTGTGGTACCAAATTAATAATAAAACGATGAACAATTTTATTCTTCACATAAAAAGTTAAAAAAAGAACATAATAATTGTTTAATTGTTGAAATAAGTACATACTTATAATGTTTTTTTTTTAATTTGCAGTGTCTTTGATTTGTAATTATTTCAAACGGATTTCTACATCTTTAAATGAAGTAAAACCGCAATAAGCGATTTTCAGTTTCTAACTCTTGGTCAGATTTTCACTTAAATTATATGGAACCAAATGGGAAGTATTCTATACTCTCTCAAGGAAAAAAGCGTGTGTATAATCTTCTTCTTCTTTATTGTTTAAATGGCAATAATCAAGGAACTCTGCCAGTATCGAGTGAACTTAAGAAGTGACACGTGCCATCCATTATTCGATAATAGAATTAGCAATGTTTATTTTGGATTGTAGGTTTCGACTAAGTAAGGTTAACAAGAACAATAAAAAATGAGCAGTAAAATAAAGAAAATCAATGATTAAATCGACACGCTACAATCTAATGTTGTTAGAACTAATAAAGTTAAGTAAAACTTTAGCAATAGGATTAAATACAAGTAACAATAAATATTTTAGGTAGGACGAGGAATGTGTGTGATCTTTACGTGTGATTGAAGTGACTTTTTTAGTATTTAACTTTAAACCAACTTTATTTAAAGGACATATAAAGTTTGTTATTTCTACTCTCACTTCACTACATAGTATAAAATAAAGTCGCTTTCTCTGTCTGTCCCTATGTCCCTATGTAAAAAATAAATTAAATCTTTAAAATTACTCAACGGATTTTGATGCGGTATATAAACCTTTCCGATGTTCTCACGGGAATAAAAGCTCCGCGGGTGAAACCGCGGGTGGGTCGCTAGTTCAAAATAATTTTCATTTATTATTTTATCAATATTAAATTGCTTTATCAATCGTAAATACAAATAATAGGTTGAAAAAAGAGTTCCCGTATTTTAAAAAGTAAATGTTGCAGTAAAAAAATCTGACTGGTTTTGAAAGCATTAAAAAGACGTTACTAAGTGGTAGAGCTCTTCATGCTCTCGCCTGAGTGTAGTACCATCGCCTCACCTATTCCTGCAGCAATAGCATCACTGTCACGTTCCAGTTTGGAGGGTAAGGTAGTCGGTAAATTTATGCATGTGGCATTAAGACCCCGTCACAAGTATAGCAACGCATCACTAATATCTTTGGTGTTTATAAGCGACGGTCGTCTCTTTTTTTTTTATTAGGAAAGCAGTTATGTTGTTGTAATTAGTATAAAAAAAACGATAATGTAATATATTGATAATATACAAAATAGTATTGAAGATTAAGTTATATTATAGTGCGCGCGGAACTAGTTGGCCGCGCCATACGTAATACGTAATACGTAATACGTAAGGCGCGGCCAACTAGTTCCGTGCGCACTATAACTGACTATTTTTTTAAATAGAATTGCACGTATTTTGGCGGAAACTGCGTCAAACATTGTTTCTGTCCGAAAAAAACTGCGTTAATCTCAAGTCATGCCCAAAAAAGTTTTATTTAACAAAATGCATTTGAAAAAAGTGCAATAAGAAAAAAGGGTAAGATAGAATTGAGATAAAATGGATTTCATTATCCATAAGATGATAATGCTTAGCTAATAACAAGTTTTAGCGAACCGACAGCGATGATTTGATGAGCATGATATATGTTTGCATTTCTGGGTTTGAGTTTTTATAAAATATATTTTCAGTATTTATATATGGTTATCTATGTACTGGTATCGTTGACTAACACCCATAGGTATCACAAACAAATAATTTACTTACTATGGGGTTAGATCGACTCGTGTTATTTGTCCAGGGAATACCTACTAGTGATCGTATATGACCGAAATTCGATCATATACATTCGACTAAACATTAAAATCTCTTTAAAGTTTGACAACTGATTTACATGTGTGTATATTATTATTATGAACGTCACATGAATGTAGTGTGTGTGATGTTTATTTTTATTAATTTAATGTATTTTCAATGCATTTTAATAAAAATATCTGTTTCTGCAGTCCTCCGATAAGTAAACTTTAACTGTGCCTAATTTTATTCCCCACTTATCGCGCAGTTGTCCTAAAAAGAAATAGAAACTTTTCTCTTCACGTATTACTATATAGATTACTATCTGCAGCATGCGTCACGCTACATTATATAAGTTTTTGACGGATCCCGTGGGATCATATATTTTGTCTGGGATAAAAAGCCTATTTTACTAGATGGTAGAGTTCTGCATTGCCTCACCCGGGTCTGGTAACATCGTCTTACCTATTCCTGCTGCAATAGCGTCAGCGCTTGTCACTGTCGTGTTCCGGTTTGGAGGGTAAGGTAGCCGGTTAACTTATGCTTGTGGCATTAGATCTCGCCACAAGATAACAACGCACCATTAACATCTTTGGTGTCTATAGGCGATGGTTGAGACTTTCCATCAGGGGACCCATCTGCCTGTTTGTTATCTTATGATTAGAAAAAAAAATTAGCCTTTATGCTATTCCAGGTCATCATCAACCTGTAGGCCAAATTTCAATAAAATTCGTTCAGTAGTTTTTGCGTGATAGAGTAACAAAAATCCATCCATACAAACGTCCAAGCTTTCGCATTCATGATATTAATATAGATTACTAGCTGACCCGGCAAACGTTGTTTTGCCTTACATATTAGGAATCCATAGCGGACAAACAACGTGACACGTAATTTATATAAGACTACGGGATTGTCCTTCCACGCAGCCAAAATGGCATTAAACTTTATATGGTGATTAAGTATTTTTAAATTTTCTAATTTTCCGCGCAATTTTCGTAATATTTTCTTTTATAACAACCTTCTTACAATTACAAACACAACAAAAAAAAATACCGAAATTGGTCCAGCCATTCAGGCGTGATGTCGTGACCAAGGAAAATAGGGATTGATTTATATATATATAGATTTTATTGATAGATGCTTAAACAACTTATTTTACTGCTCGTACTGTCACTTTTATTCTTTGACCGTTAAAGTTTGAAAAACATCGCACTTGTAACAATATAACGTGCACAGACATTAACTTCCGTGTATAGCGTATAGTTTTATTGATTTTCCAGATTAAGAGAGCATGAAGCACTGACGTGCGTAAAACCGCGCATTTGTTATACTCGACGGTTGTGTAATTGATTTCTATTTTAGAAAGAAGTGTAAATCTTAATATTTTTCACCTTTCTTTGAGTCGACAACATATAACTTGAATTTTACACAACATTCTTTTTAATTTATAGGATAACGAACAAGTACATGGTTCTTCTGTTGTGAGGGAAAGAGATGCTAATCTGTATGGCAAAACAACGTTTCACGTCAAATAGTAGAAGATATTTTTTGATATAAAAATACGGTGTAATGTAAATCTATCTTATCCTATCACCATATTAACATTTTAGTGTTTGTGTCTTTATCGTGACATATTTTCGTTTCATTAAGTTTCAAATCACAACAGTTTGACAAATGTCCCAAAAATTAAGAAGACCACAGTGCCAACATTGTTTTTCTAACGCATGTGGTAAAAAAACAACATTGTTTTTTTACCACATCAGTAACACAAATAAAAAAAATTATACGCACTCAACATACGTTTCACTTCGTAATCGAAGATAATCAAATTATTTATTCTTTAATGGGAAAGAAAAAGAATTAATTGAATTAACATAATGGACTTAAATATAAATATGAATATAATCAAATTATCTAACCATGTACACTTTAAACTGATACTGATACGCCGTGTTGGTCCCGGCCTCCTTTGAAGAATAAGCCAACTGCCGTTCTGCCAGGCAGGTCGTAAAAGGCGACCGATTGGCTATCCAATCATTTCCATCGTGGCTACTAGGTGGTAGAGTTCTGCATTGTCTCGCCCGGGTCTGGTATCACCGCCTTACGTATTCCTGCCGCAATAGCGTCAGTGCTTGTCGCTGTCGTGTTCCGGTTTGGAGGGTAAGGCAGCCGGTAAACTTATGCATGTGGCATTAGACCTCGCCACAAGATAGCAACGCACCATTAACATCTTTGGTGTCTATAGGCGATGGTTTACTCTTTCTATACGCTATGTATAGTTTTATTGATTTTCCAGATTAAGAGAGCATGAAGCACTGACGTGCGTAAAACCGCGCATTTGTTATACTCGACGGTTGTATAATTGATTTCTATTTTAGAAACAAGTGTAAATCTTAATATTTTTCACCTTTCTTTGAGTCGACAACATATAACTTGAATTTTACACAACATTCTTTTTAATTTATAGGATAACGAACAAGTACATGGTTCTTCTGTTGTGAGGGAAAGAGATGCTAATCTGTTTGGCAAAACAACGTTTCACGTCAAATAGTAGAAGATATTTTTTGATATAAAAATACGGTGTAATGTAAATCTATCTTATCCTATCACCATATTAACATTTTAGTGTTTGTGTCTTTATCGTGACATATTTTCGTTTCATTAAGTTTCAAATCACAACAGTTTGACAAATGTCCCAAAAATTAAGAAGACCACAGTGCCAACATTGTTTTTCTAACGCCAACACTTTTTTACCACATCAGTAACACAAATAAAAAAAATTATACGCACTGAACATACGTTTCACTTCGTAATCGAAGATAATCAAATTATTTATTCTTTAATGGGAAAGAAAAAGAATTAATTGAATTAACATAATGGACTTAAATATAAATATGAATATAATCAAATTATCTAACCATGTACACTCTAAACTGATACTGATACGCCGTGTTGGTCCCGGCCTCCTTTGAAGAATAAGCCAACTGCCGTTCTGCCAGGCAGGTCGTAAAAGGCGACCAATTGGCTATCCAGTCATTTCCATCGTGGCTACTAGGTGGTAGAGTTCTGCATTGTCTCGCCCGGGTCTGGTATCACCGCCTTACGTATTCCTGCCGCAATAGCGTCAGTGCTTGTCGCTGTCGTGTTCCGGTTTGGAGGGTAAGGCAGCCGGTAAACTTATGCATGTGGCATTAGACCTCGCCACAAGATAGCAACGCACCATTAACATCTTTGGTGTCTATAGGCGATGGTTTACTCTTTCTATCAGGAGACCCATCTGCTTGTTTGCTATCTTATGACATAAAAAAATACTTTTGCCTCGTGTTGCCAGCTTCCTTTAGCTGCCAGGCATTTCTTAAAAGACGAATTAGCTATACGCATCACTACCACTACTTTCTGCTTTACACTGCTACCACAGAATATTGTAGACTAATAGAAATATATTCTGTTTAGAGGTCAACCCGAATCATTCCGAGATATCGCGTCCGTAAGAGGTGTTATGTGTGCGTTGCTCGAATATTACTTGTATGTACATTGACTTCCGTTAGTCTCCAGTATTTTGTTTGCCTCGCATTACTCCTTTGTGGAATCAGTTACCGGCGGAGGTGTTTCCGAACGGACACGCCTTGGGAACCCTTAAGAAAAGAGCTTACTCATTTTTAAAAGACCGGCAACGCAATTGCAAAACTGTTCGGTGACGTCTCGGCCGGGCCTGGTCAAATGCCTTACCTATTTCTGCCACAACAGCGTCAATGCTTGTTATTAGAGGTGACCGTTTTTAATAAAACGTTGCTGACCAAGGGTTTGAGTGTATGATGGTGGCATCCGATGTCGAAATGTTAAACAACGGATGAGAATAACACCAAAATTCAATACGATGACAGGTATCAAATAATGCCGACTATAACCGACAACAACCGATGTTAACCATAACACGGTGATGCCCGATGGCCGATACGAGCGAATGAATCCAACTGTGATAAACGACGGATGCGCGCAACGATGTCAGTTCCAAGTGCCAACTTAACTGCGTGCTTGAAAAAACAATTACAAGTTAATGCAAATTTTTAGCTAACTAAATAAAAAACTTTACATTTTAATAGTTCGTTCATTTATTTACATTAACTATTATTTATTCTCAAAAACGTTTTACGTTGAAGTGTGATATTATCACAACGTTTATGAAAACGTCAATCTGTCGATATTATGTTTGATGTTTCTCAAACATTTTGAGGGTATGAGAGGTAAACTTACGCATGTAGCATTAAAACAATGCAACGTATTTAAAAATAAAAATAGTAATTTGTTTAATCTTACTTTCGACATTTAAATCGCGCTGAAGGATGATGTAGTCTTAGAAAGTTTGGGCTTAGCCATGAGATTCAACATTATATTTTAAATATTTTTATTTCATCAACGGTCGTTACAGGATCCATAAATTACACACACACAACGTATTGCGTGGTATAAAAGTTTCCAATACATTTCATTATAATAGCAAAGTTACACACACGGCTCTTACAATTTTTCAATGTCAGACGTATTCACGAGCAATAATGGCTTTACGGCGTTTTTATAAATCGTTATAGGAAATTCGAACAAAACTTAACAATGTTTGGATATAATCTATAGACGCCATATTTTCTGATAAATTATATTCGATAATTCTATATTCTCTAAACACATAAATGTCATTATAATTTACAATTTTTGTCTTCGCACATGATAAAACTCCATTTGTAATTTTGTTAATATACTTGTACTGTTTTACAAATCATTTTATATTTAATTAATATCGCCAACCGGTTTCGCTTTTACGCCATCTTCAGGGCTACGAGACTTTTTGTGAATATATGTCAATTCATTTTACAACTTTTTTATTTAAATTAGTTTTAATACCTACGAAAAAATGGAGGTTCAACTCGCATGTTTCATAAAAATCGGTCTAGCGGTTTAGCCGTGAAAGCGTAACAGACAGACAGACAGACAGACTTTCACATTTATAATGCCATAGTATGGACTAGTATGGGTAATATTAATCGTGGTAGATTCTTCTTTATAAGTTTATGCATAAAACATGTTTGATAAATTTGTATTTACGCAAAAAATATTATTCCCCTACATATTGTGTGAACAACGATTGTGAGAGTACTTCAATAAAAACAGTCGCAGATTTATCTAATAGTTCGGGCGTTTACTCTGAAATCCTAACAAAAGAGTTACGAAATGCGTTCGCTGAACTTAACGGTCTGGAAAATTTGTAAGCAATCAACACAATCATTTTTGAATATCTTCGGTTTTAACTTATTGGTAACGTGTTTAGAAATCCAGTTGTCTTAGAACCTGCGTTATTAGTCTATTGATGACTGTATTGTAGTGTTATAGTTGGCATGTCTACATCAAAGGATTCGAGGGTATTTTTCTAACCGAGCCAATTATTCTAACAAAAAATCTAAATACAAATATATTAGTAGCAGTCAGGAATCTGATAGCGGTATGCTGAAGCATAAAGACTTTTGCGCCAGATAAGCATATAAATAGGGTTGAAATCTGTTACTTCTTGATTTAAGGATTTTTCGCATCAAAATCTTTCGTCAATTCCCATTATTTTACAGCAAAAAACTATTTCTAATAAACTTTGACAATTTGATGTATTATTTATAAGTTTACTTAAAATTGCATTTTATTTTTAGGTCTGCCGTAATAATTATTAAATCGGTTTCAATATTTAAAGCTTTGTTTATAAAGTCTATAATCTATACATTCATACGTGAAAGAAAAACTTTGAACCCCTATTTGAGACAGTTGCGCGAACGGTAGAGTACGAAAGGCACAGTTAAAGTTTATATTGAAGAGGATTGAAGAAACTTAATATGTTTTATTAAAATGCATTAGAAATACAATAAATTGAAAATTATACATAGCACATGTATACATATTTTTTCCGATTAATAGTCAGTTGCCAAATTTAAAAGAGATTTATAGTCTATGGTCTTTTATTGCAGATTCCTAAATTTTTGTAGTCCGGAAAACGGGGTAACACCTAGGATATAAGACACCTGGCAACCTTACATTTAAAGAAGCTATTTGTTTCAAGAACTACATGAAATAAGAGATAGTTATAATGAAGGTACATTGGTCCGGCCTCCTTCGAAATAGACCATCTGTCGTACTGACAGGCATTTCGTAAGAGGATAACGGTTGGCCATGCGTGTCACTTCCATCATGGCTACTAGGTGGTAGAGTTCTGTTTTGTTTCGCCCGGTTCTGGTACCACTGCCAAAAATTTATTCTGTGCTACCTACGCCTACCTACGTCTTATCTTTTTCTGCAATAGCGTCAGTTAACGTCGTGTTCCGGTTAGGAGGGTAAAATAAACTATAAAGTTATGCAAGTAGAATTAATACTCCGCCGCAAGGATAGCAACGCACCATTAACATCTTTAGTGTTTATTTCTATCAGGAGAGCCATCTACTTCTTTGCTATCTTATGATATATGTATAAAGGCAAAATGCAGCGATGAGGGTTAGCCAATATCGCCAGTCGACAAACCAGTGAATCATGGTGAACCAGATCATTTTCTGTCATTTGATTTGCTCTGCTTGCCTCACAAGAAAACTAAAAATCTTGGATTAGTAAGATTGCCAGACGAATATAAAATACCATTATAAATGCAGCATTGTCATAATAACTAATATTATGACAATGCTGAATTTTTAAGACATCGCCTGAAACCTGACGACATCTGAAACCTACTGACCACTACACACTATTGTTAGAAAATTTTTTTATAACTGTGTATAAATTCATATGATTTATTAGGTAAATACATTAACTAATATTTTAATAATAACGGATGTTAAAATTTTAACGGTAAGGCCGTTAAAATTTAAACATCCGTGTTGTCCTGTCAATTGTCACCTGTCTGTGGCGTGACTAGAATCCCGCCTTAACCTAACGGTTGGCGGGGGGCAGTGATGTCATTTCTACCAACTTTTTGGTAGATCTACCAATTTAGACTTCAGTCTACCAACCTACCACCCTTGACCTAAAAACTACCTATTTCTAATTAATTTGGCATATCACCGCTTTGGATTATGTTTATATCGACGAGCGACGTTGCGATTTGTTGCAGGAGCCATGCGACGATGCGTCAAGCATACATAGAGTCCAGGCAATAAACCACAAAAAACACTTCAGCAACAGTTCGCCGTTCACGCCATTTCGCGCCCATATACATTATTATACTGTTCTGTGGCCCATTCCTGGTTGGTTTGTTGCGGAATAAAAGGTGAATCTTTGCTTCTGTTTTGTGTTGTTTTGTTGTTAAAAAAAACTACGTATTAACGGTGCTGATTGCTGTTTCTTCTATGTTGCGTGCATTTATTTATATAACGGGTACTGACAGCAGCGAAAGCGATGCACAGAGTTCTAGGTTAGGACCTCCGCCACGAAAAGCTAGAAAAAGGCACTATGACCAAAAATATTTGAAATAATGGGAGAAAGACAAAGAATTTGCAGATTGGCTTCAAGAAAGTACCAAGGGGGATTGTTGCGTACTAAGAGATTCATAGCAAACAATGGGCAACCTTGCGCAGAACATTTAAAACTTTTAATAAAAATATGTATAATTTCCAAAAATAAAAATTTTAAGGACAGTTGATGCATTTTCAATCTTAAAAAATCTTCTAAATTGAGGTGGTAGATCTACCAATTTTGCATTATACATTCTATCAACTTCTACCAACATTTGGCACATAATCTACTAATTTTCTAAAATTCGGGTTGGCAACACTGGGCGGGGGTAAAACATTCATTTCTGCCATTCTATATCGAACAGTCCACGAGAACGGTTCTATTTCTATATTTGATACTTGTCGAAGATGTAAGTCGTTATTTTGAATGAAATGGAATGTAATGCAATGGATAAGAATATTAGATTATGTTGAAAATATCGAAAACTACTTAAAACGAGAATTGAGAATAATCACATGTAAATGGAGGATATTATATATAAGAATCAATGTAATAAATGATAATTCAACACTAATGTGTTTTTCTGGACTAAAAGTCAACACTATATTATGGCAAATGGTATCACTACCGTAAAAACTGAAATTCGTTATATTACTTCTATGAAATTTATCTCATATCTATAAAAAAGAGTGAGTTCAGACGCGGTGAAAGAGAAATTTTGTATTCTGGTTGATTTGTAAAAGGATAGGAAAAGAAGGGGAAAGAGAGATAGCGATTGATAGTCATTTTTTGACTGAAGTAGAAAGAACGAAAGAGGAGAGATAAGTTGGAGGAGTCGACGAAAAAGGTTTTTCGTATTTTAGAAGTAAAATGAAGCAGTAAAATCATTTTTAGTTGAATTATTTGTAGATAATTTATTTTATTATTGTCTGGCTGATTTTGAAACCATTATTCTAAATAAAAATACTGTGTAATGTATCTTATTCTCTTGCTGACTTAATCTTATGACAAACTTTGTTTTGCCATATAAATTACTTACTATTGAATTAAAATATTCAATGTGTTGTACTTAAGATAAGATAGTACAGTATACCCCTTGTATTGAGATAAAAACTGTAGATACTATCTTTTAAGTAAGACCAAACAGTAGATATCTAAATTTCATTGCGATAGAATCAGTCCATCGCGGCCAAACTACGTGACACGTAATTTATTCATATTAAGATAAATATTTAAGTAATATTAAGTATTTGTTGATTTATCGTGATGCATTTTCGTTTCATTGATATTCAAATCATGATTCAAAAGAAGTATCATTTAAAAATCATCATTTTATAAGTTTAAAAGTATCTAGTATATTTATTGTTTATTTGTTTGAAAACCTTTTTTTCTTTATCACATTAGGTTACAAGTAGAATAAAACAATATTTACTGAATACAATTATTACCCGAGAAACGTGACAAGTACAATCTTTCCCACATTAAGATAATATCGGAGGTCAACGTGCGTATGACAGCGATATCCATCTATAATATCCCCACGCTTAACACGGTGTATCTTGATCTAACATTAAAACAGATGATTTTTATCATTAATAGCCCTTTCTAAATATTTTCTCTTTTATAATAGATGATTTTTAGAAAATATGTCTCTTATAACATTATATTAAGCCTTATTTATTAAAAAAAGAAATACCTCAGTTGCATAAACCGCCAAAATTTAAGGTACGGGAAAGCGTAAATTAAATTTTTCTTCCATATTATTGGAAACATTTTCTCATATCAAAGAACAGTCTAGACTCTAGAGAATGGTTAATCATTATTAGTTAATTAAATTAGAATGTTATATATGTTATAGGGTGCATAAAAATTAGGGTCTTTGATCGTCTGCAGATGCTATCACTCTCTGAAACCAGGATGTTGTATGTGGAAATATATATATATATATATATATATATATATATATAGTTTAAGGTATTTTAGATTGAGCTAATACTAAGTTTAGAAAGAAAAGTTTAAATATCAACATTTTTGGAAATTTCGTTATTTTAGTTTTTGAAGAGTCTTATTTCGATTATTGTGTTTGATCAATCGAAAAGAAATGAAAGGAGATTTTAGAGCTAGAAAAATGTCATCTTGGTTACAAAGTCGATTGTTTGAAAAATATTGAAACTACGTCGAAAAACACGTTTTTTTTTAAATTTACGTCAATGATAACTCCCGTACCAATCAACTGATTTTGATTAAATGTGTAGCATTTGACGCAGTTTTTGAAAAAAGTTTTAGATTCTGGAATCAATCGGTACATTAGTCTGTAAGCTATTTACATTTTTTAAGAAGTTTATTTTTTTTCCGTCTATGACCAATTTAGACTAATAGACTAATTCATGATAATTCATATAGTTATTCATATAGTATAATTCATATAGCTAAAATATAGTTAATAACACAAATAGCTCATTAAATATTGCGCTTAAAACTAATTAAAATAATGTTCATTATCAAATATAAAGGCTAGCCAGTGACATTATACAAAAAATAATGAAATGATTATATTTCTAAAAACTTAAAATATAACGTTGTCATAAAATGTTGTTGTTGTTGTTGTTGTTGTTGTTGTTGTTGTTGTTGTTGTTGTTGTTGTTGTTGTTGTTGTTGTTGTTGTTGTTGTTGTTGTTGTTGTTGAAATCTTTCAACGTCGCTAACATTTTGCGAATATTTTAAACTGGACAATACCACGGACGGCTGGCTGTGGTACGGATGGCCGTAGCCGAATCATCACAAAGTCGTCTACGATCTCAAAAAGGTCGCTTTTTCCTAACACTTACATATACCATATTTTGTGTTGCTATAGTTAACATTTAAAATATAGTTTATGATTAATAATTTGATCGGGAAAATTTATCAATCTATATACTAAAATGACATGTATAAGATCGATATAAGTTATAAATCATGCCTAAGCTATTTATATTACTAGTTATTTTTAGCAATTCATTATAAATATAAATCTAGATTCTTCATTATTGAGTGGAACTATTAGGCCCACATTTTCTGAAAATCTTAGTTTTATGAAACTCAATAGAATGCCGTTAACCGCGTTTCGATCGGTCAAGCCACTCAAAGGTCATGAGTGCTTAAAACACACAAACACACACACACACACACATTGATGTCATCGTAGAAATAGTCAGGGAAACTTCCTAGGGCATCAAAACAAGGAGATCTTAGGGATCTTTTGGATCTCGTGAGTAATGGGGGTTTTCTACTTTTTGTCAAACTTTTTTTAATTTATTTTATTTACAATTAAAATTACCTACAAACCTAAATTATTACCTTCCTACCTCCACTTCCATTAATCCGCCACCTAAATATTTATTACAGATAATTTTTAAATCATAACAACGTTTTCCGGGTCAGCTAGTTTTAATATTATTAGATCGCCTTGTGGTCGACGTTCGACCATAGACTAAACAATAAAATCTCTTTTAAGTTTGATAAAAAAGTACTTACTTACTTAAAATTACTTAGTATACTTACTTAGTAAAAGTACTTACTTTTTGATACTTTAGGTGTAACGAAGATAATCTTATACATAAAATTTTCATGTCGCAATGTTCGTTACCATACTTCTCCAAAACGGCTGGACCGATTATTATGAAATTTTATATGCATATTTAGTAGGTCTGAGAATTGGCTACTATTTAGTTTTCATGTCCCTAAGTGATAAGGGTTGTCCACCCCTAAAATTTTTTTGTATATTTTTTTGGACATTTTTTTTTTATAATATGACATTAAAAATACATACAACTCTAAATTTGCACCCTTCTATCACCAAAACGTATTTTTTAATTCAATTATTTATATGACAAAATAACGTTTACCGTGTCAGCTAGTTAATATTATAAATGCGAATATTTAGGCGTTTGGATGGATGTTTGTTACTCAATCACGCAATAACTACTAAACGGTTTTGAATGAAATTTGGCACACACACACATACATATATATATATATATATATATATATATATATATATATATATATATATATATATATATATATATATATATATATATATATATATATATATATATATATATATATATATATATATATATATATATATATATATATATATATATATATATGTGTGTGTGTCTATAGGCGATGGTTGACTTTTTCCATCAGTAGACCCATCTGCTTGTTCGCTATCTTATCATATAAAAAAAACGGTGTCAAATATCATACTCCATCGTTCGTGTAATGGTCGTAAAAAGGGGTATAAAGTTTTTCCTTCACGTATTTATATACTAGTTACGTAATTTGATTGAAAAAATATTACTTTGAAATAAAAGTAAAAGTTGTAAACAGTTTATGATGTCTAATATTAATTAATTCGTAGGCACATTTTTGTTTTATCTTAAAGCGTGAAAGTGATATAAATATTCATTATATGTTCGGCATAGTTAAAGACTAAATCTGTACTAATGTTACAAAGACGTAAGATTTGTTTATTTGTAATAGATAAACTCAAGAACTACTTGACCGATTTTAAAAATTCTTTCACACCCCGAATCTTTAACTATCTTCATGCCAATTTTCTTCGAAATTGGTTAAGGGGCTTAGCCGAGAAAGCGTAACAAACAACACATGTATTTCCGCATTTTTAATATGATAGGATAGGATTATAGCACAGCATGAAAGCAGAGGCTTTCCTGGTGGAAAAAGATAACCATCCCCTAAAAGTTAGTTATCTTTTTCCACCAGATCTTTGGGGCCTTAAGATACCAAAGATCTGCGATGGTATCCGTATGACGGATATAATGCCACATGTTAGTTGACCGGTTATCTTATCCGCTAGATGCCGAGCCCCATCGATTTGTAGTTAGGTTCCTTAAGCATACGACCAAAGGAGCGATTAGTAGTAATTGCCCGATCTGAAATTGAAACATAAGATCTCATGTCTGTGTATTAAACATGATACTGCTAATGATTAAACAAATCGGTTATTAAATGAGGTTATTAAATTATACACAATCAAAATTATTCGACCGACGTGATCACTCGATATAAAAATTTATAAAATGTTTTCAGCAATGGTCCCCAATTTAGTGAATGGTCAATTTATTGTATATTTTCTTAAATAACCTTAAAATTATTTATATTATTTTGTAAATTATTTATATTTAATTATTAAAATAATTAAAAAAATATTGAGATTGTGACACCGTCTTTCATTTGATATGTAGCACAATATAGCATATTCATTGATATATCAATGAGCATATTATGCTTTTTTCTCGATAAATTGTATAAGTCCAATCTTGTGTAAATCACGTTTTCTAGGAAAACTAAAAAAATGTTAAGAAACTCTTGCATCTACGTATATCGAAACCGTAGTAGATATATGACAGAGGCGGTAAAAAAATAATTTAAACCCGGTATAACTCCAACCGTCAATCTTCTGATCCAATTAGATCATCACCAGATTTATAGGATACAACTAACTGACCCAGCAAACGTTGTTCTACCTTTTTAACTACTCTTATTTTATTTCTATATTTTCTTACCTTTTAAACCTTCCCTGGACTTCAACAATTAACTCAAAACCAAAATTAGCCAAATCGGCTCAGCCGTTCTCGAGTTTTAGCGAGACTAACGAACACTTTTTATATATGTATACTAGCTGACCCGGCAAACGTTGTTCTGACTTTTTAAATACTCTTATTTTTTTTTAATATATTTTCTCACCTTTTAAACCCTTCCTGGACTTCAAAAATTAATTCAAAACCAAAATTAGCCAAATCGGTTCAGCCGTTCGCAAGTTTTACCGAGACTAACGAACAGCAATTGATTTTTATATATAGATATAGATAATAAATAGTAATAAATATAAAACAATAAGAATTTTTTTCTTGAATTCAGAAAATTATGCAAACGCCATTGTACTAGACCACAGAGGTGGAAAATAAATAATTAATTTAATCACAGTAAAATTGTATCAAAAGAAATCCAACCTTCCGTAACTCTTAAACCCTGTATCAAATCGATAAAAGTATATATTTTTTATTTATATATGCCCATCCAAATAAAAAAAACAAATCATTTGGTAAGTCTGTATCCCCGAAGGGGTAGGCAGAAGTACGACAACTGCACCCGCGATTAGCTGAAGATACTTGGCCCCACAAATGTGATAGGGGACAAGCCTATCGCAAACCGGGCACTTTTCAATCCCGGGCAAAATTGTTTTTATCAGAAAACTGAAGAAACATACTTTATTAATAGCCTGACTCGAGAATCAAACCCGGGACCCCATATGGTGAACACCAATGCCCGACTACTATACCACAGAAGAGTTTTAATGTAACAAACATGAATAGGATACAGCCAAATTGAATATCCTCTCTTTTTTTGAGAGTCAGTTAAAAATAACTAAATAAACTTACTTTTAAACTATGATTAGAATTTTAATCAGTTAATTATGATTATAATTATCAAATTATATCTTTCAAGTAACAAGGACGCTGGAAGTCATTATTATAGTTGTGTAAAGGCCAAGCAAGTATGAAAATAATTCTAATGTGTGGAACGTACACAAAGAAATGTTAGAATACAGGCTTGTAAAAGTACATACAGTACCTTTTATTTGTTCTAAATTTGGAAAATGTATTTAGATATGAATTACGTAATTATTGATAACACTATGCTTAAAATATTCATCATTATCATCGTCCTCTGAAAAAATATTTTTTCATAAAAAAAACATAATGAATAAGAAAAAAAAGCGTAAAAAAATCGCCTAAAAATAAAAATATACAAATCCATTATGAACCAGAATATGGGATATATCCTTTTTATGTGAAAATACGAAGATGTGTTTTTCGCATTTTTACGCATAAATTTTCCTTGATTTATGACCCAGTTTAGCCAATCAATCTAGCCAGGTTAGCTAGATCGAGTTTTCGCTCCTTTAAGCCCCTATATTACAAATTTAATGGCAATAGTTAGAAGCGTTTTCAAATACGTGCCTTCAACCAAATTAAAAGTAACTTAATGCTATTAAGCATTTACTCACAGTTTACCGTGATTATGCTGAGAGAAAAAACTTGGGTAGTGCGTAAGAGCATATTATTGCGAATTGAATTACCCGTACATTTATTACAGGGGCACGGTTGTGTCAATACTGGACTGTATCGAAGATTTTTTTACTAAAACCTATGCAACCCTTTTGTCTAAATTGGGATTTGAATCCTAGATCTTTGTATCTACTGCTTACAACGCTAATTACTCACGACTAATAAGACAGTTGTATTAAAACAATGTAAATGTACGTTTTACAGTACGAAATGGCTCTAAGTTTTTCTATTTTCCCTGAAGGATAATCTATTGATTTTTGGTACCTAAATGTACCTAGAGCGATAGATGCGACAAATTACATAATAGTTACTATCGTAAATAATTAGGTAATATAGGTAAATGTAAAATGACACACTGCCAGCATTACAGAATTTATTCACAAGACTCAATGCATCCAATTCATGAATTTGGGGGAATATTTTTGAACATACGTTCTTATATTATCTTGTAATAATTTTACATAATTAAAGTAAAAACGCACTCTCAATTCAATATTTAGTTCCTAATTTAAAACAAAATGCTAACAGAATTTAAATTTACCCATACATTTATTACAGGGGCACGGTTGTGTCAATACTGGACTGTGTCGAAGAGTTTTTTACAAAAACCTATGCAACCCTTTTGTCTAAATTAGGATTTGAATTCTAGACCTTTGGATCTAATGCTTACAAAGCTAATTACTCACGACTAATAAGACAGTTGTAATAAAACAATATAAATGTACGTTTTACAGTACGAAATAGCTCTAAGTTTTTCTATTTCCCTGAAGGATAATGTTGATTTTTGGTACGTCTACTTAGATCCCTCTTTGATAATATTACCTTACTGACGTTCAGCGCTTTGGAGAGTGTTAAGCTTTAACGTCTGGTAGCGATTGACGTTACTAAGTGGCAGCTGTTAAGCCAGACGAAGGTTTACTGCATTACGTTGAGATCTAATCTTGAACAGGGACGGCGGAACATTCAAGCAATATAAGGCTATAATTTTACCTTCTTTTCGTTTATTTTATTTCTTGGCCTAGAAATGTTGAATTATAAAAGGCATGTGGCCATCAATAGCAAAACTATTTACGTTCCTTTCACTACAATGCGGTGTATATTGCACAGATATTATTTATAATTATATTTTATTATTGTTTTGTTGATGTTGCGTGAAAATCTCATATACTATTTTTTTTTAAATAAAGTATAATTTCGACTCTACTGGATTTGAAACAACGACCATCTTGCCTTAAAGCCAGACAAAGCTTCCGTTCCAGTTTAAAATATTATTCACTACTTTTAGGGAAATTTAAAAAATAAATACATTGTATAATATTTCAATATTTTATTACCATAAATAAAGTTATTTAATAATTTTAGTGGTGCTAAGTTCGCGCAAGTGGTTTTAAAAGTCGACAATCTGGCAGTTCCGATAGAAATGACACGTTTAGCCTTCGTTTGCGGTTTAGACGATAGTTACAAAATTGGCTCTATTGCGGCAAATTTGCGTAAATTGAAGCAAATTTTGCGGGATGAGTAAAAGAAACTCGTATTTATGTAGTAAAAGAAATAAAAAGTATGAACGCAACATTTGATAACCATATTGAATTTTATATTATACCTCAACATTAAAGTTGCCTTGGGATCATGTCCATTATAATAACTACTATCAGCATTAAGAAACAAAAATAGGATGATAATCGAGTTTCAACTCCAGAGATACAAGATTATGTCTACGTCAATCCCGAAATTTTTCTCCGCGGGAACGATAATGAAAAAAGAACTTCAATTAAGCAGCGCTCTTCGGTTTAATTGAATTTTACATAATTGAAAACTCTTATGGCTAGGTTAATCATCCATCTGTGCGTTTATCAAGAAATTTTTCTAAGGAACAAGACTAAGATATATATATATATATATATATATATATATATATATACATATATATATATATATATATATATATATATATATATATATATATATATATATATACATATACATATACATATACATATACATATACATATACATATACATATACATATACATATACATATACATATACATATACATATACATATACATATACATATACATATTGTCTTATATATAGTGTTTGATTATACATTTTTGTCCCGGGCTCCTTTGAAGAATAGGTCAACTGCAAATCATCGTGGATTGCAGAGTTCTGCAAAGTCTCGATCGGGTATTTGGTACCACTGCCTTACCTATTCCAGCCGCAAGAGCGTCAATGCTTGTCATAGTCGTGTTCCTGTTTGGAGGGTAAGGTATTCGGTACTACCAGAGGGTGATTGATAGTTGCTAGAAATAAGCGTCAATCGTTATCAGGTTAGTAAATGCAGCGATGGGGATTAAATACCATCTCGTCAACTGTCAAACCGGTGATTCTTAATGAACTGGAAAATCTATATAAGTTTAGTTGAATCTGTCTACTCTACAAGGTAGCCGGCGCGATGGTACATTATAATAAACAAGCGGATAGCTCTACTTATAGAAAGATGCAGTCATCGCCTAAATACCAAATAGGTTAAGAGAGCGTTGCTATTCATGTGGCGGGATGGTAATAATAATAATAATAATAAATATTCACGGGACAAATTACACTTACTGATCTAACCCCAAAGTAAGCAAATTATTTGCTTGTGTTATGGGTGTTAGTCAACGATACTAATACATAGAAATACATATATAAATACTAGAATATATTTAATAAACACCCAAACCCGGAAATACAAGCATTTATGCTCATCACACAAATGCTTGTCCCCGTCGGGGATCGAACCCAAGTCCCGTTGATTGCGTAGTCAGGGTCTCTAACCACTCGACCAACGGGGCGGTCAATAATAAATAATGCGGCGGGCGGGCGGGCGGTAATATAATGCCACATGCCAATTATTTCTTATATAAAAAATATATTCATGCACGTATCCACGAAGAGGTACGCAGAGGTGCACCCACGATTAGCCGTAGATACTTAGTCCCACAATACTCAAAATTAAGTACTTATTTTTTGTTCGGTATCAGAGTCAAGTACGGAACACCTTTCTTCAGTAGGTACAATCTTTTATCGGTCAATCCATATAAATATTCAAATATATTATTATTAAATAAACACCCAAATCCATATACAAAAATATCTATGCTTATAGCACAATTGATTATCCCTATCAATAACTATAACTAACTAATAACTATAACTCTCAACATAAATCATAACACGAACATACACGCAGACACACACGCAGACACACACACAGACACATGCACATAAACACACACACATACACACACACGAACATACACTACGTGTCCCTCTGAGAGGACAAAACGAGTAGGTATAATTATATGTATTTATCTTTAATATAGCTTAAGGCATTGATATATAAAAACCCTATCAATGGCTTAAAGTCACTGTTTTTCTTTTTTGCTGTTAATAATTTACATTTTATAATTATTATTTTTATTAGCACTAACGTGCACTCAGTTTGGTTTATATAATGTAAATTTGTAATTGGCTGTAAAATACTAATATTCATTTATGTGGATTTTGTTTTTTTTTAATCATAAGATAGCAAACAAGCAGATGGGTCTCCTGATGGAAAGAGTCAACCATCATCATCGGAGTCAACTATAGACACCAAAGGTGGTAAAGGTGCGTAGCTATCTTGTGGCGAGGTCTAATGCCACATGCATAAGTTTATCGGCTACCTTACCCTTCAAAACGGAACACGACAGTGACAAGCACTGACGCTATTGTGACAGGAATAGGTAAGGCGGTGGTTCCAGACCCGGGCGAGACAATGCAGAATTCTACCACCTAGTAGCCACGATGGTAGAGACTCGTATAGCCAATCGGTCGCCTTTGACGACCTGCCTGGCAGAACGGCAGTTGGCCTATTCTTCAAAGGAGTCCAGGACCAACACGGGGGAAAAAATAAATAAATAATCAAACTCAAGCCCCCATCGCTTGCATCGGTTTTGCTAATCACTCGGCCAACGTGGTGGTCAATATTATTATTTTGTATAGGTATATCATATTTATATTGTACAATTATTTCTAGAAATTTGTTAAGACATTACATAGAAAACAAACAGATGGCTTTCCTGATGGAAAGAGATATCGTCCCCTGTAAATATCAAAGATGTTAATGGTCCCTTACTATCCAAATGGCGGGATGGCAATGTCACACGCATTAGCCTACCGGCTACCTTACCTTCAAAACCGGAACACAACAATGACAAGTATACCAAATACCTGGGTAAGACGTTGCAGGAATTTACCACCTATTTGTCACGACTGTAGTGATATATATAGCGAATCGGTCGCCTTTTACGCTTCGTTTTGTTTTGCAGAACGGTAGTTGGTCTATTCTACAAAAGAGTCCAGACCAAAAAGAGGGAAAAATACTGCAGCCATATTAACCCTTAACTTGGCAACGAACTTTTTAGTTTCAGATGTTTATGAAATGTAAACGAAAGCTTGTTTAGATCTATTAGACCTCAGGAAAATTAAAAAAAAAATCTACCATTTACCATTATTAAAAAAACCTATGTATCTTTTTAGATACGATGCCCACTTTTCTGCAATTTTAGTTCTGTTTAAAAGTGTATCATTTAAGATACTTTGCGTAAATTTGAAAATATGAGTTGAGAAAACGTTACGAAATAATACACGGATATTGGTACTAAACATCAGTCTTATATATTTCTTCACATTTGAGATCAAAATTACAATTAAATTTTTTAAAAAAGTAACACAATAAATCTTTAAAAAACAAATAAGCCACTTTTTGGCACTAAACAGATAAAAATGTGCTATACTTCTACTTAACATATAAAAAAAACAATTCGGATACCTTAAGAGATCAATATTAATAACAATATCACAATCAGGTATAACTCGAAGTGGTCTTATGAAAAGCTTCAAAACAATTTGTTTTATCCGTCAAACATAGCCTAACCTTACATTTCTTGCATATAATAGTGGTTTGCCCTGATTTACAAAACCTGCAACGTCTTTTCTTGTCTAAGGCTGGCCAATGACCAAAACAGTCATATCTTACAATGTCATTGGTAAAGGAGCAACAGGATTTTTTTTGCAATATCTCTACCAGCTAAAATCAAGGCATTCGCAATGGCTATTCGAAACTCTTTTAATTTGTGTTGAGGTTTTTCGTGCAATAGTTTACTGTCCCTGTGTTACAACAATCATGCGTTGTTTATACATATATCGACTACTTGAGAGAAAATAGGTAAATACCACCTGTGTCCCCTGAAGTCTATTCGATACAAAGCCACAAGCATATCTGCGATGTCAACGCCACCCATGTGGGCGTTAAATTGCTTCACGACCTGAGGACATTGTATTCTTGATCGAGCTTTCTCTTCTTTACTGTAACGCTGAATATAAGCATCGACAAAGAAACTGGCTAAATGAATAGCTTTGCTGTCAAACCATTTGACTTTTGCATTAAAATAATTTTTTATGTTCACTTTCCAGTCTAAAATTTCTAGAGGTACATAAGTTTTCTTCTTTTTTTAAACTGGAAAAATTTTCTTGGAAATTTTAGTTTTCCGCTAGGAACGCAGAATTGCAGGTGCTACACGTAGATATTATAGGATATTGTGTGGGACTTCTAAGGACTACGCTGGGTTCGCATTCGATTACTTCGGCATTACTAGCGAGATCTATTGAAGTGAAAGGATTCTTTGGGCTTCTTTGGTCTAGTTCGTTGACAACGTAAGGTGAATTAGATTTCACCAGTAAATTGTGTACATCTATAACTGGGCTAGAACAACTGCCTTTGTCATCGTCCGAGTCAGATACGATGATGTTTAAGATCGAGGAATATAGCGAAGGAGCCGGAGATGATTCTTCGTCACACGCTGGAGTTACAACCACTGGCTTCGTAGATTTCTTGTGAAATACTAAGCTTTCTTCATCTTCTGAATCATCGGCACCAGATTCCTCTGTAGAATGTGTGCGCTTCGGAATCAAAGAAAGTATGCGATTGCTTCTATAACCACCCTAAAACAGAAAGAATCTTTCAAACTTTCAAAAATAAAATGTAGAAAGTATAGCTAAAGTCATGCAATGTTTCTTTTAAGACACCGAAAACTATAAAAAATGTTAAAAGGGTACTTGACAATGTATCTTTTACGATACGTACCTAAAATAAACATGTTTACCTATAATCTTGGCAGAGTATCTAAAAAGACACATAGCAAAAATATTTTATACCTACGGATAACATGGTAACATGTACAAAAAGATACAACAAAATTAATCGACATCTATAGCGTCCAAATCAAAAGCGGTTTCTGCGATATTTTTCGCAAATATCACAGAAACGTAACTATACATTAAAAATTAATAATTAGTTTCACCCAAAACTACGTAAATATTTTAAAAATGAATAAAGTTTACCTTAGCACGAGTGAGGTGCACTTGTCGGAACGTCATTTTGGTTTCCACCTGATCACATATTGTAATATTTGCTAAAAAATACAATAGATGCCTAAAAAATACAATAGTATCAATGCCTGACTACGTAGCAAAATTTGGACAGTGCTCTGCTGACGCTTTTTCGCACCATCACTTGATTTTCTTGTCGTATAATCTGCGAGTCAATAAACCGAAACCTACAATACTTTTTCAGCGTAATTTTGGTGGTATAGATATAAACTCTCTTCGTTCTGATGCGCATTTGATTAATTGGTCAGCCATTATCAATGAATCATGTATGAATAAGAAAGTTGAACAGTTTAACAGCGTTGTGACTCAGCTTTATGACAAGCATGCTCCATTGAGACCAGTGAAAATGAAGCACTTACCAGCTCCTTGGCTCACCGATGATTTAAAAGCACTATTAGACAAAAAACATAGAGCTCGGGCTAAGTATAAAGCTAATAATACGGAAGAAAACCGCATTAAATATGTGAAAATTAGGAATCGTTGTAATACAATGTGTAGAGATGCACAACGACGCCACATTCATAATTCGGTCCAAAACGGTGATCCTGCTAAAGTCTGGACATTTCTTAGATCTTTAGGAGTTGGTAGTTCTACAAAAACTTCTTTTCCACCAAACATAAATTTAAATGCCTTAAATCAACACTTTGCCTCTTCTTCTAACCTCGATGTTTCAAAAAAATTACTTACATTACAAAATATTTCTGTATTGCCAACTCCTGACTTTCCACCGTTTGTTTTCCATGAATTTTCTGACTGTGATGTCAAAAGAAATATTCTGGCTGTATCGTCTAATGCTGTAGGTGTTGATAACATCAGTCGTAATATGATAATACCTATTATAGACATTGTGATTCCAACCATAACCCATTTATTAAACCATTCTATATCATATTGTATTTTTCCCAGCATTTGGAAGGATGCATTTGTAATTCCTTTATCAAAAAAGACCAATCCGTCCCTTTTTTCTGATTATCGCCCAATCTCCATATTACCATTTTTATCCAAAGTTCTTGAACGACTTGTTCATCATCAGTTCAGATCATTTTTGTTTAGAAATAACCTGTTTAATAAATTTCAATCTGGTTTTCGTCCTGGTCATAGTACAACAACTACCCTTGTAAAAATTAGTGATGACATAAGGCAAGCGATGGATAATAGAAAACTAACTGTACTTGCTTTATTAGATTTCAGCAATGCTTTCAACTCCGTCGACTATGATATTTTATTAGCTCTTTTAGGCTCTATCAATATGTCACCTACAGCAATAGGGTGGTTTAGGAGTTACTTGGATGGTCGCCGACAAAGAATCCGCTGGGCAGATGTACTCTCTGATTGGTCTTGTATTACTGCTGGCGTACCTCAAGGTGGTGTGTTGTCTCCTCTCTTATTTTCCTTCTTTAGTAGTTCTATTACTCATCATTTATCTTCTCTCTACCATATGTATGCCGACGATCTCCAAATTTATACACACACTGTTTTTGAAAACCTGCATAATGCAATCGACAACATCAATGTCGATCTGGCTACCATTTGTGATTGGAGTAAAAATTTTGGCTTAAATATAAACCCCAATAAATCCCAAGTTATCATAATTGGTAGCCCGAAACTCATTGATAGAGTTGATTGGAGTAATTTGCCAGCTGTTACACTAAATGGAATTAATATACCATATACTAATTTTGTAAAAAATTTAGGTGTATTTTTTGATAGCACCTTTTCGTGGACCATTCACATTAAAGAACTCAGTAAAAAAATATTTGCATCCTGGAGTTCTTTAAGACGTTTAAAGAGTTTACTACCTATACCTACTAAAATTACGCTTGCTGAATCTCTCTTACTTCCAATACTAGATTATGCGGACGTTTGCTTTATTGACCTAACCAAAGATCAGCTAAATAAACTTGAGCGTCTCCAAAATATTTGTATTAGATTCATATTTGGTTTACGCAAATATGATCATGTGTCCAAGTTTCGTTCTCAACTCAAGTGGCTTCCTATTAAACTTCGCCGTGATGCTCATATACTCTTCTTGTTATACAGTGTGCTTTTTGATCCAATGACTCCAGGTTACTTAAAGGAAAGATTTGAATTTTTCGAAAGTGATGGTATGAAACTGCGTTCAAGTGAAAATCTTTCCTTACGTATGCCTGTGCATAATTCACGTTTTTATGAACACTCTTTCACTGTTTCAGCTGTTAAGCTATGGAATAAACTCCCTGCTAACATTAGACTTGCTAAATCGTTAAATATTTTTAAAAAATTAGTTAAAATGCATTATTTAAATTCTTGTTCTACAGATTAGATTATTATATTTCTCTCAAGGTCATTTTACTGTGCGTTTCTTTATATATATATTTTAATTTTAATTTCAATGTGTTTGTATTATTATGTTATTTGTTTTGTTTATGTGTGAGAGCAGAATTGTTTTGTATAGATATAGCATATATGTACAGTCTTAAGTTATTGTAAGTGTAATAGTACATATTTTACGGATATCCTACTCTACCTTAAAATGTTGTTCTTATTAACAAAGGTTGTCTGGTAGAGATCGCTCTTTGGCGATAAGACCGCCTTTGTGTACTTTCTTTAAATTGTCTTTAAATTATTCGTACTAAGCATGTATTTTTACTGTAATTATGTGCACAATAATGAGTTATCATTCATTCATTCATTCATAGATGCCATTGCCAGACATATTTACGATTTATACTCGATATTTTCGTTCAGTTTTCCTCGGTAGTTTGCTCGCGGGAATTTTTCAAACTTTTTGTATCTGAGAGGATACGACGTCAATTAAAGGGTTAATATGTATTTGGTGCGACATGCATGTTTAAAATAGCTTAAAACAATTGTGCATATAAAGCAATAAAAATAATGTAAATTAGAAATCAGATCATGGGCATGCTACAAATAACAAATTCTATACACATTGGCATTGGCAGAAACTCATAAATATAGGTACAATTTAGAAACTTTCGAGAATTGGTCTTATTCATTCTTATAAAGCTGGCAATGCAACTGTAAGACCTCTGGTATTGTGGATCTCTATGGGCGGCAGTGAACACTTATCGTTAGCTTTTTACGATTTGCCTGGAAAAACAACATATGGTCTATTCAATTCAGAACATATAAGGCAGATTTTATATAGAATAGGTAGTCTTGTGACTAACATGACCTCTCAGAAAAACTTTACACAAGGGTACACAAGGGACAACAAACATTTTTGAAACCTTTACTTCAGTGCTAACCAAAGATAAAAATAATTATAGCCTCTAAAAAATTTACACTATTACATAAAAACAAAAATGTTACATAACCGTGCGTGGAGCTTATCGTTACTATAAACTTTAATTTCGTAATGGAAGCAAAATTACGGAACGAATTTATAATTGTTGAATGTTTAGGCTGTACTATATTCAATTTATTACAAAGAAAACACGCAAAACTTTAAGAGTACTTACATAGGTAAGTACGTTTTGTGCTTTAATATTGCTTTTGTTAAATAATATGTTGAAAAAAAAATCACTTAAAACATTAAGGCTTTTTTGTTAATAACTCTGATATTAATGTAAATCTTGTATTTTTAATGGCAACACTTATTACTTTGAACATTGAACCATGAAGATTAGAATAAGAAGTATACACTTATATTAGGTGACAGGCGTAAAAGCCTCCAGCTGTTTATTGACGTAAGTTTCAAAATGGCGCTGGTGTAGCATAAACTGGGATATGAAGACGAAGACGATTGTAGCTGGAGTGAAGTGTGCTGAGCCGAAGTATTTAACAGCGCTTGTAGTGGGGTTCCGAAGTTGCCCATCACAATAATGTGGACTAAGAAGAAGGCTTTTATTATTTCATACTATGAACTTTTAAGCTATTCAACGTCAATGACAAATATGTATCCGCACCACAGGTTCGCCGCCTACAAAAATCCTCTAAGTACATTTTAAAATCAACCGTTTAGCTTGTCGACTGCAGAGGGGGGCAGGGGGGGGGCACTTAACTCTAACAAAAATTAGCACTTAAAAGTTTAATATTTTTATAAACGAGCCCCTTAATCGAAAGCTCATTTTCGCAAACCTAGAACAGTTTTTAAAAACCTATATATATAGGGGAGCTACCCTGAAAAAAAAATTTTTTTTGACCTGACTAATATGTTTATTCGTGCCAAAATACAGTTTCCTAGTAATATAAGGATCTCTGAGCTATCCTGCGGTTGGACGGACGGACATAGCAAAACTATAAGGGTCCCTAGTTTACTTCGGAACACTAAAAAGGAAGTTATTGATTTTTGGACATAAGGCAAATAATAATATAATCGGTCTGGCAATCTGTAACTTGACCAATTTTCACTGTAGGAAATTTTTTGTACTTCCGATATTAATGTGCCAGACTAATTCCATTCTTTTTTTTATATCATAAGATAGCAAACAAGCAGATGGGTCTCCTGACGGAAAGAGCCTATAGACACCAAAGATGTTGATGGTGCGTTGCTATCTAGTGGCGAGGTCCAATGCCACATGCATAAGTTTACCGGCTACCTTACCCTCCAAACCGGAACCCGACAGCGACAAGCACTGACGTTATTGCAGCAGGAATAGGTAAGGTGGTGGTGCTAGACGGGGACGGGGCAATGCAGAACTCTACCACCTAGTAGTAACGATGGTAGTGACTCGCATAGTCAATCGGTCGCCTTTTACGACCTGCCTGGCAGAACGACAGCTGGCCTATTTAGAGTTGCAAAAATTATTTTAGGGTGGTCTAGTAACACTTTTGTAAAGAATAGCAGTGCCAGACTTAAACTTTTATGTTTTACTAATCAAAACACATTGAAATTGTAAAAAAAAACTTTTAATTGTAGAAAAAAAAAAATTGAAAAGATAATTTTTGATAAGGTACAGATCGCCAGACTTATGAATTATTATTCGTTTATTGTCCAAACAGCAATAAAATCTATTTTTGTTCTTATTCTTGATTCCCACCCTTTTGACGTACCCCGCTTGGACTATAAATATGTAAAAGAGGATTTGTATATTATATGAAATCTATAAAAAATACATGTGGGTGTTTACTTATGTACACACGTAAGTTATAATTTTTTGGCGTAACAAGATAAAAAATCTTTCTAAAATTTTTATCCTACATTTATTTATATTTATGATATCACTCAAAATCCATTTCACCGATCACCATGAAATTTATTGTATGTATTTTGAATGGAGAAGATTTATTTGCTATTCCCATTATTTTAAGTCGCCACCAGATGGCGCTGTAAGCGCTGCAACCTGTTAACTAATTTATATCGTTTAACCAGTTAACATGAAAATTTGTGTGTATATTTTTTATGGAGAAAGTTTATTTGTATTTCCACTGTGGTATTTGTTAAAAGGTGTGTTTGAATATTATATGAAACTGCTCAAACACCATTTGATCCGTCACCTGGAAATTTGGCATAATATATGTATTTTTTTCGTGTTTATTTTTGTTTTTTCGTTGTGTTAGTTGTTTTTATGCCCATTCTTGTGGCTCACCACCAGATGTATAGCATGTCGCTGCATAATATACACTGGCAGCACAACGGCTGCCGGGTTCAGCTAGAAAAATATATCTATATATTAGGTAATACGCGAAGAAAAAACTTGGTGCCTCTTTTTTTTTTTTTTTTTTTTTTTATATCATAAGATAGCAAACAAGCAGATGGGTCCCCTGATGGAAAGAGTCACCCATCGCCTATAGACACCAAAGATGTTAATGGTGCGTTGCTATCTTGTGGCGAGGTCTAATGCCACATGCATAAGTTTACCGGCTACCTTACCCTCCAAACCGGAACACGACAGCAACAAGCACTGACGTTATTGCGGCAGGAATAGGTAAGGCGGTGGTACCAGACCCGGGCGAGACAATGCAGAACTCTACCACCTAGTAGCCACGATGTTAGTGACTCGATAGCCAATCGGTCGCCTTTTACGACCTGCCTGGCAGAACGGCAGTTGGCCTATTCTTCAAAGGAGGCCGGGACCAACACGGCGAAGACATTTACGCAAACGCAAACGGTGGAGTACGAAATTTGACATTATTAAAGTTTATATTGCAGAGCACTGTAGAAATCTAATATTTTATTGTGCATATAAAAATACATTAAATTAATAAAAATAAATATTATGCAAATTACATTCATGTGACATATATGATAATACACACACACGTATCTGTATGCACGTTCTTTACGACTAAAGTCTGGTGTCGGACTTAAAAAAAGGTTTTATTTTTTAGTATTTGTCCGAATTTCGATCATAAGGCGATGGCTAGTAGAAATAAAAACTGCTTTTCGGCCCGGCCCTGGCTTTAATCGATTGTCACACCTCGGTATATGTCCCATATTACCCAAAGGTATTCTCATTTGTGTCGCTAAATTTGAAAAGCACTTAAAATATCTGTTATCAAAGGTTTAGAAACCATATCGACGTTATGTTTTAAGTATTGTTTTATAAATTTGTATAGGCAAGTGTCATTAAACTCGTTCAGTATTATTTTCGACAATTTAGAAATTTATTTATTTATTTAAAATTTATACACAATTGAGTACATCGGTGGACATAATGCTACATGACATTCTTTACTAGTCAGCACAAATTGATTTGAGAACATTTTATTTAAAGAGGTGCATGAAAATATTAATTAGTAAGATTTATCTGTTGGTAATACTAAAAAAAAACTAAAACATATATATATATATATATATATATATATATATATATATATATATATATATATATATATATATATATATATATATATATATATATATATATATATATATATATATAAACATATTAATGTGTATGTATGTGTATTATATACATATACATACATATTTATGACATACATACCAATGCTTAAATAACACATAGATATACATATTACATATATTATAATAGGGAAATAAGTATAAATACGGGATTAAATACATAAATAAAATATTTTAACACGCTACTTTACGGTATTGTGAACAACCGTGCTAATATTAATTTATAGTACTGTAATGTGTTTATGAGTGTTATCCCAGTGTTGTCGAAGCACAACAGGGACAAGCATTTACACACTCTATATTAATCTATATTAATATTATAAAAATATAAGTTTGGATGTTTGGATGGATGGATGTTTGTTACTCAATTACGCCAAAACTACTGAACGGATTTGGCAGGCAGTTAGATAAAACCCTGGAATAGCACATAGGCTACTTTTTACCCCGGAAAAATTAATTGTTCCCGCGGGATTTACTAAAAACTTTTATAATGATGATTTACTAAAAACGCTGCAGCTAGTATTATAAATGCGAAAGTTTGGATGTATGGATGGATAGATGTTTGTTACTCAATCACGCAAAAACAGCTAATCCTATTTAGATGAAAGGCACGTATGTAAATGATGACTTGGAATAGTATACAGGCTACTTATTATCGCGGAAAAATTTGTTGTTCCCGCAGAATTCACCAAAAACTTTTACAATGCAGCAGGCCCCACGGCGCAACTAGTAATTAATATAACTATTGCGGCAGGAATAGGTAAGGCGCGCGGTGTCACCAGACGCGGGCTATGCGCGGGCTAGACGATGCCGTACTCTACCATCTAGTATTCACGATTGCAGTGACTCATACAGGCAATATTTTACCTTTTACAAAATATCCGGTAGAATGACACATGGTTTATTCTTAAAAAATGCATTATTAAATATTATTTTTTTGTTCTTTAATTAGTATGACTACAAGAATATAATCCACGGATTAAATGGAGACGCCTTTCAAGACAATTTCTTAGTTTGTCGGTGTACGTTTTAATTACACAGAAATACAGAGGTATACAACTTACCGGTGAAATACATAAATCACTTCAAGGGTAATTTTAAACCTTATCATCTCATTCGGAAAAAACAGTAAAACATTATTTCTATTTTTTCACGATATAACTCCAAATGTACAACATTTTGGACAGTGATAGGAGCGTTTACTCATATGTGCGGCGACACGTTTCCTTCCCAATGGCGTGTCTATTAGTATTCATGTGGTCTGTGCTACTACTTATGTCTTGAGGTATATATTCTGTAGCCTTGACACCATAAAGGGTATCCATTTTTGGCACTTTAATTTCCAATGACTGTCATTTTGAAGCAATAAAGAGTAACATACTAATATGCACCTAAGACATCCTATAATATTATAAATGCGAAAGTTAGTTTGTTTTTACCCTTTCATGCTTAAACAGATAAATCGATTTTGATGAAATTTGGCATGGAGGTAGTAAAAGATCCAGGGCTAACCGTTTCTTTAAAAACGAATTCCTGAGTTTATGATATGAAAACTTTTATCGACATGTTAATCTACGCGCAGGCGAAGCTGCTCGGATCAGCTTGTATCATATAATCCGTGCTATGGTGTTTATCTTTACATATAATAAAATCGTAGGAAAGTCAAAACTGTAGATTGAATATTTTTTTAAAAGAATACTTGGAGCGTGATCTACAATCGATATCGAAGCCAAAAATATAGTTTTTAGAATTTTTGTCTGTTTGTCTGTTTATCTATTTGTCTGTATGTATGTCCGGGGTAGACTCAAAAAGTACTACATGGATTTACTTCAAATTTTGCATGAATATTACTAACAGATCGGGTCAACATATAGGCTACATATTATCACGCTATCACCTACGGGGGAGTAGCAGTGCGGAGTAAATGAAGTCCGCGCGGACGAAGTCGCTGGCAACAGCTAGTATTGCTATAAAATATAAAATTACGTGAGTTTTTTACGTGTATATTAATTTAAATAAATGTATAAATTAACTTAGGCACATTATGTAAGTTTGGACAATATTTAAAAAACAAATCTAAATGCTAATCTAGAAAAGGTTTTTTATTTCTTTGATAAAAATTGTTGCTAATTTTCTATATTATAATTGCTTTCATTGGTATTCATTATGACTGGCTACAGTAAATAAATCCCATCAAATTACAATGATTGCTTTCTGCGAATTTTGTATGAAACAAATTAAGAACTTTCTAATCTTTTTTTTGCGTCTTATTAAATATAAAAAAAAAATTGGCAAAGTGCGTGTCGGGCCACGCGCAATGTAGGATTCCGAAATTGCCCATCACAATATTGCGGACTAAGAATAGGGCTTTTATAGTTTCATATTATGAACATTTAAGCTATTTTCAAAGTCAATGACAAATATACCTATATCCGCACCACAGGTTCACCGCCTATAAAACTTCTCTAAGTACATTTTATAAGTTGGTCGACTATTATTCAAAAACTTGTAAAGCCTTCTAAGCCATGATACTTTTTGTTTTAACTTCATTATATTTACTACTATCGTGGTTTTTATTCCCACCCCCAAAACCAACCGTTTAGCCTGCATAGGAAGGGGGGGGGGGGGGGGGTGACACTTGCCTCTAACAAAAATAAGCATTTAAAAGCTTAACACTTTACAAACGAGCCCCTTAATCGAAAACTTGTTTTCACAAACCTACAGCAGTTTTTAATAACCTATCCAACGATACCCTACACAATGGAGTACCTACGAGAGAAAAAAAATAACATCCCCACTTTACATGCAGGGGAGCTACACTGAAAAAAAAATTCAAGATTTTATGTTACCACTTTGTTGAAGTGACTAGTATGTATAGTCGTGCCAAATCACAGCTTTCTAGTAGTAAGGATCTCCGAGCAATCGCGCGGACGGACTGACGGACGGACGGACGGATATAGCTAAAATATAAGGGTTCCTAGTTTACTTCGGGACTCTAAAAAGTACTCGTGGTATAGTAAAACTTATTTTGTCTTTTTCTGTTAATGTTATACCGTTGCTTAACCTAATGTAACCATTCATGCCACATGTTTACCGCTAAACAAGGTTATCAACAAGGTTAAGGCGAGGTATTTCGACGCGCGTCAATTCTATAGAAAATGGGTGGCGCGGTATGTTCTGAAACAGCTGGGAAACGTGTTAATTTTCGGAAAAATAAATATAGGACATCAGCTGAAAACTAAAATTTAGCACATTCTTTTTTGTATTTACAACTAAACATCACTATATAAAAATCATGTGGAAGATTAGAAATATTATTAACAAATTATTTCTTTTAGAGATTTTTTAGCCTGTTTTTGGAATTTTATATGATCAAGTAAAGTACATTCTATCATGTAATGAGTTAGCACGTTCTTTAGATAATATCTTCAGGTATATCGTATAGTTTTTGTAAAATTGTTATTTAACAATCAATATAAGAAAACGCGATTAAACAAACCAGTTTTTTCCCGTTTGTCGCGATGCCTCGCCTTAATAGGGATTGGATTGTACCCTCTGGGTACGGGACAATTTAGCTGAACCATTCAAAGAGATTCTTTAAAATAGCTACTTTAAAAATAAAAATATAAAAAAAACTTTTCATACCGGATATACGGATTTAAGTCGATTTAAAACAATGTACCTATCGAATTAATAGAAAATAAAATAAAAATAGCACTTTAGTACAATTTCTATTGATCACAGAATAATTATGTAATTATTACGATCTGCTTGACTGAAGTTAAGTAATTGAATTATGATTGTTGTAAATACTTTGTTCGACTTGAAGTATAAAAGCAAATCAAATATAAAGTACATAAAATGTTGTTCAAATTTAAAAGTGTAGAGAAAATAAACAATGTTAGAAAGAAATTAATTGCAAATGAAGGAATCATGTTTTGTACCTACTAGCATTATGCCTACTAGCGATGGCGCGCCTTACTATTAATATCTGGTTGACCGAGCTTTGCTCGGTTTTTCACATACCCATATCTTGCGAACCGAGCTTTTTTTGGACCTGGAACCTTGATAAATCGATTCTTATAGAATAAATAATATTTTTTTGTGCACCTGATTGACCGAGCTTTGCTCGGTTTTTCACATACCCCCCAAGTAGCACGTTAAGCTGTATATAGGCTGCATTTAGGTTCATTTTTAAACTTAAAACTGTATACTAAGCCGTACAAAGGCTGTAGAAGCACTTCTACAGCCGATATAATACCAAAAAGGGCCCCAAGTTATACAGCTTATTGCGTTATGTAAGCTGCACAATAGCTATACAAGCTGTTATAAACTGTAAAATGGCTGTTATTTGGTGTATAAAGAAACTATAACACTAAGGATACTCTCTTGTAACTGTCTTGCACAGCTAAGCGTTAAATAGGCTGCACAATAGCTGTACAAGCTGTTATAGGCTGTACAAAGGCTGTTATTCGGTGTATAAAGAAACTAAAACACTAAATATACTCTCTCGTACAGCTAAATGTTCTTAATAGGTGTTTGAAAATGATAAAAAGTAACAATCTGTTTTTGATATATTATATATTATATCACGTATCTGCAGATGCCATAATTAAAAATATATTAATAAACGATAAATTCTTGGACTTGGAGCAGTATTGAACGGTGTAATCAAAGTGCAAACTCAAATTTACTGTGAAAAGATATATGTTTGCTCTCAAAATATTCACGCGTCAACGAAATAATCAAGTTAACACAAATAAAATAATTGCAAAATACGGTAAGTGTTTGTGTTTAAGGTTAGAATATACAAGTATTTATGGTACAATATTGTATATAAAGGCATAATGATTATAATATAAGTTGCTTGTCACAATATAGCTTTAGCTATTGCTAAATATATCTTTTATTTAACAATATATTTCTTTAATGTTGTTTTTAATACACAATAATGGCGACGCTTTATTATACAGCCTAAAGTGTATTTGGAGGGTGATATACTGCAAATAGCTGTACTGAATCTCTTTATTATTCTATTATACCGCTATTGGCTTTTAATTACCGTCTAAATACACTTTAGGCTGTACTAAGTCCCTATATAAATTTATTATACAGTCATTGGCTTTTAATCACTTAACTTATGTTTAGAGATGCGTACAAAAATTGAAGAACCCTAAATACAAAACATATATGTTTGTCACTTGATTTCGCTATTGTGATGTATTGATGTCGGTCGTTTGACTTTACAATTAAACTAACTATAACTTATGGAATATGTATTTCAATCATGTTTTACTTTATTTTTCAGGGAAATATGCCTTATAAAATAATAAAAACAATTGAGAGAAGCCAAAACTGTATTTGCATCATATCCAGTTTGTGGGAGGATAAAGGTGAATTATAATGGCCAAGAAAACAAAATGATATAACTAAGTTGATCAAGAACGAAAAATCTAGCCCTTTAAAGATTGGTCTATCACAAAAATATTTTTAAGAAGAATACGTTATTTCGTGGTTGTGATTTAATATTATTAGTTCTTCAAAGAGAAACACATACTCTCTTGTCTGTAATTGTATCTAAGTATATAATATTTTTAAAATGATTGTAAGTATACATATATACAGGATGTTGCAAAAGTGGTACAGTAAGCCGAAAGGGGATGACTCAGGGGATCATTTTTAACAACTTTTGTTTAACGACTTTTGGAAATTCGTGAAAAAAATATTGATTCTCCATAGAAACTTTATTGGTCACGTGACTTTTCACAATCAAAAAACAAAATTGTTTTTCGCGAATTTTCACAAATCGTTGAACAAAAGTTGTTCAGAATGACCCTCTGTGTCACCCCCTTTCGGATTACTATACCGCTTTTGTAACACTCCGTATAGTAGCCAGTTAAAAATAAAAAAATATATATTTTCTCAGTGTAATGATTTTTATGTCTCTTTTTAACTCTTTTTTATATATTTTTTGAAGAATAGACCAATTGCCTTTCTGCCAGGCAAGTCGTAAAAGGTGACCGATGGGCAATGCGAGTCACTTCCATCGTGGTTACTTGGTGATAGAGTTCTGCATTGGCTCGACCAGGTCTGGTACCACCGCCTTATCTATTCCTGCTGCAAAGCGTTAGTGCTAGTCACTGTCATGTTCCGGTTTGGAGGGCAAGGTGGCCGGTAAACTTATGCATGTGGCATTAGAACTCGCCACAAGATAGCAACGCACCATTAACATTTTACTGCCTATAGGCGATGGTTGACTCTTTCCATCAGGAGATCCATCTGCTTGTTTGCTGTCTTATGAAATAAAAAAAAATTAAAATATTAAAATTACCAACCAAGTAACCTTAATGAAGAAGATAAGTCTAAAAAATAATAAATCAGATAAACTACAATCACTTTTTAATGTTTTTGTTACGGAACCCTTTTCCTTGAACATTAATAAAAATGACGATTGTAGGTTACTTGATTTAGTAATTTTTCAGCTTTATCTTCATCAAGATTACTTGATTAGTAATTTATAATATTTAAATATTCCTTTTCAATCTTCCTTTTGATTTTTTCCACATGATATCAACGATGCAGATATAAAAACAACAAATAACAATTTTCTCAGTAATACAGCCTTGAGTTGCACTACAGCTGTATATGTAGATTTTTAAACACCATTGGCTGCATAACAGTCTACAATTACGCCATAAATATTACCTGTAGAACGGTGATTGCATCTCCCATTTTACAGAAATAAGCGTTGAGTGATACTATAATAACAATTAAAGCTGTATTAAATTCCCGTGCTAAACAAAATACAGCTAATGTACAGCTTTAAATATTAAAATGAGCCTAATGAGTTACAAAATACTTAAAGTTGTACAGTAGTGTATTAATATTCAGATATAACGCCTAAAGCTTACGCGAAACTCTAAGAAAGGCCTTATACAGCATTAGGCTGTATAAAAACTCATAAAGGTCTTTTATACCGATAAAAGCATCTTTTTACACCATTGTACGGCTGCAATAGAACTTTAAGTAATATATGAGCTGCTTTATGGGTATTAAACATGCTTGATTGCTGCTTGGGCCATATCTTGGGAACCGAGCTTTTCTTGGACCTGGTACCTTGATGAATCGAATTCTTGATCCAGAAAACCCCTAATTTGTGACTTTCATGAAAATCGTTGGAGCCGATTCCGAGATTCCCATTAAATATATATATATATATATATATATATATATATATATATATATATATATATATATATATATATATATATATATATATATATATATATATATATATATATATATATATATATATACAAGAATTGCTCGTTTAAAGGTATTAGATATATTCTGTGGCCTCATGGTTGAAACTCGACCGTCATGCTATTGATGTCTACCTATATACTCGTAATATATGAAAATCTATAATATAATTTAATATACAAACTTATGCATGATACATTAGACCTCGTCCTAAGATAGCAACGCACCATTAAAATCTTTGGTGTCTATAGGAGATGGTTGACTTTCCATCAGGAGACCCATCTGCTTGTTTGTTATCTTATGATAAAAAAAAACTATAATATCTATCTATACCAATTGCTGTTCGTTAGTCTCGCTAAAACTCGAGAACGGCTGAGCCGATTTGGCTAATTTAGGTTTAAAAGGTGAGAAAATATAGAAAAAAATAAGAGTAGTTAAAAAGGCAGAACAACGTTTGCCGGGTCAGCTAGCAATATATAAAACAATGTCGTTTTAGTAACACCAAATAGGTAAAACTCAAGAACGGATGGACTAATTTTTATGATTTTTGTGTTATTGCAATTGTATTTTTTTTATATCATAAGATAGCAAACAAGCAGATGGGTCTCCTGATGGAAAGAGTCAACCATCGCCTATAGACACCAACGATGTTAATGGTACGTTGCTATCTTGTGGCGAGGTCTAATGCCACATGCATAAGTTTACCGACTACCTTATCCTCCTAACCGGAATACGACAGTGATAAGCACTGACGCTATTGCGGCAGGAATAGGTAAGGCGGTGGTACCAGACCCGGGCGAGACAATGCAGAACTCTACCACCTAGTAGCCACGATGATAGTGACTCGATAGCCAAACGGTCGCCTTTTACGACCTGCCTGGCAGAACGGCAGTTGGCCTATTCTTCAAAGGAGGCCGGGACCAACACGGTGAATTCGTTGGGAATAGGATACTAAGTATTAAAATATGATATTTGTCAATAAAGAAAATATTCATAAAAAACATCAGTCGAAACAGCTGTTTAGCCGTTCATTAAATCAATATCTAGATATCCATATTTAAAACAAAATTGTGTTAGCTAAACCATTTATAACTCAAAAGCCACTGGATAAATTTTTATGATTTTTGTGTTTTTGGATTGGTCTTCATCGGGATTAGATTAATAAATATTAAAATCTGATATTTATCCATGAAACAAAGGAAACAAGTGGAAGTGAAGAGTGGGCGTGCCGCGTGCACCGCTATTATGCGCTGTTACTTTAAATTGCCTTTAGTGATATTTAACATATCGTCAGGAGATAGTCGTCATGCGAAAATCTATTACACACTGAAATATACCGTACTGTGCCATCCTTGAATGCAGAAATGATAGTAGAATACAGACGATTAAAAATGGAGATACTTCATATCATACGAAAGTAAAAATTTCATTTTATTTTAATAAAATTCCTGATTTAATATAATCTCTAATGATAGAATAGAAAGTCAAGCTAAAATCAGTCGTACATCTTACTTATAAAGTTCATTTTAGGTTGACCTAATTTTTGTAGAACGATATACGTAATTATAGTCATTACGTATATTCTGGAAAGTTCTCTACTCAAATATGACAAACTAAAAAATACGGAAAAATCAATATTGCCATCTATTGTAGAATAGTGAAACTATTAAGATTATAGATTCACTATTGTACAATAGATCAGTCTATTTTAAATAGACTACAAAAGGACGTAAATACTCATTTTTTGCTGTAGCAAAATGAAATCTATTGTAACGCAGTTTGGTAAATTTTTAAATGTTCTGTTTGTGGGTTTCTGATTATTGTTTTTTAAAATGGAAACGGCCAATGAAACATTGTTTGCATTATTAGTTTATATGCAAAATTGCTTATTTTATGTGTGAGTTTGGCGATCGCGGTCCTCATACAAATGTTCGTACTTCCCACTTCCGCTTGTTTTCTGTGTTCCATGTATTTATCTATAAAATTTTAAAGTTCTAAATCTTATTTATTCATCGACTGTTAAGTGGAAAAAAGTTCGCCGGGTCAGCTAGTAATAATATAGCAATAATAGCACAAACATCTGTTAGACAAGTTCACAGACATTAAAATCTAAGTGCATTGATTTTTCATTTTAATAAATAAATAAGTAAATATTCACGGGACAAATTACACTTATTGATCTAACCCCAAAGTAAGAAAATTATTTGCTTGTGTTATGGGTGTTAGTCAACGACACCTATACATAGAAATACATATATAATATACAATATATTTTACCGGTGGGAGGGATGCGCTGTGCCGCGCTCCCGGCTGCATTGGTACCACCATCTTGCTTATTTCTTCCGTGAAACAGCTTTGCTGTGTTTCGGAGAGAAGAGCAAGACAGGCTCTTAAGCAAGACATCTTATGTCTCAGGATAGGCAACACACGAATGGAGTACCTGGCTACTTACAGCCCAGGTATCCCATTTTTGTTCATTGGCGACGTTGACCACTTACCATCAGGTGGCACGTCTGCCAGTTTGCCTATCTGAATAACAATAAAAAAAATATAAATACTAGAACATATTTAATAAACACCCAAACCTGGAAATACAAACATATATGCTCATCACACAAATGCTTGTCCCTGTCAGCGATCGAACCCGAGCCCTGTCTTTTGCGTAGTTAGAGTCGCTAACCACTCGACCAACGGGGCTGTACAATTTTGATTTTTTACTATCAAAAAGCCTCAATAAATACACGCTTGAAAAAGTTTGACCACAGATTTTAACCTTAGATAAAATAGTATATACCTACAACTTCGTCGCCTACAACGCATGTCAGTAAACAAGCAGATGGCTCTCCTTCATAAGACTTCAAGTTATCAAGTCGAGTTTGTGATGTGATAGTATGCAATACCCATTAGTTTTAATATTGATTTTCTTTTCAGATTGGAAAGCTGAGCCGAGTGGTGTCGGTAGGAAGAAGCAGAAAGTTTTCAAGGTAATATGATATGCATAATGAATTTTTTTATATCATGAGATAGCAAACAAACAGATGGGTCTCCTGATGAAAAGCGTCGACCATCGCCTATAGGCATCAAAGATGTTCATGGTGCGTTGCTATCTTGTGGCGAGGTCTAATGCAACATGCGTAAGTTTACCAGCTACCTACCCTCCAAACCGGTACACGACAGTGACAAATAGGTACGGCAATGGTACCAGACCCGGGCGAAACAATGCAGAACTCTACCACCTGGTAGCCACGATGGTAGTGACTCGATAGCCAATCGGTGGCCTCTTACGACCTGCTTGGTAGAACGGCAGTTGGCCTATTCTTCGAAGGAGTCCGGACCAACGCAACACCAATTACCCGTAATGTTAAACCTGTAAAGAACCTAGGCACACTCATTGAATAAAGAAGAACTAAATTTTTTATATTAGAGGAAAAGAAACAAGCATTGACGTGTTTAAAGCAGGAATGCATAAGGCGTTGGCTACGAGCACGTTGGGTTCAATTTTATAGCGAGATAGCCTGACGGGACATTAAAATTTGTATTAAATTTTTTTTAATTTGTTCGTATGTAAATTGAAATTTCGAATCATGGATAATTAAGAAAACCGTAAAACTTTTTTAATATCATAAGACAGCAAACATCTGCTTATTTGCAGTCTTATTACATTAAAAACATAACCCTTCTTTGCTAGGCATTCTCGGGTAAAAAGCAGACTATTATGACATTTGAGATATAGAAACAAGTACGAACATGGATTTCCTTATGTGTTAAGACGTAATACCTACGTCCAAATGACCGGCGTGGATGTACCTCATCTTATTAGTTTTATTAAATTTAATGTTGATATGCATCGTTTTGTTACATATATGTCGCAGTGAAATTGTCAATAGCTGTTAGATTATAATCTACCTAGGGGTTTTATAATTTGGTTAGGTTAGGTTAGCAGTTAAATTATACTATAGCTATATATATATATATATATATATATATATATATATATATATATATATATATATATATATATATATATGTGGTTTGAGGTTTCGTAGCGTAAAATTTGATTTTGGAAGCTTTTGGGTTTTTCTAGGCCATAGTCAGTGTATTAATTAATTACAAAAAATCTGTCCATCCATTTCTGAATAAGAGTATGTAAATGAAAATGGTTAACTATTTCATATCTATGTTTGGGATTACTCTTAAATTAAGATACAAAAAAGGGGTAATTGATTTTGGCGATGGAACCCAAAATATTTCTGAGATAAAATGTCACCTATGTCACGTAGTAAGGCAGGAAATCTATTCTTCAAAAGGAGTCCGTATCAACACTTGGTCTACATCTATATATCTTAAGTTGATTTAAGCCTCTTTTCGAAGAATATATTAATTGCCTAATTGTTAGGTATCTCGTAAAAGGCGTGACAAACATTATAATGACTAAATAGAGAGTATAGTTCTATAACACCTCGACTGGGTTTGGTACCGCCACGTTATCTTTTTCTGTCGGTGTCGGTTCCAGTTTGGAGGGTGGCTGGTAAATTTATGCATATGGCGTTCTAACCCTTAAACAATAATAAAAACGTACTATTAATATATTTAATGTATATAAGCGGTGATATAAAATAATCGTCATACTGGGTTAATTACGTCATTAGGCTGAATAAATTGATCGTCGTTAGACATTGTTTGTTTATTAAATATCACCACTTTTGCGGTAAGGGATTTTCCCTGTTATTATATAGTAGCGATCACTCTAACTACGTTACTCTAACTAGTTAACAGGGTAACTACTACCCTGACTAAACAATAAAATCTCTTTTATGTTAAACAAACTTTAGCCCAAACAAAAATAGTATACAAGGGCGTATATTATTATCATGTATGTCCCATGAATGTAGTGTTTGTAAGGTTTATTTTTATTAATTTATTGTGTTTTTATTACATAGTTTCTACAGTCCTTGCAATGTAGGTTACATAATTGTGTCTTTTGTACCTCACCGTTCTGATAATTGTCTTAAAAGTCTGTAAACGTTGGACCCTGCAGGTCATCCCTGAATTCCCGGGAATTCCATTGCCATTAAATTAAGGTATTTTAAGCTCAAAAGATTAAAAAACTAACATTTTTCAGTTAAAACATCTATTTTGTTAAAAATGGCAGTATTCAGATTTTTGAAAAGCTGTATATTTTGGGAACGATGATCGATTTTGATCTTTTGAATGCCATTTAACTCAATTTTTGAAATCTAAATTATTGTTTTAGCTAAAAAAATTCCCAAGTTTTGATAAATCCCAAACAAATTGACCGATTTTGATCCAATTAACGGTATTTGACGCAGTTTGTAAGTTTGCTAAAAACAACGTAATTTTAACTAACCTACGTAACTTTTGAAAATTAAATTCGATTTTGATTTTTGGAATGGCATTCGACGTAGGTATGATAGGTTGAAAAATTTCAAAGTTATGTCGAACAAGCACTTTTTCAAAAATTTTCTTCAACAATTACTCCCAAACGGATAAACCGATTTTTATAACTTGGTTTACCAACTTGGTTTAAATTTTCAGGAAGTCTAAGTTGAGTAGAACCCAATCGAACGCAATCAACCGCGTTTCGTTTGGTCCAGCCTTTTAAAAGTTATGAGATGTTTACATACACACACACATACATACAGACATACTGACGTCATCGTGAAAATAGTCGAAAAAGATTCTTAGGACCTGACAACCTGGAGATCTGGTGAAAACTCGATTTTCGGAAATCGGGGCAAAATCATACATACGTAGCGGGAAGTTAAAAAGGGTTACAAAGATTTGCTTCACGTATTAATATGTAGATTCTACTTATATCGACTATATTTTATATTATTTTTGGTTTGACACAGTAAATTTAAAATCTGTTCACTTAAATTAATTAAATATTTATAGTGTGTGAATTGTAAAACAGTACAATTTTCTAAATTGAAAATTGCTGATTATATACAAATTAATCACATTTTGTCTGAGAAAACCTCGGTATCAATCTAAGGTATGTCCCCATTTTGATCCGAATCACTTTGAAGAATATATTAACTGTCTTGCTACTAGTCATCTCGACCTAGTAAAAGGCGAGAAAATTTAGCCTTCTTTTTCACTAACATCGTGACTGCTATCTTAGCTATTCTTTCCATTATAGCTAGTCGGTGCTAGTCGCCGTCGTGTACTGGTTTGGAGGGTTATATAGCCGGTAAATTTACATGTGGTGATACCGACCTCGCTACACGGATGGAAACGTACAATTACCACCCGAGGTGTAAATGATGGTTACCTTTTTTCCTTCAGGAGATTTATCCGATTGTTTGCAATCCTATTAAATAATTTAAATAAATAATCAAAGGCAAAGTCGCCGCCAGCGGCACTCGGCCCTCTGTTTTGGCCCGCCAACACTCGTGATACCGGTCAAAAGTTGTTATCGAGTCGAAATCCTGATGTCACTTTCGCTCCCATTCATCGACAAGATACTGCCCTAAGCCGAGGTTCGGTCGCACGGAAGACACCCTAAGAGCGGGCTCTTAGTTAACTTAATTTAAACTCTGTCTGAGCACTCTGACATTTAGACCAACTGCTTAAGTTCATTTTGATAAAAAATTTATAATTAAAAATAGAATATGTCGAATAAAGTTTTGTGCTTTTCGCGAAAATTAAACCTGATATATAAAGATGCACCTCAATGGACAAACCATAAGATCGATAACGGAGCTTGTTAAAAAGCGACACGATGGGAAATAAAAAACAATAGAAAATATAAATATCACTTACACATTATACAAGAAGAGTGCAGTTAACGACTGAGAAAAAATGTTTCGAGAAATTCAACGTTCTCGTGTTACGGTAAAAGAAAGTAATCTGTATAAAGTAAGTGCAGCTTATATCATCTTAACGTAAGAACCCGTCCGCGTATAATATTCTACCTGAATGAGCTTACATGTTGACTTAATACCATATAAGCAAGAGTTTCATTTAGTTCCGTGATGTAATAAATTGCTTTGAGAGCTCAACGGCTTGTGTTGCTTTTCAATTGCTCCTTGAGGAACACTTCTTCTTCTTCCTGTGTCAGGAAGTTTAGTTTTAAATTTATCAGACCACAATCGCGCTACAGCTATGGCAACGTCCTTGGCTTCATTAAGGTCGTCCACCATGTAGATATTAGGGCACGATGGACATGATAGGAGATGCTCCATTAATTGAATTGAAGCTCCGCAATCACAGCGCTCCTATAAAGAGAAGCCCCATATCGATATATATTTAGGTTGCAGCGGCCTACTTGAGCCCGAAGTCGGTTGAGGGATTTTCACGTAGCCCACTGCAGTTCATGGCCTGGGGGGTTGGGTGTTGTGTGTCTCCACCCAGTGTCTCCACCCAACAAAGTTGGGTGGAGACACTAGTGATTATTATTTCTGCATTCGAGTTTCGGGCCCCTTAGAAGAACAGAACAGATCACCTCGGGGTCACCACTGTGGCGCCGCTGTTTGCCACTGTAAGGGCGGTGACCATGTCGAGTTCAGCACTGGCGGCACAGTTCGATACTATTTGGAGAGCTTAACTGCAGAAACAGCGGACCAAATATTGTCAGGATGACGTCATAACTGAGGATGTTGATGATGTCACACTCGTGACGTACGGGAAAAGGAAAAAATATTCGCAGCCAGGTACTGCCTGGAGACCGAAGTCTATTTGAGGAGTGTTGAAACGTGTATATAATATGTACAAGACAAATAATTGTGATATTGCGATCCTGATTTTATTATGGAATTCATTACTTTCTATTTCTTATTATTATTATTATTATTTTTTATATCATAAGATAGCAAACAAGCAGATGGGTCTCCTGATGGAAAGAGTAACCATCGCCTTTAGACACCAAAGATGTTAATGGTGCGTTGCTATCTTGTGGCGAGAGCTAATGCCACATGCACAAGTTTATACCTACGGCTACCTTACCCTCCAAACCGGAACACGACAGCGACAAGCACTGACGCTATTGCGGTATGAAAAGGTAAGGCGTGGGTACCTAACCCGGGCGAGACAATGCAGAACTCTACCACCTAGTAGCCACGACTGTAGTGGCTCGTATAGGAAATCGGTCGCTTTTTACGACCTGCCTAACAGAACGGCAGTTGGTCTATTCATCAAAGAAGCTCGGAACCAACACGGGGGATTTTTTCTTGCAGCGTTTGTAGATAGCTTGAACCGCTATACCTAGAGAGAACAAAACAGGCATATTTTGCCATGTCACCATGTCACTACCATCGTGATCACTAGGTGGTAGATTTCTGCCCAGGTTGGCACCATACCTCTAAGTACACTTGCTGCAGTAGCGTTAATACGTGACATTATCATGTTTTGGTTTAAAAGGTTAGGTAGCTGGTAAATTAATGCATACGGCATTACCATTTTGCGACACAAATAGCAACGCACCATTGAAATTATTGATGTCTAAATGCGATGGTTGTCTCTTTTCATCAGGACAGCTTTCTGCTTTTTTGTATCATAAAATAGCAAATAAGCAGATGGCTCTAGATGGTAATGCCATATGCATTAATTTACCACCTACCTTGCCTTCCAATTCTGACTAACTCCACTGAAGCCGGGCAAGACAATGCAGAACTTAACCACCTACCCACGATGGTAGTGACTCGCATCGTTTGTCTCTTACGATCCTCCTGGCAGAACGGCAGATAGTCTATTCTTCAATGGAAGCCCGGACCAAGACGGGTGGATTTACTATCTTATGATATAAAAATAATAATAAATTTTCCCTGTATCCATACAAATAATATAAATAAAAAAGTGTGTTTGTTTGTCCGTCTTTTACGGCAAAATGGAGCGACGAATTGACGTAATTTTTAAGTGGAGATAATTGAAGGGATGGAGAGTGACATAGGTAAATTTACGCGAGCGAAACCGCGGGCAAAAGCCAGTGTTGTTATAGTTTTTAAACTAAGCTCAACATAATATAAATACCAAGCATATGTTTGTTCTGATTGTTTCTGATTACTGCGTACAATTAAATAATATTAATTGTGAAAATTTTGTTTGTTCTGCGTTAATTATTCACCATTAAAATTTTACTCTTTAAAGCTTATTATAAAACCTCAAATGATGTATTGTTACGGAACGTGTTATGAATTTCCTCGCTATAAATATACATGACATTATTTATTCAGTATGAGTGCTTTCACGAATTGGCGAAGGTAACCATTTGAATATTATTAAGACAAATTATATTAACGGTGTAATATCAAGGCTTATGACATTTTCTATTGTGTAGTATTATTTCCGTTATTATATTATATATGTATGAGGTGTTTGAGAAATTAAAAGAATATTATTGTAGTGACAAGAATTTGAATTACATGCCTCTAGAGGTACGCGGGGCGCGGCGTTGTTTAGTTTCCTTGCTGTATATAGTTATTATTAAAGATTTTATATATATATATATATATATATATATATATATATATATATATATATATATATATATATATATATATATATATATATGTGTATATATATATATATATATATATATATATATATATATATATATATATATAATAAGTATATACACTCATTCACTCTATACATTATACATACCTTCTGATCTGGAACACAAACAAACTGGGCGCTAATTCCTAATAAACTATTTCAGTAATTTCAAAGGAAATTATTTAGGATCGGAAAAAATATAAATTCAGTTCTAACTATTCTAAAAAAATATAAAAAAGTATCTAATAGTATTTTTATCGATAGTGTTTAAATATCTATCGATAAAAAATACTAGATATGTTATGTAACAAGTGATCAAAAATTTGTTAATGCTCGATTGAATTCCTTGTGGGTTCGATTACAATCGAATCGAAGATCCATTTTCTTAAAGTTAGTCGATAAACATAAAGTATTCCAATTAAATGAGAATTTCTACTTTATGGATCGGTAATAATCTCATTATAACTCTCAACGTATAGAAAGCGTGGTTTAAAGTTACTTATCTCACAAAGGAACAAAGTTGGCTACAATTTTGTTTCGGGAAAACCTTATTCAATTGGATCTGATATACTCATGTGTAGTGAATTTGTTTTGACTAAAATTCTGAAATACGAGATGCTTATGATAATAGCGCTTTGTTCACTGAAATAAGAAATATAAACAGTCCAAACCATAATTACCTCGGCGTATATATATACATATACGTATATATACATATACGTATATATATATATATATATATATATATATATATATATATATATATATATATATATATATATATATATATATATATATATATATATATATATATATATATACGCCGAGGTTACGCTTTGCATGTATTTTGTTGTTAAACGCTGTGGTTTTTTTTGTATAAATAAACTGAAACCCGAGAAAGGACATATGATAGATTATAACTCGGAAATCCCACGGAAACGGGAATAATGTGAGTAAAACTCTGTGTAGTGGCGTAAAGCTAGGCTGGGATGGCTGGTCCTGGTTTTCGGCTCGCGACTTCGTCCGCCCGGACTTCGTTTATTCCGCGCAGCTCCTACCCCATAGGTGATAGCGTGATATTATGTAGCCTATATGTTGATCCGACCTATTAGTAATATTACTAGAATCCATGCAGTACTTTTTGAGGTTACCCCGGACATACATTGTCTTTCCTACGATTTTATTATATGTATATAGATAAATATGTGATAAATCTTTTCAAATGTAAAAGAGTTTAAAAATCCGGTCTAGCGCGAGTAAAACTCGCACAATGCGTGCGACTCCGAATCTTAATCGGGTGAATTAATTTATATATTTTATAGAAGATTTCAACTTTCAACATTATATTACATTATTAGATTTAATTCCTTTGTATAATCATGGACGCATTAAATACACCTCTGCCTATCCTTTGTGGAATATGAGCGTGACAATTATATTAATATATAAAATATAAATATTATATTTTCAGCAGTTTTATAATAATACTAAACTTATCAGTTTACCGATTCACCACAAAAGCATTAATATTGAAATGCGAGAATAATGCCCCTTTATTCCGTAATTATGGTTTGGACTGTTTATATTTCTTATTTCAGTGAACAAAGCGCTATTATCATAAGCATCTCGTATTTCAGAATTTTAGTCAAAACAAATTCACTACACATGAGTATATCAGATCCAATTGAATAAGGTTTTCCCGAAACAAAATTGTAGCCAACTTTGTTCCTTTGTGAGATAAGTAACTTTAAACCACGCTTTCTATACGTTGAGAGTTATAATGAGATTATTACCGATCCATAAAGTAGAAATTCTCATTTAATTGGAATACTTTATGTTTATCGACTAACTTTAAGAAAATGGATCTTCGATTCGATTGTAATCGAACCCACAAGGAATTCAATCGAGCATTAACAAATTTTTGATCACTTGTTACATAACATATCTAGTATTTTTTATCGATAGATATTTAAACACTATCGATAAAAATACTAATAGATACCTTTTTATATTTTTTTAGAATAGTTAGAACTGAATTTATATTTTTTCCGATCCTAAATAATTTCCTTTGAAATTACTGAAATAGTTTATTAGGAATTAGCGCCCAGTTTGTTTATGTTCCAGATCAGAAGGTATGTATAATGTATAGAGTGAATGAGTGTATGTACTCATTTATATATCTTTGTATGTGTATGCCTATGTATCTTCACGCCCATAACCCCGAAAAGGTAGGCAGAGGTACAACATGTGCACCCACGATTAGCCGAAGATACTTAGTCCCACAATGTGATAGGTAGCCAGCCTATCGCCAACTGAGCACTTTTCCTATCCCGAGCAACATTGTTTTTATCAGAACACTGAAAATACACATTTTTTGATTTGCCCGACCCGGGAAATTAACCCGGGCCCTCGTGTGGTCAACACCGACACCGGACCATTAGACCACAGAGGCGATTGCCTATGTAATGTATGTATGTGTGTTTATGTATTTATTCCGTTTATTTTTGTTTTATTTTCCGTTTATTATTATTGTATTTTGTTTTGTTATAGATTTAATTTTATTGCAATTAATTCGTTGTACACCAAGTCGAAAATTATCTTTGTTTTCCTTGTTACGGGTTAGCTGGAAGAAATCTCTATTACTAGAGATAAGCTCGCCCATTGTACTTATTTTCTATTATTCTTGTTATGTTAGTGATTACTGTGTACAATAAATAAATAAATAAATGAGGTAAATAAGTGAATTCAAACATAATATGACAGTCCATTTCTTTTTTATGCAGTGAGTTAGCAAAAAAGCAGATAAAACACCAAAGATGTTAATGATGGATTGCTTTCCTTGTGACGGGGTTTTAATGCTACACGCACAAGATTACCGGTTACTTTACCTTTCAAACCGGAACACGTCAATGACAAGCATTGATGCTATTGCTACGGGAATAGGTAAGGCGGTGGTACCAGATTCGGGCAAAACAGAAATCAGAAATTAGAAATACTTTATTCAATAAAACTTTTTACAAGTTATTTTGACACGTCAACATATTTTTTTTAAAAACTACTACCGGATCGGAAACGCGGCCATGCGGCCAACAATGCAGAATATTAGCCATGATGGTAGTGATTTGCATAGCCAATTGCTTACCTCTTACGAAACGCCTAGTAAAAGTTGGTCTATTTTTCAGACTCCGGACCAACTTGGTCCCCGTGTTGGTCCCGAGCTCCTTTGAAGAATAGGCCAACTGCTGTTCTGCCAGGTAGGTCGTAAAAGGCGACCGATTGGCTATGTAAGTCACTACCACCGTGGCTACTAGGTGGTAGAGTTCTGCATTGTCTCGCCCGGGTCTGGTACCACCGACTTACCTATTCCGCAGTAGCGTCAGTGCTTGTCACTGTCGTGTTTTGGATCAGAGGGTAAGATAGGTGGTAGACGCCATCTCGCCACACGGATAGCAACGCATCATTAACATCTTTGGTTTCTATAGGCGATGGCTGTCTTCATCAGGAGATCTGCTTGTTTGCTATCTAATGACATAAAAAAATAGTTCCGATAGTAACTATTATATAATCTGTAGCTTTAGTCTTGAATCGAATTGCTTATGCATTTTGGGTCAATAAAAAAGTATTTTTTTACTGTCGATAGGGAAGCGCTTGGCCACGATCCCGCTTGATGGTAAGCAAAGATGCGGCCTAAGATGGAACGCGCTTCCCTAGAAGGTACCTGTTCACTCTTCTTTTGAAGATCCCAAGGTTGTACCCGTCGGGGAACACAGACTCAGGAAGCATATTCCAGTAGTATCTTCATGCCTGTATCCCTGATACAATCCTAAATAGTATGCTGTCACTTGTTATCTTAAATGAAAAGAATGAGACAGCATACTATTTAGGATAGTCCTAAGCTAAGACAATGTTAATGCAATTGGCCATTAGTCCCGCAATATGGCAAGCTTATCGCCAACCGGTTACTTATCGAATCGCGGGCAACGTTGTTTTTATCAGAAAAAAAAATACACTTTTGATTTGCCCGACCCCAGAAACCAGGACATCATGTAGTCAACACCGATATCAATCAGAACACTAGACCAAAGAAGGTGACTGTTTTTGGGTCAATATTAAAAGTAAATTTAGTCAAAGTTAGTGTTAGGCTCGGTTAACTAATTCCTAGCTTACAAGTCGGAGACAGTCTGAGATAAAAAATAAATCTAGAGCACCTGCTCAGCAGCATGGTACATTTCGAAGACAGATGATAAATGGATTATGCTCACTTGAAATGCCGCGTCGTGTACTTTGAGAATTATACGTCTTTCATTTCTCTTTTATTTCGGGGATTTATTACTGGAAATAAATTGTAATTTCCCAAAAACATTAAGTAACATTATCTCTATTTTCAATTTAAGTTAAACAAATTTATACTGCTATATATTTTTTATACTATAAGATAGCAAACAAGCAGATGACCCTCCTGATGGAAACAGAAACTATCGCCTATAGACACCAAATATGTTAATGGTACAATGCTATCTACGTGCCGGGATGGCAATGCCACATGCATAAGTCTGCCGGTTAAGTAATAAGTTCCGGTTTGGAGGATAAGGTGCAAAAGGTTACTTTACCCTCCAAACCGGAATATGACAATGAGAAGCATTGACGATATTGTGGCAGGAATAAGTAAGGCAGTGGTACCAAATATCCAGGCGATAAGTTGCGGGATTCCACCACTTAGTAGTCTGGATGGTAGTGACTCGTATAGCCAATCGGTTGCCTTTTCCGACCTGCCTGGCGGAACAGCAATCGGTTTATTCTTCAAAGGTGCCCGGACCAACACCGAGAAATCCTATATAAATCTGTAGTGTGAGTCTTTATATTCTATATTTTATAGAATAGTAAACAATCAGGTGGTTCTTCTGATAGGAATAGAAAACCATCGCCTATAGACACTAAAGATGAGAATTGTGTGTTGGTAACTGGGGTGTGGGTTGGGGTTGTTCCGGGCTCCCTTTGAAGAATAGACCATCTGCCTTTGACAGGCAGTTCGTAAAAGGCAAACGATTGGCTATGTGAGTCAATACCATCGTAGCTACTAGGTGGTAGAGTTCTACATTTTCTTACCCGGGTCTCATATCACCTACCTTACTTATTCCTGGAACACGACAGTGACAAGCACTGCCACTATTGGGCAGTGCTTGTCATGGTTGTGTTCCAGCTTAGAAAGTGATATAGCCGGTAAACTTAAGCATGTGGCCTTAAAACATCGCGACGTGGATAGTTTAGCAATTTAAAAAACACTACAAGAAAAATAATAAAAATCTGTAAACGGTTGACCCTGCAGGCCATCCCTTTGAAAATATACATCTTTTTAAAAGCAAAAATATTGTCATTTTTACAAACTTTAGGCTTTTGAACACTTTGAGCTTAAAATACCTCAATTCAGCGGTAAGTTTCAGGGATGACCTGCAGGGTCAATGCGCTAGATTTTTTATTCAGATGTATATCTAAAAATTATTTCCCTAACCCAATATTGGTTGTGAAATAATCTGACACAACAACCCTATCGTTCAAAATCATGCTAATAACGGAAAAAGCTGATATTATACAGATGATAGACCACAAATCATAAAGTGGACATTTTATTGACAGAAGAAATATAATTTATATGATTGCAAGCTTCAGTGTAGAATTTCAGAAGTTAGTAGGGGCGGCAAAAATTAAATAGCCTACTGGCGGCAAATTTGTAAATCCGCCACTGTCAATCTCTATAGTTATGCCGTCACCCTGATAACCGTTGGCAAGTTGGTTCTACCGCTAAGCTCTTCAGCGGTACTGAACAGCGGCGCCACAGATAGCAACGCATCATTAACACCTATGGTGTCTATAAGCGATGGTTATTTCTGTCAGGAGGGCCATGGCGGAATTCTACCACCTAGTAGCCACAATAGTAGTGAACGTTCTGCCAATAATTTGTCTTTTACGACTTGCCTGGCCCGGACCAGCACTTCGTCTTGTCTTATGTTTTGCGAGCCATCTACTTGTTTGCTATCTTATGAAAAAAATAACATTAACGTCAAATCTCTTACGAGGCAGGCAAAAGAACCTGAAGCCATGCTTAAATTATATTTTAGTCTTACGGACAAATAATGTTAAAATAGAAAATGCCTATGTGAGTCGACATAGATTTAATAAAACTGAAACAAGACTGCCATAAACTAATATTATATACTGAAGACTGCGTTCTAAAACATTTGACAAGAGAAAGATAAGGACTTGGCATTAATTTCTTTAAACAATCAAAATTACAAAATTGCATGCATTCCAACGCAGAACAAACAAAAATGACTTTATTGCTGTCTAACAAGTTAGAACTTTCATAATAGACAAAGCTAGAAACATTTTGTCAGTGTTCTAATTTCAAATCATTTATGAAAATTAACGTCACCTTAAACAGCTTGCGGCCAATAAATACGCTGTCAATGTACCTAGGTAAGTCTAAATTTGACCTTAGTTTATACATATATTTTAGCTTTCTCTACTTCTTCTATATTTAAACGTTAAGTATGCCAAACTTCAGACGCTCCCTTGCGTAAATTTTCCTTAAAATGGGATTTCTTTTCATATATTAATAAATAAATGTACATAAAAACAAAACAAAAACAAAAATACGTTGGGATACAGGCAGTTTAGCTAAAAATCTGTACACTACGAGGCAAAAGCTCTTTGATCGTAATACTCGTACAAATAAAATGTTTACTTACGAAACGACTCTTCATTGTTTACATAATGGAAGTTTCCTGCTTTTGTGTTTGATACATGGAAACCATTAGCTAACAAGGTATCCCATATATTAGCGGTTCCACTCGCATACTGTAAATAGCATTTAGACATACACATCATCTAATAATGGCGGTGGAGATTACAGTCAATAAATTATGTGTAATTTTGACATAATAATACGCACATAAACGGAATAACAGTTATGACAATTTATAGTGTGTAATATGAGTTGATGTTTACATTTGCATTTAAAGTATATGCATTTGTCATTGGCTTGACGTGTCTTTACCATCGTAACTACTAGATGGTAGAGTTCTACCACTTCTTGCTTGGCATTGATATCACCACCTTTTCATTTCCTGCTAGCGTGAATGCTTGTCACTTTCGTGTTCTGATTCGGAGGGTGAGATTACCTATAAACATACGCCTTTAATATTAAAAGACATTACAGACAAACAAACTCTCAAAATATCTTACTCCGACCTATTCACGGTCTTTTACGGTGTATGCAGCTAAGCTTTGGAATCTCTTCCTTCATGCATACGTTCTAGCCTTTCATTGCCAGTTTTTTAAAAAAAGTCTAAGAGTATTATCTGACACTTTCTTGATTTTAATAGTTTTACTACTAAGTTGTAATGTTCGATTTCCTTATTAATATTATGTACTAGTTGACCCGACAAACGTTGTTCTGCCTTTTTAACTACTATTATTTTTTCTATATTTTCTCATCTTTTAAACCTTCCCTGGACTTCAACAATTAATTCAAAACCAAAATTAGCCAAATCGGTTCAGCCGTTCTCGAATTTTAGCGAGACTAACGAACAGCAATTGATTTTTATATATATAGATGTGTTTCATATATAAATATGTTTAGTGTATTTGTATGTGTGCAAACACATCTATGTATTATTTTATTTGTTGTGCACAATGCCTTCCCAATTATTAATCCCTACCCCACATTTCGGGTTAGCTGGAAGAAATATCCGCCAGTAGAGATAAGCTCATCTTTTGTGCAATGTTTGTTATCCTTTTTCGTGTGTATTTTTCATTAAGTGTACAATAAAGTATTAAATAAATAAATAATATATTTTTCACTATGTCAATCTATAGTAATGTGCATACAGAGCTAAATAATATAAATAACTAACGGTCGCCCTGTGGTTGAAATTCGACCATATACTAAATACTTAAACCTTTTTAAGCTTGACAACAGACTAGCCGTATAGAAAAAAGTACCTGTACATGTGTGTAGGTTATCATGTATCTCCATTGATATAAAACACCCAAGATGCACAGTGTCTCAAAAACGTCCTCTAAAAATGAGCGCACAATTTTATATTGTGCGCTCGTTTCAGATGGATCGCGTCGGTTGCGTCACTGTCAATTTTATTTCTTTTTGTACATTGCTTTGAAAGAACAACTATAAATCTTAAGGTTAAGTTAAGTTAAGGTAAGCTTAAGGTTTGATATGCAAAGAAATATGTTTTTGCTACTTAAACTTAATGAAATTAGCGACACTTTTAAGTGTCAGTTTTGTTCGGGACTGTGCATCAGGGTTTTTTATATCAATGTATCTTACATTGTATGAATATAGAGAGTCATGTTTATTTTTATTAATTTAATGTATTTATAGTTCATATTATTATTTAAAAATATAAGGTTACTACCCTCCATCGCAATATAAACTAACTGTGCCGAATTTCATACTTCTGTTCGCGTAATTGTATTAAAATGGGTATAAACTTTTGCTTCACGTATTAATACATAAATTCTAAATCCTTTTGTTATTCAACAAAAAAACTGTTGACCTCCCTGGATCCTTGTTCTTACCTTACCGTTCTTGTCTTAGTGGCATTAAGCTTACGAAATTTCGTGGAAATATATAAAACTAGCTGCTATAAATTTTTTTGGTGAATCCTACAGGATCAACTAACTTTTCCGGGATAAAAAGTAGCCTATGTGCTAATACAGGTTATTATCTACCTGTGTGCCAAATTATATTCAAATCCGTTCAGTAGTTTTTTCGTGATTGAGTAACAAACATTCATCCAAACATTAAAACTTTCACATTTATAATTTAACTAGCTGTGCCCGCGACATCGTTCGCGTGGAAAAATTTCTAAAATAAAAACTCGCATAGTTCCCGTTCCCGTGGGATTTCCGGGATAAGAACTATCCTATGTCCTTTCTCGGATCTCAAACTATATTTGTACCAAATTTTATCCAAATCTGTTCAGCGGTTTAGCCGTGAAAGCGTAACAGACAGACAGACAGACAGACAGACAGAGTTACTTTTGCATTTATAATATTAGTATGGATTTCGTCTTCGCACAAATACATTTAACATATTAATTTATGCTTAGAGTCCTCTCTAATACTGATCAGGATGAATGAGTCAGCTTAGGGTAATATGATAATGGTTCGTGGGGCTTTCAACCAGGGTCTCAGATGTAGATAGGGCAAAATAAGGGATCGAGTCACTGGCACCAACCAGTTTCACAGTAAATTACGAATGTCTGTTATCATCACATGTGTGAATGTGTGAACCGTTTAGTATCTTGCCAATATGTAACCTACATAAGAGCTGGTTTGTATATTTATTTAAACAAGGTAGTCAGGATATCCTAACGGGCACCCTTTTAGTAATCCATTCTATGATTAAACCTAATTGAAAACGGATAAGCTCGTGAAAGGACAAGGGTGAGTTCATACCTTGTATTTAAAATGATCGTCTTTAGTCAAATCTCCTACTATAAATAATCTTGTAATTTTATAAAATTTTACACGTATTTATTATGTTTGAGTAAGGCCTGTGAAAATAAGATATTATTTTTTAAATGTAGCCTTTATTTGAGCCTTTCGTTGTTGTCCATAGTGTAATACTCAAAATGTTGCCGTTTTAAATAAGACTAGGTAATTAATAGATTTTTCTCTAACCATTGCCCCATTTTGCTCTAAATAATCCTTTAATATAATAATTTTTCCCTTATATATATAAAGGTGATGGTAGAAAATGAAGTAGATTGAAGATTATCCACATGACTTTATCATTTGTCAATGATGTTAGCTGTCAAATATTATCAAATAGTAAGTGTGTTCAGCGAAACTAAAATCTCAGAAATCTGACTTTAGAATTCTAAGCTAAGATTTCCACCGGTCGCCGGTACACTTTATAGATACTTAGAAACTACCCAATGCCGCCATTTAACTTAGTATATCACGACACGGTGTCATGGTATAATTTTGACACTGTTCCTTAGGTTCGCTTAAAGATAGAAAGTGTGTTCTGACTCCTGACCAAAACCGCTCGCTCAATATAAAATTTTATTTATTCTGGCTATCTAGCTTAGATTAGTGAGATTATAGTTTCGCTGAACACACCCTTAAATCTTTGATACAGTATTTATTAGGCGCCCCATAGACCTACATACACCATAGACGTAGACTATAGACATGCATGCATATTATTGCACAATAAATGTATTGCGCAATATTATTGTAGGTCTATGGGGCGCCTTACAATATTTTAGACTTAGTTATTCACTGATTTTTGTTTATATTTAGAAAAGTGATTACGTGTGCTTAGTTTGTAAAAAAACCTTTAAAATTGTTTAACTGTTTTGTATTTTTTTTAATTAATTTACTTCACTTCCAAATATTTAAAGCATTTTTATAAATTGGATTGTTCATACGACTTATTTGAAATATTCTAGCATATTATTTTGATTCCAAAAACCTTCCCGTTATTGAAGACGTTACAAATTTCTTTTAGGTATTGTCTTGTATGACAACTCGCCATTGTTCTTTGTTCAGTAAAATTTATTATTTATTACCTTACAGTTATCCGAAGCTCAGTTCATGTAATAGGCTCACAGTTGGCCAATTTAATAAGGCTATTTTTATACTAATGACATAATATTTCAATTGGTGGGTAATGGACTTTACCAGATTTTTTCCTATTTAAATAGCTGGTAGAAATCAATATTTTCTTTGATTTTTTTTAAATGAATTAAACAATGTAGCACAGTCGTATGCTGCCGCCGAAAAGCAAAAATTATCGGGCGCAATGACAAATCACGCAATTTTTACTGCTTCACTTGCATGATTTAGACAAAATTTTGCACACGAAAAGAAGCTTTAAGGCCACGCCCCAAGATTTATTTTAATGTTATGAATATTATTTATGTAATGTTGTAGAAGGGTCTAAACGTCCTACCACCAAATTAAGTGAATCACAGAATTATGCGAGTTTACCCTACAGAAGATGAAATCTTTGAGTTTGAGCATGTCAATCACCTCTGTGGTCTAGTGGTCCAGCTGGCGTCGATCATATGAGGTCCCGGGTTCGATTCCCGGGTCGGGCATATAAGAAGATATCTTTACAGTTTTCTGATAAACACAAAGTTACCTGGAATTGGAAAGTGCCCGGTGGGCGATATCTTGCGACCTATCACATTTGTGGGACCAAGTATCTTCGGCTAATCGTGGGTACACTTGTTGTACCTCTGCCTACCCCTCCGGGAATACGGGCGTGAACATTATTTTCTTTGAGCATGTCAATAGCCATGTAAGACTGGGTCGGCCAGCAAGTTTAAAATAAATAAACATTGATGCTGTTTTAGCGAAACCGGTTAGGTGTATAAAATAATAATAAAAAAGTGAACTAGAACTACTAACTAAACTTTCCCTGTGTTGGTTCTGGACTCCTTTGTAGAATAGGCCAACTGCTGTTCTGCCAGGCAGGTCGTAACAGGCGACCGATTGATTTTACGAGTCACTACCATCGTGGCTGGTATAATAGGTGGTAGAGTTCTGCATTGTCTCGCCCGGGTCTGGCACCATCGCCTTACCTATTCCTTATGCAATAGCGTCAGTGTTTATCACTGTCGCCTTCAGGTTTGGAGGGTAAGGTAGGCGGTAAACCTATGCATGTCGCTTTAGACCTCGCCATAAGATAGCAACGCACCATTAACATCTTTGGTGTCTATAGGCTATGGTTGACTCTTTCCATCAGGAGATCCACTTTGTTATTTGTTTGGTAACCCAGGTTTGTTATCTTATTATATAAAATTAAAACTAGAAGTACAAGTGGAATGATTTGTAATGTTTTAAAATGCAGTTTCACCTAGTGTCAATGATGAAAAGTATCTAATTCATTAAGATTTACTATCATTTTATACTTAACTACTTAAAATTTGTCTAAAGAATTGTAGCTGTGTAAAAAAATACTGAAGATGCTGTAATTAGCCTAACTGGTTGGGTATCGCCAACAAAAAATTTATTATAAACATTATATAAAAAATATATAAAAAAATTATTATAAATATTATATACAACATCCTATTCTTGCCGCAATAGCGTCAGTGCTTGTCACTGTCGTGTTCCGTTTCGGAGGATAAAGTAACCGGTAAACTTATGCATGTGGCATTAGACCTCGCCACAAGATAGCAACGCACCATTAACACCTTTGGTGTCTATAGGCGATGGTTGACTCTTTCCATCAGGAAACCCATCTGCTTGTTTGCTATCTTATGATATAAAAAAAAACATTAAAATATTAATACATCTAGCTTAATATAGCAAGTGCTGCCTCAATTAAAGACAACATTTTTGAATTTAAAAAAAAAACGGTATTCAATTAGAAAGTAATACGTCAATAGAAATAGTTAAAAGAAAACACTCAAAGATTGAGTAAGATATCCATGTACTAATAGTATAAATGCGAAAGTAACTCTGTTTGTCTGTCTGTCTCTTCTTCACGTCTGAACCATTTAAGCGATTTGGATGGATGGATGTTTGGATGGATGTTTGTTTCTTAGTCACGCCAAATCTAATAAACGGATTTGGATGCAATTTAGCACGCAGGTAGATAATGACCTAGAAGAATACATAGGCTACTTTTATCTCGAAAAAAGAAGTTCCCGCGAAAAGTAGTTCCCGCGGGATTCCCCAAAAACTTTTATAATGCAGCGCGCTGCACGCTGCAGCTAGTCATAAATAAGTGAACTAGAAGTAAAAGTGAGTTTATTATAATAATTTAAATTGCAGTTTCAAAATTCATTAAGTTGGTAAATATTTGCATCAGATATTAGAACCACAACACGAGGTCTGCAACGACTGATTAAAATTCGAAATAATGAATAATAATGAATCGAAACGAACCGAAAGTTAAGACTTAACTGCGCTGCCCTGTGACGCTGCTTATAGACAGCGCAGATACGTCTTAACTTTATCAAACTCACCTGCTTATTTCGTTTTCCAATGTTATAAAAAATAAATATATTCAACTTCATTACTTTAAAAGTAGAAAAGGCATTGTCGTTGTCTTGATTGGAAATGTTTATTGTTTTAAACGGCAATTTCAGTTAAGAAACAAGATGAGAGCCATTAATGAGAAGAAGTAACAACTATCGACTTTCACTATATACCTACACGTTTTCTCTAGAATCTTATTCATAATTAAATTAATAGAAATGTTCGGAAATTAGAAATCAGAAGTACTTTATTCAATATTTTGATGCGTCAACATTTTTTTTAAACTTCTACTGGATTGGAAACGCGGCCACTTTGTATGGCGCGGCGGCATGTTTATATCACATATCATTTTCAACCGACAAAAAACGGAGGTTATCAGTTTGACTTGTATAAAACGCATGGATGTAATTTCAATTACACTAAATTCGAACTAAAATATTTTAGTGCCTTCAACCAAATTAAAAGTGATCGGGAGAAATGTTCTTAGAGAACAGATTACATATAAGGTAAATGAAAAAATACACACTGACAGCATTATAGAGTTCATTCACAACACTTGGTGCAAACAAATATAATATTTATAGCATCTTGTAATAAATTTACAATAATAATTAAAAAAACACTTTCAATTATATATTTAGTTTAATTTTTGACCAGACCTTTAAAACTAACCCTGTATTGTTAGAATTGAATAATATTTGAGTATGATGATATATTTAGGCTCCATTATGTATACTAAATTTGAAAAATGTATGTATGTTTGTTCACAAATTTCTCGGAAATTAAAAACTATTTCGAGATAATTCTTTTTGATTTGAATATATATTTCAGCTCAGAGAATAGTCCAAGTTTCGTCAAAATCGGTTTAGTAGTTTTTGTGAATTGAGTATACAATATAATACAATACAAAATTTTTATTGTGCACCAAAGCATATGACAATACAAAATTAAAATACAATTTCATACATGTTCAATACACAAAGGCGGTCTTATAAGTTATGACTGAGTATAGTCGATATTTGAAGTCGGTTTAAATTTTTAAATTACTATTACGTCATATAGTTGCACTACAAAAGTAAAATTTAAAGCTCTCAGAAAGTGTTAAACATATACTTTGAATAATTATGACATAACATTTTATGTTAATTGAACGGTCTCCGTTAAAATTTATAGTCGCACAATTCTCTAATTTATGCTCTGTAATATTAGCTTTTATTAACGTTTGAGCAAATTCAAATAGGAGCTAAGCTTTAGAAGCCAAGAAGCTAGAACTACGTACACAGAATTTCTTATAGACTCTATAGCTAGTAAAAAACATACTGGTATAATTTATATTTGTTGTCGGTGCTTGGAGCTAAAATCCGATATTAAATTAATATTTAAGTGAAACTTAAATATTAATTTAATATTTAAGTTTCACTTAAATATTAATACCCTTACCTTTTGGATTAAACTTTTTCGTCGCCTCTGTAAAATTTGGAACAAGGTATCATTCGGTTCGAAATAGCGTACCGATGATTTTTGGTAAAATCAAGAACCGCTTGCGAAAATTGCAAAAGTTATAAAAAATCTGTAAACGGTTGACCCTGCAGGCCATCCCTAAAACTTCCCGCTAAATTAAGGTACTTTAAGCTCAAAAGAGTAAAAACTATAAGCACAGATTGTTTCAGTTCAAATATCTATTTTGTTAAAAATAGCAGTATATTGATTTTTGAAATGCTGTATATTGTGAAAACAATGTTCGATTTTGATCTTTTGAATGGCATTCAACTAAATTTTTGAGATCAGAAATATTACATTAGCTAAATAATCGATAGGTTGGAAAATTCGAAGCAGTGTCATAAAACATTTTTTCAAACATTTTCGTTATTGATAAATCCCAAACAAATTGACCGATTTTGATCCATTTACGCAGTTTTTAAAGGGGAAAAGCTGATAAGATTTTTAGGTCAATCTGTGTATTAGCCTTAAAGTTATTTCAAAAATATTAAGTAACTGCTAAAAACAACGTAATTTTGATATTGGAAAAGCTGGAATATTGAAAATGAGATTCGTTTTTTATTTTCGAAACGGCATTCGAAGGAGTTTTTTAGTACTAAAATATCGTAGAATAACAAAAAATTATTGATTATTGATTAAATTTGAAAAATTTCAAAATTATATTGAAAAAACACTTTTTTCAAAATTTTTCGGCAACGATTACTCCCAAACGGATAAACCAATTTTGATGCAATTTATGCATTAGACGTAGTTATTTGAGAAATAGAGCTGTTTAGTTTTTGTACTCAATCGGTACATAAATCTGGAAGTTATTTTAAAAAAATACTGTCTCCCCAAAAAATTTTTTTAAAGTTTTTTTTTTATTATCGATAGGTAAGCGCTTGACCTCGATCTCGCCTGATGGTAAGCTAAGATGAGGCCTAAGATGGAACGCGCTTCCCTAGAAGGTACTTGTTCACTCTTCTCTTGAAGATCTCCAGATTGTAGGTACTCGTCCGGGAACACAGACTCAGGAAGCATGTTCCAGTCCTTTGCGGTTCGAATGAAGAATGTTGAGTCGAACCGCTTTGTCCGGGTACGTGGAACGTCCACCATATAACGATGCCTAGATTCTGTGCACCTCGACGATCGATAGAAAAACGGGGATGGCGGAATTAAGTCGTGCAATTCGGCAGCGCACTCTCCAAAGTGTATTCGATAAAAAACCGATAAACTAGCCAATCTGCGGCGATGAGCGAGGCTCTGGAGTTTTTTGCCTACCAGATCATCGTCGTTTATGAGCCTCTTGGCACGCCTCTCGGTGGTCTCAAGTGTCTCCAGCTGGTATTTAGCGGATCCATCCCAGAGGTGAGAGCAGTATTCCATGCACGAACGGACTTGTGCTTTATAAAGGTTGAGCAACTCTCCCGGACTGAAATACTGTCTCACCTTCACCAGAATACCAAGCTTTTTTGAGGCAACTTGGGCTTTTGATTTGATGTACGAACCAAAGTTGAGAGTAGGCGTTAACGTGATACCAAGGATCTCGAGGTGGTCATTTATCGGCACGGCCACACCCTGGAAAGACGGAGACAGATGGAGCGGACTCCGTTTAGCGGAGAATAGACACGCCTGGGTCTTAGTTGCATTAAATCTGACCAGATTAGCATCGCCCCAATCGGAGACTGTCTGTAAGGACAGGTTCATACGATCGACCATTGCCTCTCTGAGAGACCGGATCTGTGCCGTACTGGCCCGCGCATTGGATACGCAACTCTCCACAACAGTGCTATCATCTGCGTACCCATAGATACCGGGCTTCAGCAGATTGTTAATGTGTAGCAGGAATAGAGTTGCAGAGAGAACTGATCCCTGAGGGACTCCGGAATTTATAGCCATTTGGTCGGATGAGCAGCCGTCGACGACTACTCTGATCGACCGGCCACTCAGAAAATCTGAGATCCAGGCGCAGAGACCAGTAGGCAGACCATACGATGGAAGCTTACCAATAAGACTATCATGCCAGACCCTGTCAAAGGCCTTCGAGATATCAAGGGAGACAGCTAGTGCCACACCATGCTTCTCGATGGCCGAGCTCAAAATGTAAGTGGCATACGCTAGAAGATCCCCAGTAGACCGATTTCGGCGAAACCCGTATTGGCGGTCACTCAGTAGTTCGTTCGTTTCTAGGTGTGCCATTAGCCTGCTGTTCAGTACACGCTCCATAGTCTTGCAGAGTATGGACGTGACTGAAATTGGCCTATAGTTGGAGGGGTCGGCACGACTGCCTTTTTTGGGCACAGGCTCCACGTTGGCAAGCTTCCATGATTTAGGCACTTTTCCAGTAGCCATCGAAAGGCGAAAGAGGCGTGTCAAAACAGGAGTGAGTTCAGGTGCACAGGTTTTCAGTACTATGGCTGGAATCCCATCAGGGCCACTGGCTTTGTTCACGTCCAGATTCCGCAGCGTTTTAAGAACCTCAGTCTGACGGATGCGAATTTCCGGCATGTTCACCTCGCATCCAGGTAGCCTGGGTGGTTTCGCGTTGGCGGGATCCAGACGTGAGTTTTCCGCGAATAGAGTAGCAAACAGGTTCGCTTTCTCTACGGCGGTGTGAGCCAGCGTCCCATCCGGTTTCAGCAGTGGAGGGAGTGAGGGGCGGCAGAAATTCGATTCAACCGACTTTGCCAGGGATCAAAAGGCTTTACTACCTGAGGGGTATGAAGCCAGTTTGTTCTCAATACGGCTGACGTGGTCAAATCGAGCTTTCAGTAGAGCCTTTTTGCAGGACTTGGCGGCCCGGTTGAAGGTTTTCTTCTTCTCCGACACGTCCTTGGCCTTGCGGTGTCGAGCATCTACCCAAGCCAGATATGCCTCTTGCTTTAGCGCCTCAGCGCGTCTACAATTGGCTCTGAACCAGGGATGAGCTTTACTGGACATGGCTACGTCGGAGAAAGGAATAAAATACTCCATTCCTTGCCGCAGCACATCTGTCACAGCATACGCGCAGGCCGAGGAGTCTTCAGAAGAAAAGCAGACAGGCCGCCAGGGATAAGACGCGAAGAAGGAACGCATCTCGTCCCAGTCTGCTGACTTGTATCGCCACACGCGCTGAGAGCCCCTGGGACTGGGATCGGGCGGCGAGTAAACGGATACAGATTTCACCAGACAGTGATCGGAGCTGCCAAGGGGCGAGAAAATCGCCACCGAGTAACGGTCTGGATCCGTAGTCAGCAGAAGATCCAAGCAATTGGCTGTATGGCTCTCAACGTCAGGAACCCGCGTCGCTCGTTGAACCAACTGGGTGAGATTTAATGCTACAGCGAGTTTACGCATCTCTCTCCCAGCGAGGTCAGTGCACTGGTATGGGTATAGCCACTCCTGATGGTGGGCATTGAAATCCCCCAGAAGCATTAGCTGAGCGGAAGGGTATTTGTGTTGAGCAGCATCCGCCGCCTCACTTAGGTACTCTGTAAGACCGATCGTCTCCTGGTCTCCGCTGTGCGCTCGGTAGACACAGGCATAAAGAAGCTTCTCTCTGGTGACGTCTCTCACTGATGGACACAGGCCTGTCCACCAGTGTCCATAGTACGGAGTAGCGGGGGTCTTCTAGATACCGGAGACGCCGAAAGCAGATGTCGTCACGGACGTACGCGCACACACCTGACCGAGCTTTAAAATTATGCTCCAGGGTGTAGCCGGGATAGGTTAAGTACGCCACTTAGACACACAATTAGACGGGCACTTTATCTGCGTCTCCGTGAGGAACAAGATACATGGTTTATAAGTCTCCAGGTGGAAATGGACTGCAGCGAGATTAGAATGTAAACCTCTGATGTTGGTGAGGTCTACCTTCATCGAGAGGGAGTGCTGCCGCTGTACAACGTTATTCTTGTACCTTGTCCTTTTCATTTAATAGAGTGAGTGAAGTAGGTGTGAAGACGGCAGTGAATCGAGGCGCTATACTTCCGGACCTGAGACACACACCTCGAAGTTATACTATTGGGGACTAGTCTGGAGACTGCGGGGACGCCCGAGCCCCCCAAGAATGTCCATAGGGCCCTCTCATCCGGTCGCCAACCGGCACTATGGCGCATTTTGGGATTTTTCACTAGTTGGCGGGGCAGCCTTTCACATGTGGCTAGCACGTTACTTGGGCCCCCTACTGACTAGCGGTCGGCCAGCGGTGCACCGTGCCTCGGATCCCGCTACCCTCCATGACTAATCTCCAGATGCATCAACGTCAGTGTGTATCAGATCGTCTAGATTGTATAGGCGCAACTGATTCGACCCGTCTTTACTAAAGCTACATCAGCGTTAACGTGACGGAAAACGGACGCTTGGCGCCACAACTTCAGCTGATGGGTGGTCCTTATAGCCGTGACATATGTCTCCCACCATATCACCTGTTTAGCACCACCCAGGGGCCACGTGTAGAGATACAGAATTCCGGGTGTTCTCCCACGGACGAAGGTGATTCAGCCCCAAGGTTTTTTCAAAATTTCTCAAAATACCCTAGGCTAACTTGGTTCAAATTTTCAGGAAGTCTAATTTGAGTAAAATTCAATATAATGACATCAACCGTGTTTCGATCGGTTCAGCCGTTCAAAAGTTATGAGATGATTACATACACACATACATACAGACCTACTGACGTCATTGTGAAAATAGTCGGAAAAGGTTCCTAGGGCCTCAAAATATGGAGATCTGATGAAAACTCGATTTTCGAAAATCGGAGCAAAATCAGTAACTACTCTACTACATACGTACTATCTACATACGTAGTGGGAAGTTAAAAAATGACCTCGTTCATATTTTAGGGAGGTGGCGAAAAAAATTGACCCGAAAGACACTTGTTAACTAGTCTATAAAGAAAGAGACAGTTTAAAGTCTAAAAAGGACACAGGCGACTCTTTTTTCAGAATAAAAAAGTACTATAAAAATGAATTATTAATTATTTATTTATATCACAGAAAAGCAAGCAGCATATGGTTCTCATGATAGAAGGCATTATGGAAAGAAACAACCATTGCCTATAGACACCACAGATACTGCTATCTGTGACCCAGAGATCTACTAATAATAATGTCTAAGTTTAGCGATTACCTTATTCTCCAAATCTGAACATGACAGTGACAAGCACCAACGATATTGCAGCTAGAATAGGTAAGGCGGACGTCCCTTAATCCGAGTGAGATGTTGCAGAAATCTACCACCTAGGTAGTAGGCATAATGTTAGTGACATTTATCAGCATTTTTGCGAGATGTCTAGCAGTAAAGCAATTGATCTATTCTTCGCAAGAGCCCCAGATCAACACGTGAACATAAATAAATGTATGTAATTTGCATTTCTTAAGGATAAAAGAAAAAACAATATCTTCAGACCCATATCTCCGAAAAAATAGGTAGATTAGCAGAAGATACTTAGTCCCACAATGTGATAGGTAGCAAGCCTATCGCCAATCGGGCACTTTACCCAATTTCGGGCAACGTTTTTTTTTTATAAGAAAACTAAGAAAACACATTTTCCGAATTGCCTGATTTATGGTCTCTGGTCTAGTAGTCCGGTGTTGATGTTGATTACTAGAGGTTCCGGGTTCGATTCATAGGGATAACCTTGAAAAAATAACACACTTTTTACATTAGAGGATTGAACCCGGAACTTCACGATCTGCGCTGAATATCTTATCCACGAGACCACGAAATACTAAAGATACCTGAGGAATCTGAAATAAAAATCCCTATTACTTTCTATAAGAGAAGGAATAATTTTGCATCTTTGACCTAGTTCGTAAAAGTTGTCAAGTCATGAGTATTAAGGCCAATTGTCCTGAAGTTCGGGTGATTGATTCACCGTTTATGGAATCTTTTCATGTTACAAGAATGCCTTAAACCAAATTTATTTCAAAAGTACATCATGCTTTGTTAAATTTGATAGAGTCATCAACAATGATTTGCAAAAATCTTTTTCATAACAAGATTTAACAAAACTGTATTTAATTTATAATTGGAACGAAGTTCCTTATCGCGCGTTGTGAAAGGGGGCTAGACGGAAAAAAATCTCACGAAAAGTTGTATCTTCAGTATCTTCACGCCCGTATTCCCGAAAGGGTAGGCAGAGGTACAACAAGTGCATCCACGATTAGCTGAAGATACTTGGTCCCACTATGTGATAGGTGGCAAACCTATCGCCAACCGGGCACTTTCCAATCCCGGGCAATGTTGTTTTTATCAGAAAACTGAAAAAACACATTTCTGAATTGCCCGACCCAGGAATCGAACCCGGGACCTCTGTGGTCAACTCCGACACCGGACCACCGGAGAGGCGATTAGTTGTAACGAAAAGTTGTAACGACACTTTTTGCTATAGTAAGCTATTGTAAGCTGTGCGGCGTGCGCATGTTTCTCTGTCTCTCTCTCTTTCTCTCTATCTCTCTCTCTTATAGAAAGCAAGCCAATTTTACATTTTATTACAATTTAAAATTTTATTGCAATTCCTTCACTAATTAATCGAAAGGAACTTCGTTCCATCCGGGTGTCCCTTGACACCTCTCAACTTTTTTTTAATAATACTTAGTATGAAAAATGTGTATCAAATTTTGCAGCCCTTGTAAGTCTACGTTATTTTGAACAATAGACCACAAGCCGTTTTGCCAGGCAAGTTGTAAAAGGCAACCGATTGATTATATGTGTCACTATCATCGTGACTACTCTTGGTAGGTTAAAACTCTAACCCTTTCAATATTGGTTACAAGGTGTTTCGGTTTTTTATAATCTATGACTGCATTATATAAAAAACTGGGCCCTTCAAACCAAATAGAAGTGTTACCCAATTCACGTGGAAGTAAACCGCGGGAAGCACAATCGGCTGGGTTTTCTTTGGAAGAAATGTGTGACCAATGTTGTGTATCCAAAATGTTCAGTATCTCAGAAGTACGATTGGCCACAAAAGTTTTCCAGCGACTAGGGTGACTATTTAACCATGCTATGACTACTTCAGAATCTGTCCATGCGTGACAATAAGCCTTCTGCACGGCTATAGTCTTAGAAACATCCCGAATGAGCTTAGCTACAAGCACGGCACCACGTAATTCAAGTCTCGGGATTGACACTTGCTTTATGGGAGCCACTTTAGTTTTTGAGGTAAGTAAAGATACATAAATTTGTCCTGCTTGATCTACTACCCTAAGATAGACAACTGCTGCATAAGCCAGTTTGGAAGCATCCGAAAAACCATGTAGCTCGACACTTAGAATATTCGATTGTGTGTGCAACCACCGTGGAATACTTATCAAGCTTAAAGACGGCAATTCATTCCGGTAAGTCATCCATTCAATAAGTAAATTGTCAGGCACCTCTTGATCCCATTGTATACCTGCTAACCATAGCTTCTGTATAAAGATTTTAGCCAGAATTACGCTAGGTGCCAACCACCCTAAGGGATCGAACAATCGACAAATATCCGATATAATTTTTCTTTTAGTTACAGGTTTCTCTAGGACCGGAACATCAATAGTGTATCGGAAGACATCAGCACGCGGATCCCAGGTAAGACCTAAAATCTTTGTTAAATTATCTATTTTTATTTTTACTTCCTCATCCTTATTACCTTCTCCTTCACTTATTTTTCCAAGTAAATCCTTACTGTTACTAATCCACTTCTGTAGAACAAATTTTCCCTTTCCTAATATACGATTTATATTTGTATATATATTATAACATTCTTCTACTGTTTTAGCTCCTGACATCAAATCGTCCATATAAAAATCATTTAAAATAGTTTTAGATATGGATGGGCAATCTTGAGCTTCAACGTAAGCCAATTGATGTAAGGTACGTATTGCTAACCAGGGCGCTGATGCTATACCAAAGGTCACTGTGAGTAATTCAAATTCCTCCATTTCCTTTTCAGGACTATCACGCCATAGAATACGTTGTGCAACTGTATCCTGCCTATTCACCCAAATTTGACGGTACATTTTAATTATATCTGCGCTCAAACAAATTTTATGAGCTCTCCATCGCATAATTATATGACGGAGTTCCGACTGTAATGATGGACCAACCATAAGGGTGTCATTTAGTGACACACCATTATTTCCTCTGCATGAGGCATCAAATACGATCCTGACCTTACTTGTTACCTTTTCTTCTCGAATCACAGCATGATGGGGTAAATATAAACCTTTATACCAATTATCTCGTGGTACTTTGATCATATGACCGAGTTGTAAGTATTCCTGAATAACCTTAGTATATTCATTCTTTAATTTGTTATTTTTTGAAAGTTTCATTTCTAATCCTCTTAATCTCTTTTCAGATAGCAGTCTAGAATCGCCATCCATGCAACTTCGACCACCATCACGAAAAGGAAGTCTTACTATATATTGTCCATCAATATCACGTTTTGTAGTGTTTACGTACAACCTTTCACATTCTTCTTCTTCCTTATTAAACATTTTTTCCATTTCAGGTTCAGCTTCCATTTCCCAGAATTTCCTGAGAAGGTTATCTGTATCAACACTGGTATGCATCACTGTGATTCCTGCATATATGTTCCCTTTCGATGAATGATCTATTCCTGCGAGTCCAGATAGAACCCACCCAAACATGGTGTTTTGTGCTACAAGAACCCCATTATTATCCTTAATAATCCCGTCCATAATGATCCGACTATATACATCCGCACCTAACAAAATATCAATTTTATTAGGTGTGTGATATTCTGGATCAGCTAAATCGCTATCACTTAGCTGTGCCCATTCTACCCTAGTTGAATTGACAACTGGGAGAAGGTTAGTAATTGACTTAAGAACATAGGCATGACAATTTATACCAAAATTTGGGACGAGTCTTGAATAGACCTTCAACATTACACTTGATTTTGAAACAACTGTTTTATTACCTCCTACCCCCGTTACGAGGTGTTTTGCCGCGGTTTTCCTTAAACCTAAATACTGAACCATAGACTCCGTTATAAAGGATCCTTGAGATCCTTGATCCAGTAATGCACGTATTACCTTGTCTGATCCATCTTTCGACACAGTCTTTATTAATGCCGTAGGTAACAAGACTGTATTTTTACAGTTTCCTGTCGAAAAACATGTCACCACCGGTTCGGTGGAAACTTCCACCGTTTCGGCGGCCTTACTATTGCTTAGCAACCCTTCATTTATTGTCCTACTTTTATTTTCAGTTCCTAAACAATGATTTTGCCCTGCACCATCACCAGTGCCCTCACCAACAGATCCAGAACCACCCCTAGGGTGAAGTAAAGTATGATGTCGTTTTCGACAAATTTGACATTTTGAAAAGGTTTTGCATAATTTGGCAGAATGATTACTACCCAAACAGATAAAGCATAATCCGTGCTCCATAACAAAATCACGACGAGCATCAACGCCTTCCTTACAGAACTTTTTACATGAAGTGATTTTATGTCCATTAAGTGAACAATAAAGGCAACATTCCCTTTTGTCTTTCATTGTGTAGAAAGAATGGGAACTCTTATATTGTCTCTCAGGATTTGGTTTAGTATCTAAGTTCTCTAAACCTCGAAAACGGCCTATCAAAAATTCAGTAAATTGAACAAACGTAAGCAATGCGTCTGTAGATTCTGAGGACACATAGAGTTCCCACGCTTTTCTTGTTTCCTTATCCAATTTATTACTAATGATATGTATGATAAGTATGTCCCAAGACGACACATCAACTCCTAGGTTTTTTATACTATCTAAACAATCTGTAGTTGTACTGACTAACCTCTTAATTTCTATTGCTGATTCAAGTGTTAAGGATCTTTGGTTAAGCAAACGTTTTAAAATGCCATTGGCTAAAAATCGTTTATTATTATACATAGCCTCTAGTTTTTCCCAACAATGTTTATAATTTTGGGAGCTCATGTTAATATTCCTTAACAATTGATCAGCATCTCCGGTAAGATAACCTTTTAAATAATATAATTTTTGGGCATCATTTAAACTGCTATTATTATGCACTAGTCCTACGAATAAATCTCTGAATGTCTGCCACTCTATATATTTTCCCGAAAACATCGGTATTTTTATTTCAGGTAACCTAATATTTGTTTCCACTTTACCCGTCAAGTCTGACCCAGAAGCATGCATTGTATCGTTTATTGATTTGAGATTACAACATAGATTTAAGTTCACTTTTGAATTGAATATAAAACTCCTCTACTTCCTCATATACATCATCTTTATGGTAACTTGAACTTAGTAATTCTCCCCTTTTTACTTCACTTATAATCTGAACATGAGTATTAGAAAATAATTTCCATTGCTGCTCTAGGTTTTCTAAACGAGCTTCAACATAGGTATAATTTAATCTATCCTTAGGACATTTTTTAAAATTGGACTTAGCTTTAAACATTTTGGCTTTAATGTCCTCTTGAACATTATTAAAAGACTCCATATTAACAAATTAAACTGATACCTAATATATTATATAACAAAGGAGAGGGGGATTTTTGGGCCCAAATGTAAAGGGTTGAGATGTGGATCAAAAAAATGGTACTATTTTTCTATTTCAAAGTTCAAAATATTAGCTTCATCCGCTTTCTGAGAAAAAAGAAATCACGAAAATAAGTTTGTGTACTATAAATGTATAATCGATAAAATTATAATCGATTTATGTAAATAATTTTAATCGAAATAGAAGCTCGTAAGTATATGTAAAAGTGTATTCTTGATTAATATTTAGTTTAATCAACAGTAAGTACCATAACTATTTTACAATCCATTTATAATATAAAGAGAAAAAATATAATCGATACAATTTAAATAATTGATTGATTACATTACATCGAATTTAATACGATTTAATGTCTGTGGATTTAATACAGTCAAAAGTGACAATTACAACTGACATCACTGACGCCTCGCAAGAGTCGCAAGTCGCGGATTTCACTCTTCGCTATTTTCGTACCTACAGGGAGGCATCCTTTAATTTGTGATTTCCAAAAATCTGTGTTTTAGACTTTTAGTATTGTGTCAATTTATAAATGTGAAACATAGTTGCCTGTGTTACAAGTATCAGCTGTTCATATAATAGTAAACGGTTAAACTATACCGTAGTATCGTAACCTTACTTCTAGTGAATATTTTATATCTCTGTTCTCAGATTGCTAAAATCTGTAAAACTTTCAGTATTTATATAATGTTAAACTTGCTATTAATTAACATAATTTTCATCCTATTACAAGAGGGCCCAAGATTGTATGGAACGGTATCAGTCTCCTTTTAACTAAAAGTTTAAGTTAACAAAAAGAAATAATCAGTTACTTTTCTACGTTTTAAAATTTTCTAAGTCCAAAACTAAATTGATAATTTTTACAAGTCTTTTAAACTTTAAATTCTAACTAAAATCGGGCATAGGTTCCCCGTATCAACCGTTTTTACTTAAAATTAACACAAGTCCCAAACTACAATTAATTTAAATTCTAACACTATCTTGAAATATTAAAGTTATTGAACTTGAGGTTAAACTGCACTTTGAAATTTCTTGTAATAATTGAAATGTACTCACAATTTTGTAACTTCTCACTCACTCGCGTATAACGCTCCAACTTCACCCTGCCGCTACCTCGCAGCTTCCTCAGCGCTCACCGTCACTTCTCCTGGTCACCTGCAGCCTCACCACTCCTCTCGCTCCTGCTCCTCCAGTACCCTTGTCCTGGATCCTCTGCTTTTGAAGCGCCACCAGCCAGCACTTCCTGCAGGGATGATCTAGACAGCGACCCACTGCCTAGTAGCACGTAGCGAGTGGTCGACACCACTAGTTGACGATCTTACGGCGACCTCTCGTTATCCGGTTCGAAGGACCATGTACACAATTGGGTCCGTCGGTGAGGGATATATTATAACAATAAAAGCCTTTGGAATAATGTAGCTAGACCTTTATTGCTAGGGTACAATTACCAACTACCAACGCATACAAACAAATCAAAATAACATATTAAAACATACAAATTAGTCTTATACTGCGTTCTAATGACATAAAGCGCCATCTAGTTTGCGGATACGAAAACTAACTTCACTTAACACATATACCTATCTATACCATTGATATATAAAAACCCAAGATACACAATCAGTGTCTCAAAAACGTCCTCTGGGTGATTCCGTTCTAACTGTGATATAATGTCAGTACCGTGTCATGTCCATTTCTAGAATTTATTTATAAATTGTTAGTTTTTTTTTGTCGTAAACATTAGAATTTATGAGGTAATTAGTTTAAATCGTTTATTACGACAAAAAACTAACAATTTATAAATAAATTCTAGAAATGGACATGACACGGTATTGACATTTAAGTGATATATAGTAAGTTTTCTGTAAGTGGCAAGTTATATTATATGAAAATAATGTTGAAATATGTTTATAATTTTCCAATAAGCACAAAAATTTCATAAATTAATTATTAATTAATGACCTGTGAGAACAAACAATACAGGACATTGAATATCACAGTTAGAACGGAATCACCCCTCTAAGAATGAGTGCACAATTTAAAATTGTGCCAAATAGAAGCCCGTCGCCCACGTTACTGCCCACGCGTCAAAAATACAGAATTGTTCTCTGATAAATTGTAAAATACAACATCATGAACGTTAAAAAAATATAAGATATTGTATTTTCGGTAAGTATAAGAGTTTATCGATTTATTTTTGTCGTTTGTATTACTAAATATAGGGTGTAATGTATGATTTTCATTTTATTTGTCTTAAAAATGTACTCGACGCTCCAAATATAATACGAAAAAATTTCAATGGTCACTTTTTCAGTAAAAGGACAGTGCATTACAATCTCCTTTTAATTTAGTCGAATAATACAAATTGATCCTGTTATTATTAGTGGAGTCGATTTTTTCATTAATAAGTTATTTTTTTAATAAGATAATTTTTTTTCATTAATAATTTTGAATACCTTTTATAGTTGTTAACCAACTGCTAAAAGAGAAGAGGACATCAATTTGACGATTTTAAAATGTTTGATTATATTGATTACTTATTTTGAGGACCAAGTTAGGTGATTGTTTTTATTCTATTTGTACGAATATAAAATAACAATATATAATTGTGGTTCTTACGATAAACTTTGGAGATATATTACGAAACTTTTAATATAACAATACGAAATCATAAGTAGCATCGAATTTTGTTCTGTTCACACGTGTTGTTGATAACGATTTCTTAAGTGGAAGGCACAGTTGCATTAAGAATGTTTATTTTTTGATTTAATAATTTATTTTTAATAAAATGTTGTTTTTGATTGCGGATATCTTATACTATACATATTATAAATGTTAAAGTTTGTATGTTTGGATGTTTGATAATCAGTTACGTAAAAAATGGCTGTACCAATTTGGATTTGGACTCGGATATAAGATGACCTGGAATAGCACATAGAATACTTTTATCCTAATGCAGAGATCTGCAGCTAGTCTCGTATAAATTTTAAGTGACTGTTTATATGTACGAGTTGTTTTATTTGCATACTAGCTGTTACCCGCGGCTTTCCTCGCGCATATTTACTTTAGAACTTATTTAACCTTTCTTTATTTTATTAAAAATCTCTACATTGCCGGGTGGGCCGCTAGTACGTTAAAAATAATATTTACATATTCATCTTAATTATTTATATACGACATTTTTGTTATTAAAATGTAAGTAAAAAACGTAAGACTTGAACTTCCTATAACTTCTAAATTTTCTATACCTAATATCATAACTAACTATACCTCAAACTAAAAATACCTATTAATAACACACCTATCGAAAAAACTAACGTAATTATAAAAGAAATTTATAATTAACAGGAAATATCTAAAATTACCTTTGGCAATAATATTATATGTACTAAAATATACTCCAAACTAAATATACGTATCTATTAGGATTTCTGTGTATGTAACTCATCTATGTAACCAACTAATGTAACTATATTAAAAAAATCTGTGAGCTGGTTGACCCTACATGCCACCTGAAACTTCCCGCTAAATTTAAGTATTTTAACCTCAAAGAAAAAAACTATGCCTAAGCATAGACTATTGCATTTAAAACGTTCAAAAATCCAGTTTTTTTTAAAATGATACTTAGTTATTCAGTATTTGAAAAGATGTATATTTTTTCAAAATCATCAACGAGTTTGATCTTCCGAATAACATTGAACACAATTTTTTAGCTCTAAATTGTTTTAATGGAATTTTTTATTGGAGGGTCAATAAAATTTTTAGAAGCCGACATCGCATTAGCAACTAACCTATTGTGTTTCAAATGTCTATGGGCAGTATTCTATAACTAAACAAATGTTCGTTTACATAATACTGTAAAAACAAAAAAAAGAGAAAAACTGAAATCTAATTCAAAACGAGAATTCTACGAAAAACTAAACTTATTTCTAGGAAATTAATGCGTTTCCTTACTATGTTGTCGATACATTACATAATAAGCTGAAAAAAAAATCGTGTCTGTTATCATGTGAGAATCTATGAACTTTATAACGTAGTCATAGTCACCATTGCAGTAAATTTCCTATTTCAGTATATTCTAAATCTATTAGACTATGCAAACTAAATGTATCAATATCAAGCGTCAAATACTACATGGCTATAAACCCACAGTTTGCCTATATGTGTAGGTTCTGTGTAATAGAACCAATTACCTATAACGTTTGAAATATAAATAAATTATTTTAATGGTCATTATTTGTTTTATTGATATATAAATGTTCTACGCAAAAACAGATTTTCAACAAGATTTTTTTTATGTAAATTTTACAAACCCTTAAAATACTACCTCAATGCATAAAAATATTTATATTCGACTCCACATATGCCTTGTCCTACCGGCTAACTTAAGTCAAAAATTTTATTGCTTTTTGTACATTGTTTATTAAAAAGACTTTAAATCTTGCGTTTAAGGTTGAATATGCAAAAACACGTTTGTGCCATAACTATAAACTTTTTATACTGAATTAGCGATAGTTTTGAGTGTCAGTTTTGTTTGGAACTGTGTATCTTGGGTATTTTATATCAATGATCTATACATATAATAAAATCATAGTAGTAAAATCGTACATATAATCAAAACTGTACATTGAATATTTTTTTAAAAGAATACTTGGGGCGTGATCTACAATCGATATCGAAGCCAAAAATACAGTTTTTAGAATTTTTGTCTGTTTGTCTGTATGTATGTCCGGGGTAAACTCAAAAAGTACTGCATGGATTTACTTGAAATTTTGCATGAATATTACTAACAGGTCGGGTCAACATATAGGCTACATATTATTACGCTATCACCTACAGGGGAGGAGCAGTGCGGAGCAAACGAAGTCCGCGCGGACGAAGTCGCAGGCTACAGCTAGTATAGCATATAGTTCGTTTGGGGGAAAGTAATAAGCTAAAATTACGCCCAAATTTCAACCACAATTCAATCCTCAATAAATATTAAATACTCGTACATACATTCAGTATTGAAATGTGATCTCTAGTCAACCGAAAATCCCTTCTCTCCCAAAAGGATTGTTTAATTTTACAAATCAGAACGTTCAAGAAAAGTAATTTAAACGTTCTTCGGATATTCGGAAAGTATCCCATAGGAAATTCGAAAAGCTGCGATCGTTTAATTTTAATATTATGTTTGATTCCCTTAAGGAAGCTAAGTCGCTGCAGTGATTATAAATTTCTTGCCAAAGTATACTTCAAACTTCTATTTCCATATTTTGTATAGTAATTGGGAAAGTTTACTAATTATGTTATTTAAATATTTGTTTTAACGTTTTGTAAAATATTTTACGCAACTGCCTCGTGGTTTAGTAGCTTTGGCTCAGATCATGAGATTCTGGGTTCGTTCCCAGGGACGTATATTTTTCAGGGTTCCGTACCTAAAAGGTAAAAACGGGATCATATTACCAAGCCCTCGCTGTCTGTCTGTCTGTCTGTCACCAGGCTGTATCTCATAAAACGTGATAGCTGGAAAGCTGAAATTTTCACAAATTATGTACCTGTACTATAAATTAAGAAAATGAAAATATTAAGGAGAATCCTCATATAATAAACGTTTTTTTTTCGTATTTTTTGCTCAATATTAATAACAGTAACTGCCCAAGTAGCACGTTAAGCTGTATATAGGCTGCATTTAGGTTCAGTTTTAAACTTAAAGCTGTATACGAAGCCGTACAAAGGCTGTAGAAGCGCTTCTACAGCCGATATAACACCAAAAAGGGCCCCAAGTTATACATATACTTTAATTTTACTTAATAATTATTGCGTTATGTAGGCTGCACAATAGCTATACAAGCTGTTATAAACTGTACAATGGCTGTTATTTGGTGTATAAAGAAACTATAACACTAAAGGTACTCTCTTGTAACTGTCTTGTACAGCTAAGTGTTAAATAGGCTGCACAATAGCTGTACAAGCTGTTATAGGCTGTACAAAGGCTGTTATTCGGTGTATAAAGAAACTATAATACTTAAGATACTCTCTTGTGCAGCTAAATGTTCTTAATAGGTGTTTGAAAATGATAAAAAGTAACTAATCTGTTTTTGATATTGTATAACATTATATCTGCAGACGCCATAATTAAAAATATATTAATAAACGATAAATTCTTGGACTTGGAGCAGTATTCAAGGGTCTATTCAAAGTGCAAATTCTAAATGACTGTGAAGTCGTGTATGTTTTTCCTCAAAATATTCACGCGCCAACGAAATAATCAAGATAACACAAATAAAATCATTGCGAAATACGGTAAGTGTTTGTGTTTAAGGTTAGAATTTACAAGTATTTATGGTACAATATTGTATATAAAGACATGATCATAATATAAGTTGCTTGTCAAGATATAGCTTTAGCTATTGCTAAATATATCTTTTATTTAACAATATATTTCTTTAATGTTGTTTTTAATACACAATAATGGCGGCGTTTTGTTATACAGCCTAAAGTGTATTTGGAGGGTGATATACTGCAAATAGCTGTACTGAATCTCTTTTTTGTTCTATTATACGGCTATTGGCTTTTAATTACCGTCCAAATACACTTTAGGCTGTATATATAAATCTAATGTACAGTAATTGGCTTTTAATCACTTAACTTATGTTTAGAGATGCGTACAAAAATTGAAGAACCCTAAATACAAAACATATGTTTGTCACTTGATTTCGCTATTGTGTTGTATTGACGTCGGTCGTTTGACTTTACAACTAAACCAACTTATTGTTAACTATAACTTATGAGACATGTATTTCAATCATGTTTTACTTTATTTTTCAGGGAAATATGCCTTATAAAATAATAAAAACAATTGAGAGAAGCCAAAACCGTATTTGTATCGTACCCAGTTTGTGGGAGGATAAAGGAGAATTATAATGACCAAGAAAACAACTTGATATAACTAAGTTGATCAAGAACGAAAAATCAAGCCCTTTAAATATTGGTCTATCACAAAAATATTTTTAAGAAGAATACGTTATTTCGTGCTTGTGATTTAATATTATTAGTTCTTCAAAGAGAAACACATACTCTTTTGCCTGTAATTGTATCTAAGTATATAATATTTTTAAAACGATTATAAGTATACATATATACAGGTTGTTGCAAAAGTGGTACAGTAAGCCGCAAGGGGGTGGCTCAGGGGGTCATTCTTAACAACTTTTGTTTAACGACTTTTGGAAATTCTCGAAAAAAATATTGATTCTCCATAGAAACTTTGTTGGTCACGTGACTTTTCACAATGGAAAAACAAAATTGTTTTTCGGGAATTTTCACAAATCGTTGAACAAAAGTTGTTCAAAATGATCCTCTGAGTCACCCCCTTTCGACTTACTATATCGCTTTTGTAAAACTCCGTATAGTAGCAAGTTAAAAATAAAAAAATACATATTTTCTCAGTGTAATGATTTTTATTTCTCTTTTTAACTCTTTTTTATATATTCTTTGAAGAATAGACCAATTGCCTTTCTGCCAGGCAGGTCGTAAAAGACAACCGATGGGCTATGCGAGTCACTTCCATCGTGGTTACTAGGTGATAGAGCTCTGCATTGGCTCGACCGGGTCTGGTACCACCGCCTTATCTATTCCTGCTGCAAAGCGTCAGTGCTAGTCACTGTCATGTTCCGGTTTGGAGGGTAAGGTGGCCGGTAATCTTATGCATTGGGCATTAGACCTTGCCACAAGAGAGCAACGCACTATTAACATTTTTGCTGTCTGTAGGCGATGGTTGATTCTTTTCATCAGGAGACCGACCTGCTTGTTTGCTATCTTATGACATTAAAAAAAATCAGTTATTGTAAATTACCAACCAAGTAACCTTAATGAAGAAGATAAGCCTAAAAAATAATAAATCAGATAACCTACAATCACTTTTTAATGTTTTTGTTACGGAACCCTTTTCCTTGAACATTAATAAAAATGACGATTGCAGGTTTACCTGAATTAGTAATTTTTCAGCTTTATCTTCATCACGATTACTTGGTTGGTAATTTATAATATTTAAATATTTCTTTTCAATATTCCTCTCGATTTTTTCCACATGATATCAACTATGCAGATATAAAAACAGCAAACAACAATTTTCTCAGTAATACAGCCTTGAGCTGTACTATAGCTGTATATGCAGATTTTTTAACACCATTGGCTGTATAACAGTCTACAATTACGCCATAAATATTAGCTGTAGAATGGTGATTGCATATCCCATTTTACAGAAACAAGCGTTGAGTGATACTATAATAACACTTAAAGCTGTAATAAATTCCCGTGCTAAACAAAATACAGCTAATGTACAGCTTTAAGGATTAAAATCAGCCTAATGAGTTACAAATTGCTTAAAGCTGTACAGTAGTGTATTAATATTCAGATATAACGCCTAAAGCTTACGCGGAACTCTAAGAAAGGCCTTGTACAGCATTAGGCTGTATATAAACTCATAAAGGTCTCTTATACCGATAAAAGCATCTTTTTACACCATTGTACGGCTGCAATAGAACTTTAAGTTCTATATGAGCTGCTTTATGGGTATTAAACATGCTTGATTCCTGCTTGGGTGGTAGACGCTAATAATTTTCAAATAATATTTAGTTATATAAGTATTATCTTTCAAAATAATGAATTAAATAAAAATAAAGTCAATACTTACGAACTACGAAAAACTACGAAAGGGGGGCTCCCATACAACAAACGTAATTTGTAAACAATTTCTTATTCGATCTTAATAATCAAGTAGAAACTTGAATAGAAATGGTACGGAACCCTTCGTGCGGCCGTTTTTATATCATTAGATAGCAAATGTGCAGATGGTTCTCCTGATGGAAAGAGTCTGAATATATGTAAATATTTTAATCTATTATGTCGTACCAAACCTTTCGAAAGTCTATAGACTCGCACTGACTAATGTTTGATGATAAAATTACAAATACTTTATAGGATCACACTACGTCTGTCTGTCTATCTGTCTGTCACATTCAATTATTTCCAAAAGCATTCGATCAATTTGTTACACATATGTAAATTGATGAACCAAATACGAACGTGTAACCTAAAAAAAATAATTTTTAAAATAGCGGTTACTTTTTGATGGTTTTTAGGGTTCCGGACCTAATATGCGAAAACGCAACCCTATAACTAAGCCTCCGCTGTCTGTCTGTCCGTCAGTCTGTCTGTCAACATATAGGTTACTTATTATCACGCTATCACCTACGGGGGAGGGGCTGTGCGGAGTAAACGAAGTCGCGGGCAACAGCTAGTATTATATAAACCAATCTATATATCTATATACATATAATAAAATCGTAAGAAAGTCAATGTATGTTCGGGGTAAACTCAAAAAGTACTGCATGGATTTACTTCAAATTTTGCATGAATATTACTAACAGATCGGGTCAACATATAGGCTACATATTATCATCATCACCTACGGGGGAGGGTCTGTGTGGAGTAAACGAAGTCCGCGCGAACGAAGTCGCGGGCAACAGCTAGTATAATATAATCCAAATATGTTAAGGGTTCGTTGCTATCCTTGTGGTGAGATCATTATGTCACATGCGTAATTTTACCGGTTACCTTATCCTCTACACTGGACACGACAGTGACTGTAAATACTGACGCTACTGCGGCAGTAATAGGTAAGAGACAACCATGGCCTATATAAATCAAATATGTTAAGGGTGCGATGCGATCCTTGTGGCGAGGTCATAACTCATAATGTTACATGCGTAATTTTTACCCTACCTTACCCTTCAAACTGGAACACGACATTGACAAGCACTGACGCTATTGCGGCAGGAACAGGTAAGACGGTGGTACCAGGAAGATGGTCTATTCTTCAACGGGAGCCCGATCAACGGGGGGGTAAAGATTTGTTTGTTTACTATCGTGTGATATGAAAAATATGTTATTTCATATAATCTAAGTATTTTTTTAAAAGGGCAATGGGACTGTAAACCAGAATCAACAGTGGCAACCGTCCTGATAGCCTCTGAGTTGCAAGCTCAGGGTGCCCTGGGGAAAAGCTAAGCTGTCTTGGATCCCGCAACGAAATTAATCAGAAGTATATAGGAGGAGTAGGAAAATACATCTGGTTTCCCTCCCTTTTTAGCAGGAGACAGCAAAATGTTAAAAGCATAAAAATGCTACGAAATGAGACTTTCATCAGACATAAATTCAGACATTAAATTAATTCAGACATAAAAAAATTCAGACATTAATCAGGTTAAGCCTGATTGCTATTGCACCACGGAAGTTTGGAAATTAGGGACCTACCAAAATGGCCTACTGAATTTTGCTTGCAGTAGTAAGTATGACAAAATCGTTTGAAGGCACGGAAGTTCCCACATGTACCCACAAGGTCGGAATAATAAATTACACCGGATATACATTGGATACTATCAAGCATTTGGCGACGTTCGTTTTGCCAAAGATTACACTCCCAAAGAATGTGATGTGCAGTTTGTTCATATTTACAATTTAATGTAGAGCACTCGCAAAAAGGAGAAGGAACTAATTTAAACGAGAACAATTTAGCTTTAATATTACCGTGGCTAGTGAGAAACTGTGCAACACAATGATCTATTTCTATCCAAGTTTCTATATAATCTAAGTATACGTAGATATCGAACATCTATTCGCTCGCTCACAGTTTAATAGAGCTTTAAAACTAGCTATTAACCAGTTTTATCAAATTATCTCCTTCAAATCTAACACCCCAAGGAAATCAGAAGGTCACTATTAACCCTTAATGGTCACTATTAACAGGATCGTACACTTTTACGACATCACAATTATTCTGGGTTTTGTCTCAATCCGCACAAATCGTGAGATAAAGCTGTAAAAGAATGTATATAAATCAAGCCAATTGTACTGTTGCGTTCAAAATACATTTGTTATTACTTAATTTTAGTATTATGCTGCGTTGGTTCTAGTCCCCTTTTAAAGAATAGACTATTAATGCCCTTTTTTTTGACCCGCACTCTGACACTCGAGACCCGGGTCAAGTGTTAATAATGAGCTGAAATCCTGATGTCAGTTTCTCTCCCACTCATCATCAAGATACTGCCCTGAGCTGAGGTTCAGTCTCACAGAAGACACCACCAGGACTTTAACCCTACGAAACTTAAACTCTAGCTTAACTCTTAACGGTTTTACAGTAACGGTCATACGGACCAATTGTAAAATTTAGTCAAGAAAAAAACGAATGAATTAATGATTTACTTAGCGAATTATTATTGAGTTTTTTCGGGATTATTCTAGAGGATTTAAATCGCAGTAGTGGCTCGAATAATAATAGTAATACCCTAAACAGCTCTAATGCTTTCTATGAAAGCTGGAGATCTGTTTTTTTGGAGATTAATCGATGTATCATGATTTTATTTTAGAAAATTTTGTTAAAAGCAGTTTTAAGTAATTAGCGCGCCATCTGTAGAAAAACATATTCATATTAAAGCACAAACCCGGAGAAAAGCTAAGCCCCACTACTAAAGATTATATTGTACTTTAAAATAAATTTCCCAGTAAATATAAAGAGAAAACCTTGCCTTTGTAATCACCTATCTACAACATTAAATAAAATTTATCGTCCCAATAATGTTAAAGACGTGATTTATTCACACACGGTCGGGATTATACGAAAAAACTTTCATAGATATGAATAATTTTGTTTGAGAACACAACGAATGTTGAAAGGCGATTATACGCAATAATATGGCGGTGTAAACAGTTTTAACAGGCACAGACCCCAAACTTTACTCAGTAAACACGGCAATTGTTGCTTCAACCGCAGCGAAATGCGGATCAATGGGAAATATTACGCAATGTAGCGGTGTTTTACCGTAAAACAGCTTAAATAGCGTTTATTTTTATGTAATAACTTGCTAATATTCGCCCGCTTTGCTGTGCGCATTTATGCGTTAATTTCCATTGACATTAAAAAAAATTAAATGCGTGTTACTTGCGCAATCACGCGTTCTCACGATTTTTTTATAAAGATCGGTGAAACATTTTTCCTGTTGTAAGGAGATATCCAGGTAGAGAAAAAATATCTGGCATAAAATTTGCGCAATTAGCAGTACGGGTGGGAGGAATGCGGTGTGCCGCACTCCCGGCTGCATGGGTACCACCATCTTGCTTATTTCTCTCCCTGAAACAGCATTGCTGTGTTTCGAAGAGAGGGGCAAGACAAGCAGTGTAATTACTGGCACCGAGACTTAATACCTAATGTCTCAGGATAGACAACACATAAACGAGTTACCTGGGCCAGTTCCAAGTAAACTAGTTTTTGTTCTTGGGCGACGTCGACCACTTACCATCAGATGGCACGTCTGCAAGTTTGCCTTTCCAGATAAAATAAAAAAAATTACGCGTTCTCACTGTGTAGCAATTTTCGTCAAGATTGGTCAAGCTTTTTCGTGCTATAATGAGACATACAGGCAGAACAAATACATGGCATATGGTTTGCGCAATCATGTGTTTTCACTGTATAGTTATATACAGTGAAGACACATGATTATATATACGACCGCCCCGTTGATCGAGTGGTTAGCGACCCTGACTACGCAGTCAACGAGGCTCGGGTTCGATCCCCGACGGGGACAAGCACTTGTGTGATGAGCATAAATGTTTGTATTTTCGGGTTTGGGTGTTTATTATATATATAAAAAAAATATCTTCACGCCGGTTTCCTGAAAGGGTAGGCAGCGGTACAACAAGAGCACCCACGGTTAGCCGAAGATACTTGGTCCCACAATGTGATAGGTGGCAAGCCTATCGCCAACCGGGCACTTTCCAATCCCGGGCAATGTTGTTTTTATCAGAAAACTGAAAAAACATATTTTTAAATTGCCCGACCCAGGAATCGGACCCGGGACCTCATGTGGTCAACTCCGACACCGGACCACTACACCACAGAGGCGATAATATATATTCTGGTAATTATATATGTATTTCTATGTATTAGTATCGTTGAGTAACACCTATAACACAAGCAAATATTTGCTTTCTTTGGGGTTAGATCAGTAAGTGTAAGTTGTCCCGTGAATATTTATTTATTTATTTATTTATTTATAGTAACTTTCACCAAGGTTGGTCAAGCTTTTTTGTTTTATAGACAGAAAAAAATATATGGTCTGTGACTTTGTAATTTCTCACTGAATAGCAATTTTCAACAAGATTAGTGAAGCTATTTTCGTGTTATAACGAGATATACAGACAGAAAGAATATACAGTCTAGGACTTGTCCAATCACGTGTTTTCTAATTTTATATCTAATTTTCATCAATATTTCATAATAAACCTTTTTTTTATTAACACCCGTTACTAAGTTCTTAAACTAATATAACGTATACCTAAGTAATTTTGGGTTGGCGCCAAACAATTAACGAAGATCATTTAATTACCTTACTTGATCATCCCATATTTGTCTAACCTTAGGCTTGTTTTTTTAACTTTAAATGGGAGAGACAGAGGTCTACACACAAGTCACCTTTATGGATACCACCATGTGGACGTTTATCTGAAAATAAAAAATTATTATTATTATTATTAAAATCAGTGAGTAATTAATCAATTATCCTTATTTTATGTCGTACCACCCTCAAGTGTACTCTACTCTGTAAAAAAGTTGTGCGTGATAATACATTATAATCAGTAAGTAAACAATCAATCGTCCTCTGTTTTCATACCATTATTGTTGTTTTTTTTACCTCAATGCTCGGTACCAATTATCTAGTATCAGGGCAATTGGACTACCTCTCGTTTCTATCAATTATTACCGAGAAGCAGTTCGGCCGAATTAATCACTTGTATCAGTTTTACATGCACAGTATAATTTTTGGGCAGAGTAACGCCCTCAAGAAGCGATAGAATTACAATAACACGAAAACATCTTAACCCCGCCTATTTATTTATCTTAATTTATATTAGCCCATTGTTGTTTACAATGACGTCATTATTTTACAATAACAGGTGCATACATCACACTGCTCCGCCACACCTGGCCGGTTAGTACTTGTTGTTAAGTGCACTTTCTAACACAATGTCATTTCTGTAAACTAGAATCAACAACGACAACCTTCGGATGACCATTGAATGCGCCCTGGGGAAACTCTAAGCTATCTTGACATTAATCGGAAGTACGAGCATTTAAGGCCTAGTAGTTACGGCAATGGTGAAACATTTGGCCAATCGTTTTACTACAATGAAATGCCTGACAGTAAGGCAGATGGTCTATTCTTAAAGAAACGGGCCCGGCTACACAGGAATATCTATTATTATTATTATGTGATAATCTCTGCTATCAAGTCAGACACTTTAATAGTTATTGGTTTGTTTGGTTTTTAGCTCGCAAATAGAAAATGTAGTTACATACATTTATCCGTAGTAATATTTGTAAGACTTACGTAAAACCAAAAGAAAAGTGACTTGTTTGAGCCAAGATTAGTTTATTTAAAGATTGCGTAATAAAACAACTAAAGTATATAACTTTTCAACCCGTGTTCTTATTGTTTTTAGGGATCCGTGTGCCATAATGAAAATTCCGTTGCAACGCAATGCTTAGGTGGAGATGATAGCGACCCTGACTATGCAAACAACGCAACTTGGTTCGGTTCTCGACAAGGATAGGCATTTGTGTGATGTTTGTATTTTTGGTTTATGTGTTTATTCATATGACAGTGTATAATTTGGTCTGTTTGTTTGTTCGCGCATTTGTATGTTTGAATCAAATAATGGCTTTCAATGTGGTTTTTACTGATAGATAAATCTTAAGCAAATGACTGTAGGCCATGTTTTATTTAAATTAGTATATAGGAAAAAAGTATTCTCATTTAATTATAAAAATATCATCAAACCTATTTAATTATGTCGTAGGTAGAGTAAACTAAAAGTCTATTGACGCTCCGGTACATTATCCTTTTTTCTTTTGTTTGTTTTTATAACTTTTTTCTTACGTTTTATAAATATCGGTATATAATATGTACTTAACCTTTTTTTTATAACATAAGATAGCAAACAAGCAGATGGGTCTCCTGATGGAAAAAGTCAGCCATCGCCTATAGACACCAAAGATGTTAATGGTGCGTTGCTATCTTGTGGCGAGATCTAATACCACCTGCTTAAGTTTACCAGCTACCTTACACTCCAAACCGTAACACGTTAGTGACAAGCACTTACGCTATTGCGGTAGGAATAGGTAAGGTGTGGTACCGTGGTGGTATATTATATATATAAGCAGTGACACTTTTCCAGAAGGAATAGGTAAAGCGGCCGAAACCTGGTCGAAACAATGCGGAACTTTACCACTCATTACTTTAATATTAATTTCCTATATGATCTCCTGACACTTTGAGTCGTGCTAGATAGCACTTCACGTTTGGCATTGTATTTAAGCCTTTTAAGTTCAGCTTTACAAGGACTATTCGAATTTTCGAGCTGAAGCACCTCAGCATTAAACCCTTGAATTTGATATAATTCTATTTAGACTTTATAAACTTCTACATTAAGCGCTACTGGACACGCCTCAAGTATACAGAACAAAGTTTTTTTCTGAATTCTAAGACCCGACTGTTGACACGTCAAAAGTGCCTGTTGAGGATAACTTGAATTAAAATGTTTTGACTTTTGACAGACATAGGATTTCTTTCTCAGTTTCTACCACTTATTATAATGGTGTGCTGTACGTCAAAGTAAAGGATTTTATAAGATTTGATCTTTACTCGAACAGTCAAACTTTGTAGCAGCTCACGTTATACAGTTTTTTCGATTTGTATACCTAGGAATTTTAAGAGGAGGGTTTACAAAATTTTCAGAGACGGGCTTGTATTTGTATAATCTGATATTTTTGTTACTACGGGCGAGACTATGTAGAATTCTGCCACCTAGTAGCCACGATGTTAGTGACTCGTAAAACCAATCGGTCGCCTTTTACGACCTGCCTGGCAGAACAGCAGTTGGCCTATTCTTCAAAGGAGCACGAAACCAACACGGGAGAAAGTAATCTGCGGAACTTTAATAAAATATATATATATGATGCGAACTTAGCAAGTAGTACCGGGGAAGAAATGGAATACCGTGATGGGTTGATTGAGAGCCGTTCGAAAAAAGGAGTAGGAGTGTCGTAGCAGGAGTCTCCATTAGCAGTGTGTTTAAAAAGAGAGGGTCATAAATGTAGAGAAAGCAATGAAAATCTGCAGTATGTCCTTCGGTTATCTCTGCTTATTCAGTAAGAAATGTAAGATGCAGATATGTATGTTTATATTTTAATCTCTTGTTAAGTGGTACCAAAGTCTTCATAAGTAATGAACTCGCACTGGCAGATGTTTATAAGGTTCTGTACCTTATAGGACCATACGTGTGTGTGTGTGTCTGTCTGTCTGCACGTCCATCTGTCACAGCCAATTTTCGCCAGCCAAAATCATTGGAATAATAAAATTGAATAATACACATAATTATGCAAATCGATCACCCAAATACGAAAGTAAATTTAAATAAAATTTATTTAAAAAATAGGGTTTACTTTTTGATGGTAAATTATAAAAATGAGAAAAATTGTTCGAAAACTATGTTGTGTGATATGTATCTAATGACTAATCCTTTCATTATTAAAATTTATTAAAATCTTAAATTTATTTTTATATATAAATTTGTTCTTTACCTGTAGATTACAGGAAAACCTATAGGAAGATTATGGTATTTAAAGTAATAAACTTATATAACCATGTACGGAACCCTCACCCTGTGAGTTTAACTCGCACTTGTGTTTTTTTTTAAATAAATCATTTCTGCTTTCTAGTATTTTGAATATGTTTAAATATAATTAAATATGCTAATCATGCTCTAAGGTATGCGTATTATTTAATACTATTTGGTAAGACCAACTTTATGTTTAATATATTGCTGTACACAGAAAATAAAAAAAAATAGTATTTTATGAGTCGAAATTTAAATTTAATATTAGAAATGTATTTATATTGTCGAATGGTTTTCTTCATTCTATTATGTACACTAATAGAAATCTTATCTTATTCATTTTTGTTGTATTGGGTAATAAAATCTATACGGTATGTATAAATTTTATTACTCCCTTTGTCTGCGGGAGAGGGGTAAAGCCCTTTATTACGTTATATTTTATAAGTTTAAATTTAATATTAGAAATCTAGTTATATTGCCAAATGGTTTTCTTCATTCTATAGTATTATCATTAAACTTCATTAAAATCTTACTTCACTAATTTTTATTGTTTATTAAAAATTTAAATCTTAAATTTGTTCATTTATATCCATTTAAAATGTTATAAATAATTATTATATTATTGTATATAACAATAGCGTTGAATGATTAGATGTTTTATTCAATAAAAATTATAAAAAAACCGACCACTTTAACATAGGTAATATTTTATTCAAGGGAAAAGGGTTCGAGAAATCTTATGTACCCTTACATGAGGATAGGAGGGGGGTTCAAAATCTTCAAAATTATCCTCACGTAATTAATGGTGGAATAGCCCCTAACTTCACCTTGGTTATCATCTCTCTTTTCGATGGACGTAAATTCATTGATGATTAAAAAAAATATCTATATAGCTATACCTATGAGTAGACTTAACATTTGTATAATAGGTCAAGCCATTCTTGAGATTTATCGGTAAAAGACAAAATGTCAAAACAAAACGGGGTATTACTCGAAGCGCAAACATTTTGAAGCGCACCTAGTGAAGTGCAACTAAACTATTCATCGAAGCGCACCTTTTAGTTGCGCTAACGAATTAAATTAAAAATATTATAATTTTATACCTCGAAGCGCACCAATGATGAAAAATAGGGAAGAGCATTAAGAAAGTGGTGTAAATAATAAGAAAAATAATTATTATCTTAATAATTATGAAGTATCTTCATGTCTGAATTCGAGGTAGGCAGAGGTACAACCAGTGCGGCCACGAGTATCCGAAGATACTTGGTCCCACAATGTGATAGGTGGCAAACCTATCGCCATTTATCTAATTCAGGGTAATGTTCTTTTTATCAGAAAACGAAAAAAGCACACGTTTGATTTGTCCAGAAATCGGATCCACACCGGACCGTAGAGGAACTAGACAGCCTCTGAAAATTTGGCCGGACCCTTAAAAGTTACACTGTATAGATAATTGTTTCTTTTTTATTATTCACACTACTTGTTTTATGCTCTTCCCTATTTTTCATCATTGGTGCGCTTCGAGGAATAAAATTTCAATATTTTTTAATTATTTCTTTAGCGCAACTAAAAGGTGCGCTAAAGAATTAATTAAAATCGGGGAATAGTTTAGTTGCGCTTGCGCTTGTCAAAATGGTTGCGCTTGGAGGAATATCTCAAGAAAACAAGTTTTAAAGTTTGAGCAAAATTAAATTTGGATTAGGCTGAATGATTTAGCATCTATACTCGCATTTGTTTATATTTAATAATGTAAAAATTAAGTAATATTGTCACGCCGTGACGCACGTCATGGGGTAAACAGCGGTGCACCTAGTGCATACACAATAACACTATAAGTAACTAGTCAACGCTATTTAGTAGGGATGGGCCAAAATTCGTTTTACATTCGGTTTAACCGAAATTCGACTGCTTAAGCCGAACTTCGACATTCGTCTGAAATTCGGTTTAAATGCAGAACATTCGGCACTAACAAAAACCTACTTGCACTATTTTGACTGAAATTTACAATAATATAATTATAAAGAAATATATTATAAAGAAAAAAGATTTTTATTTTTGTATTTTTATATGAATCTATCGAATAAACTCAAAAACTGCTGGACCAATTTGATCTTTCATCATTAGAAAGATAATAAATAATCCCTGGGTAATATAGACTATGTTATATTTTCAAAAAAATTGGAGATCCCTAACTGGGATCCCTGACTTATGGCCGGCCGGCTAGAGGCCACGCGGTGTGCGCGCGGGGTACATCTACCAATAATTTAAATAAATTCGTAAACAAGTAACGACGTTTCGCTCTCGAGAAAGCGCGCCAAAATTGAATCGAATTTTGGCCGAAATTTGGTCGTTTTTTTTTTTTAATTTTTACTGGAGGGTCGAATTCGGTTGAAACCACATTTGTTGCATCTCTACTATTTAGCTATAGGTAATTAGTACATTAATAACTTCAAAAACTCGTTCGTGTTGGTCCGGGTCTCCTGTGAAGAATAAACCGTCTATTATTCTGCCAGGAAATTCGTAAAAGCGATCGATTGGGTACGCTAGTCATTACCATCATGACTACTAGCAAAGTTAAACTTACCATATTGCCTGTATCTTAAAACGGGACATTAGCTTGGTGTGAACTACGCAAGCAATAAATAGCAATGATGTATCTATTTCCACAAGAAAAATAGAAATTAAATATAATTCTTAAGTCAGACCTACTAAAAATATTGAATGAAAATGATCTTCCTATTAAAAATTTAACATTTTTAGTACGATTTTTATGTTAAGCTTAAGTCTGAGTAAATATTCATTAAGATATATGAAATTACCGACCAATTAGGTTACAATTTATAACTTTTTGTGTCATGACTGTGTACCTAAGTTTTCGGAAAACGGGACATTGTCACGCCCATGAAAAATTACTGGGGACACCGGGACAGGATAGTTGAAACCACAGTCCCGTTCAAAACGGCATGTATGGTCACGTTAAGCAAAGTGGTAGAGTTCCGCAACGTCTCGTCCAGCCCCCCAATTCACGTAATTTAGTCAATGCGCTTAGGGCTTTTACACACATAAACACGATAGAACGTCGAGACGTGCTACAATGCGGCATAATATGTAAGAAAATGTGTAACTATCTTAAACCCTTCGACTCGATTGCCGCTTGATTACGTGAATTAGGCCCCAGGTAATTAATACCACCTCTTTGACTATATCTGCGTTACGCGTTGCGCGTCAATGCTTGTCATTGTCGTGTTCTACTGTGGCGAGTAAATTAGCCGGTAAACTTATGCATGTGGCATTGCCGTCCCGCCATACGTATGGCAACACACCTCCGCATCATGATAGTGGACCGCTTCTCGTGAGCGGTGGTGGCGTATATACGTCAGCCGATTTACTCGACTATATGTGTTATAATTTGTGTCGCTGTAGCTAATATTAAAAAACATTACTTAAGACTAATTATATTAATCGAATCTTTCAATATTAAAAAAAATAAATACAAAAGCTACCAATAATGCCATTAACAAATGGACAGAGTTTTTGTTCCTCGTCGTATAGCGATTGAAAGTTCATTCCATAATCGTGCGTCCCAATCAACTCTCACTTTTTTTGTTTATAAAAAAAATTCTTTAATATTTTGGATTTAGAATTTTAGTACTAACAATGTTACCCGCGAATTTCGTTGAAAATGAAAATCCAAAAGCAGTTATAGTCGGGGAATTTCTAGGACAGACACATGAAATGCAATTTTATTTTATTACACTTGCGTTGCAGATATTTCTATTTTCAGATGGCCTTATTTTTATCAATGTCAGCGCATCACATTGCATCCCGTATTTCTCTTTATATCTTTTATTATTCATGGAATAAATTTATCGAGTATAGAAATTCGAATAAAGAGCTTCTTAGAGGCATTCTATTCACACAATTGTGATGCTATTAATAAGTCTATATTAGACCACATTTTATCGCATCGATATAAGACGTGACTTTTTTTATATAATGAGATTACAAACAAGCAGTTGGCTCTCCTGATGTAAAGGGAAACCATCGCCTATGCAAGGATTTAAAACGTTATCAGATAACAGAATTTGTTTTACGATACTTAACGTTATTACTGTAGCAGTACCTCAGTAATAAAATTATTTTCAAACACTATTTGTATCGTTACTCAAATAACAGAACGTTTTTTTAACTTCCCGCTGCGTATGTAGATAAGGAAGTTACTGATTTTACTCCGATTTTCGAAAATCTAGTTTTGTCCAAGTTTTGAGGCCCTAGGAACCTTTTCTGACTATTTTCATGAAGACGTCAGTATATCTGTACGTATGTATCTCATAACTTTTGAACGGCTGAACCGATCGAAACACGGTTGATGCCATTCGATTGGATTCCACTCAACTTAGACTTCCTGAATATTTGAACCAAGTCGGCCTTGGGGATTTTGAGAAATTTTGAAAAAACACAAAAAAAAATTATGAGGAGACAGTATTTTTTTATAAAGTTAAATCTATATTTTTTATATAGTTATATTATGAAGTTATATCTTCCAGATTTATGTACCGATTGAGTACAAAAACTAATCAGCTCAATTCCTCAAAAAACTACGTTTAATACACAAATTGCATCAAAATCGGTTTATCCGTTTGGGAGTAATCGTTGACGAAAAATTTTGAAAAAAGTATTTTTTCGACATAACTTCGAAATTTTTCAACCAATCATTCTTTGGTATTCTACGATATTTTGTTACTAAAAAAACTACGTCAAATGCCGTTTCAAAAATCAAAATCGAATCTAATTCTCAAAACTTATAGCTTTTCAAATACTAAAATTACGTTGCTTTTAGCAAACTTACTTATTTTTTTTTAATAACTTTCAAGTTTATTCACCGATTGACTTAAAAATCTTATTAGCTTTTCTCCTTTAAAAACGGTATTAAATACCGTTAATTTAATCAAAATTGGTCAACTTGTTTGAGATTTATCAATGAAAAAAATTAAAAATAAAATGTTTTTTGACATTGCATCGATAGTTTTCAACCTTACGATTATTAGCTATAGCAAAGTTTTAGATCTCATAAATTGAGTTGAATGCCATCATCGTTTTCAAAATATACAGCTTTTCAAAAATTAATATACTGCCATTTTTTTTAAAAAAAGATGTTTGAACTGAAAAATCTATGCTTACATTTTTTACTCATTTGAGCTTAAAATACCTTAATTTAGTGCGCAGTTTCAGGGATGGCTCGTATGGTCAACCATTTACACATTTTTTTTTGGAAATGACTATTGCGTTACTGGGTAACCGAGCTTTTTGGGCGAGCATAGTGCTCAGCCAGAGTTAAAGTTGTCTCCTGCGAGAACGGACGTCGGCTTAGTGCGTTGTTTTGACTAATAATTAGGAGGGGAGAAGTGACATTTCGCTCCGCGCTAAGTGCGGGGCGGAATATGTATGTGACCTTGCAGCGTTTCGTGCTATTTCGCGATTATTGGTTTGCCAACTAGCGATAGAAGACAATATCATATTACCATATAATAACGTTAATTCGTAGTTTATAATAGAACGTAATAAATAATGTTAGGTGTTTCTGTGTCATTTTTGGATAACGCTATGTCTGAAAATAACGTTATGTTATGCCCCAAGCAATAAAGTTACCACATAATACCGATAATTAAAACCTTGCGCCTCTGTACACCAAAGATATTCATAGTGCCTAGTTATCCGTTTGATGGGTTGGTAATGCACATGTTTTGCATGTGCATTACCGCCTACTTTACCTGCCAAATCGGAATACGACATTGACAAGTACTAACATTATTGTGGCAGAAATAGATAAGGAGTTGCAGTGGTACTGAACCCGGGCGAGCTATTGCAGAAGTAAATGCTACCTAGTAACAAAATGATAATGAACAACACAGGATATTATGTGATATATCAAACTATTTATGTATTTATTACAATAATCAAACAGCGATACAATTAACATTAACACCAAGAATAAATTAAAAAATATGGCCAATACAAGATTACATGGTTTAAACTTTAAGTTATATAAACAGTAATTGTGGTTGAAAAATATCCCTATTGAAATATATCTACTATAGTATTATCATATACTATACATGTGTGTGCGTGTGTGTGTATGATTGTAAGAGCCTCAAAGTGCAAGGAAATGAAATAGAACATATTTAGTTAAATGTACGAGCGATGTATTTTTTAATTTCATTTTTAAGGACATTTTTAGATAGTTAAAATAATTCTAAAGTTGAATAATATTTATTATACATTCGGGCTAAACGACGTATGACGGAATTCTGTGCATAGTTAGTGCTTACATGGGTGACGTGGAACAGAGCTGAGTGGCGGGTTCGGAAAATGGCGTTTGAAAAATTACACTTTGGTTATAAAATCAAACTATTTGAGCATGCATAGATTCATAAGTTCATAGTTCTGATTCACAAATTAAATCCGCATCAGAAGAATCAATTAAGAGGAGGGTCGGAATAAGGCTCCTCCTTTTTCGTTTTTTAGTCTTCCCACTATGAATAGTTATATTTAAATGCGAATTTGTGAATATTAAAAAAAAATATTAGAAAATTTATTACAGAATATTATAAAAAAGCGCGCACAACAGTAACAGTTTCCGTCCTTCCTTTTTACCCGACTGCAAGAGGGTAATGTAGTTTATCAGTCTACGTATGTATATAAAGGATACCATATTTATCAGTTTATCTATGCATGTATGTGTGTTAGGTTTGAGTGTAAAAAGTAGGAAACCAGTAATATTACGCTTGTATTGTTACATTCTTGTTATGTCCTAGCCACGGATTACATGGATATGCCTTTCAAGACAATGTCTCGGTCAGTGTACCTTGTAATTTTACACAGAAATGTAGAGTTATACTCGTACTTACCGATGAAATAAAATCACTTCAAGGGTAATTTTTAAATCTTATCATCTCATTCGGTATGATAAAACACTACATGGTTTATCTATATTTTTTCATAATATATCTATAAATGAGCTGAGCTATAAATCTCATATGAGCGGCGACACGTTTCCTTCCACGTGTCTTTTAGTATTTATGTGGTCTATAGTCTTAGTTAATTATGACCCTACGACACGACAAAGATTCGCGTGGTCACGTTTTGTCTGGCCAAACATTTTCTCAATCGCGATTCTTCGGACTTCTGTCAATTTTCTTAGGCAACAATTTCTACCTCTCTTTGTACTGGTGCGCATAGCAAGTTAGATAGAGATAGAGAGGGTGCTAAGTGTGAGTTTTTCTTTTTGCATTCGATCGTGAGCGCGTTTTGAAACTGGATTCTCACGTTTACCACTAGGTGGCGCTGTACAAATCACATACAAATTCCTAGTAAACTCCAAACGCGCTCACGATCGAATGCGAAAAGAAAAACTCACACTTAGCACTCTGTTGATGCAGGAGTCTTTGGTAACCTAGTTTAGCGTAACACGACTATGAATTTTTCACGCGACAACGCATAACCAATTTTCGCACGATAATGTGGGCTAAATTCATGCAAAGATTCGTTATGCTTTCATGGTGCGTGCGCACCATTACGCACATAACAACGCAAATTGCCATCTTTGATGTCTACATGCGGCGGCTCTATCCACAGACCATATACTTAAATCGATGACGTCGGTATCTTTCATCTTTATGATACCAAAATCGTGGACTTAAGAGCGTGTATTCGATTTGCAAATAAAAACTTCATGTTTCCGAGTTTTTTCCAGAGCAATCAACACTAATATTATAAAGAGGAAAGATTTGATTGTTTGTTTGAATTGAATAGGCTCCGAAACTACTGGACCGATTTAAAAAAAATTTTTACCGTTAGAATCTCACATTATCCCTGATGAACATAGGCTATATATAATATGAGAAAAAGTAGGGATCCACGTGAAAATTTCGACAATGGCAATGGATTTTTTTGGTCCTTTTTTTCACATCTTGGCTATGTGAAAAAAGTACCAAAAAATCCTTATATCGCGTACACTGTGGAAATTATTGACAATAGAGGAATGTGACGTCCTACAGTTTTATAGAGGACATCAATATCTATAAAAATGTCCGTGATACCGTTTGTCTAACTATTACAGTTACGCTAGTTACATTAACCATGTAAATAATAGGGTAAAGAATTTTAGGATTTTCTTATTCCTTAAACGTTTTAAATGAAATTTCGTATGAATTGAGTATGGCAAAAATAATGAGTTATGTACGTATTTCAGCGTTTTTCAAAATTTAGCCTCTCAGAGTGTAAAATATAGCATGAAAGTTTTACGTAAACGAACGTACAGGCCAAACCCTTAATGCTAGACTAAACTTGAAATTTCGCTCATGTATTCTTCCTATGACGTTGACGTAAGCATCCACTAAGAGATGATTTTTCAAAATTTAACCACCAACCACCAACCACCAAATAGATGGGATAAAATGTTGTATGAAACTTCTTATTTCTTGGAAATATTTGCATGAAATTTCGTATAAATTGACAAAAAAGTAAAAAAGTGTTTTTTCGACTTAACTTCAAAATTTTTCAAACAATCATTTTTCTTATAATATTTACTTGACGTACTTAAGAACTACGTCAAATACAGTTTCAAAAATCATAATCGAACCAAGTTTTCAAAAATTAGAGCTTTTCAAATATTAATATTTTGTTGTTTGCAGCATACTTACTTAATATTAATATAATTAGCAATAATAACACTTACTTAATAACAATACTAAACTTCACAGGATTACAAGCTGGGCTTGGAACATTACCTGAAAATTTCAACAAATTCACTCCAGCCGTTATGGAATCCAGAAGAAACATATAAAATTCGTTCTTTTTATTTAAATATAATATGAGGGATTGGAAGTACCTTAAAAGGTTGTAAGAATATATATGGGAATATGATATAAATATATGGGAATATGATATTCAAACTTGAAAACCGGCTGAAGTTATCAGTTATATATCGGTTCGTTGTATGTAGAACATGAAAACAATATTTCCATCTATATGAATATCCCTTCGAGACAGAATACGAGACAACTGCGAAACATATTTCAGTGCTCGAAATATATCGTAGTTTCTACAGTATCGTAATATTGAGTATCCTAAATAGCCTAAGAGTTTGTGACCTTTGTGATTGTACTTGTATTTTTCGTGAACAATATTTCGATGCTTGACATTGCTACTTTTGTGCTGACAAATATTTAAAATCATTCTATATAAACATCATTATTATCATACCCTAAAAACATTGTATTAGAACAATGTTTATTAATATTTGTTAATCGATTTCGTGCGGATGGCACCGCAGAGGCGCCATGGATATCTTTTGTGTATGGCGTGTGGCACCCGAGAGAAGCCAAAATTTATACATTTAAAACTCGATCAAAATTACATTTTTAAGATGTTTGCTGTAAAAATAGTGTCTTTATTTGTCACGAAGATCATGCCTATAGTGTTCGTTTCAGGATTTTGCGTGAATAAGTATATTTCAGGGGTTGCAAACCCTTTACGTCGTAATTACGTCGTCGTCGCATTGTGTTTCAATTTCTGTCTCCGGAATTTCTTTTCTTTTTCTAGATAATGCTAGTATGAAGTGTAATAATTTACATTATTAATTTCTACTTTAAATAAGAATTACAATGCGCAGAGACAAGTGTATAATATATAAACGGGTCAATAACGCGTACATATATAGAACTTACTTGTAAAGCTCGACGTTTCGGCCAAGTTACATTGACCGTGGTCACGAGCAGACTGCTCGTTTATATATTTAAAAATGATAGTAAAACGCGTTAGTTTTAAAGTTCATATAAGTGTATAATAATGGCGGGGACAACTGGGAGAGCTAAGAGATGCAATACTTCTAATAATATTCTTAAAATATAATTATGTAATATTCTTAAAACGAATGTTCAAATAGATTCATGATACCATAAAAATCAAATTTTATAACAAATCAGTGGAAACTAAAGTATGTGGAAACTAGACTTACTTGATTTAAATCATTTCATAATCAAGGATGTTTCGATACCTACTTGTATACATGCCTTTTTTTCAAAAGGCATGTATACAAGTTCATTTTATTCAAAAACTTTTATGATTTTAACATAGTTTTCAAACAAAACACTATAAAATAAGTACCGTAGCGATGTATATAATTTGAAAGCTAATATTTTGGTCTATTATAACACTTTAAATCAATTTATCTATCACAACCTACAAAACGGTCTACAACACGTGATAGAAATAAGTCAATTATCTTCCATTTCCGTTAACACACGTAGATCGTCACTTTTAAACAGACTAAACAAACTGTTAAACCGCTTACGTTCAATTTCGGGTGGCAACTAAACATATAACTAGTGGAAACAAAAAAAAGCGATAAGTTACAATTTGTGGCGAATTGCACCTCAGAGGAGCCATCAAAGTCCCTGGCGTTTGGCGCTCCAGAAGTGCCACGAAATATTTATTCGCTGCCAGGCACAAAAGTTTGCTAAAAGGACCACCGCATTAAATCGGTACTCAACACTTGAACCTATTCTTAATTTAGTGTTTTAACCATGATATTAATACTATTTTATAAGCAAAGTTTGATATATTGCATGTAAGGATAACAATTCTTGGCACTTTTTAATTTAAAATATATCATTGACCTAATGGAATTTGTTTAGTGTAACCAAAACTCTAAAAATCTGTAAACGGGATATCTGATAACATGCGTTCAACTATTTTCAAATAAAATATTTTTATTTAGTATCCTTTTAACAATCGACATAAGTCGATTGGCATTAATTACCTTGTAAGTGAATGTGCATTAGGAAGTTATACTGTCCAGGAGCGAGGGAGTAACATAGGCTACTTTTTTATAAGTTTAAAAAGAAGCAGTAGTTTTGTATCACGCAACGGATTAGCTAGTATTATAGATACTAATACTTAGGGTAAGTTATACCCCGAAAAAATCTGACGACGCCATTTATGTACGGATGAACTACAAAATTTGTCTGTGATATAACCATAGCGTTTTTCAATAAAACATTTTTCATGTGAAATTTTATCAAACTTTAAGATAGAACCATTGAATGACCTTCTTTTGAAATGAAAATTTTCAGGTAATTATATAATTAACTAGCTGCAGCGTGCAGCCCGCTGCATTATAAGTTTTTGGTGAATCCCGCGGAATCCCCTAATTTTTCCGGGATAAAAAATAGCCTATGTGCTATTCCAGATCATCACCTATCTGTGTGCCAAGTTTCATTCAAATCCGTTCAGTAGTTTTTGCGTGATTGAGTAACAAACGTCCATCCCAACATCCATCCAAACATCTATCCAAACATCCAAACTTTCGCATTTATAATATTAAATATAGATTATAAAATTATACAATTTCCTGACAAGAAGTCGTTCATATCGTATAGACTCTTACTGGGCAATCGATTTTACTATCTTAAAGTCTGATAAAATTTCATATGAAAAATGTTTTATTGAAGAAGTACTAAGTAAGTATACTTATACCTAGTTTAAGAATACTGTATACAACTATAACACAAATAACCGGGATCAGGTATTAATGTGCCACTATTTAGTTATATGGAGGTAAAATATATTTTTCTTGTATTTACATAAGGAGTAGAATTTATAAATCTCAAAAAAGTAGGCATCAAGTCGTCGTTTTCGTATTTATCAGTGCAAAATTACTTAATGATAAATAACGTACTTCGGTTATTTCAGAGCATTATTTCTGTCAGAGTATCATGTGATATTTTGAAGCTACCTTGTAAGTTGAGACTGGTGTTCATTACCGGAAGGTAAGTTTTGTGTTGATGTAAGGTTATTTTTTTTTCCACAAGCTCTCCAGCTACAATGCTGTATGTCTATATCTGTGAGTGTATTACACGTTTTTCGGTATTTTTCCCTGAATTTATTGCATGAGCCAACGGATTTACAACTTTGACCGAAATGTTTACCCACAACATTTTGTTAGGTTTTTATTGGCAATTTGTTGCCTTGTATATCTTTTGACCTTCGTTATTTCCCACTGAATTGAACTAATACTTCCTTTACTATTCCTATATCTGTTTGCCGAAGTTTGGTAAATCACGACTTGTTCTTTTATAAATAGCTGTTGATTACGATTTTACTCACGTAAAATATTACCATCGTATTATGAAGTAATTTCGCGATAAATACTGAAGACTGTTACGTTAAAGTTAAGTTAAAAGTAACTGGGACTGTCGTAAATATATTTTTCTTGCGTTTTACTGTAGTCTTTGAGACGTGAGAAAACGTGAGATGAAAATATGGTGACAGTAGTTTGATAGTTATTTTTATAATTATTTTAATAATAGTAGCTACTTAGTAGTAGTAGTAACTACCTAGAATATGATAGCACCAATTTCATAACTTTAGTACCATGATTTTGAGATGAAACAATTGGAAAGTGAGAAATTTTTTAAATGTTTTAAACAAAATTTTTACCTTAATTTTATATATGTTATTTGATCTCTTGTAATATTTTACAGTGCTTTTGCAAATAAAAATATTAAAATTTAAGAAAATACAAAAAAATAAGCAATGTAATATGCGTCACATGCTAGTTAAATAAACCACTGGTTCGAGACAAGTCCGAGCAATGTACGCTTTTTTTTCGGTAGGCCAGGACGGCCTATACCTAAATAATGTATAGGGTAAGGAGAGTCAACTTATATACTTAGTAATATTAATTTTAACCGGTGTGTTGCTATATTATGTAACTGGTGCAGATTAAAGAGTTATGATCCGATTAACTCACTATACATACAAACCAGCGTCTATCTGGTTCGGCCCGTAAACATTCAAGATCTCCCACTTATCGTCCAGATATTGCCGTAATCCAAGTTTTGGCTCATTGGAGATATTCTTCAGGCAGTCTCTAATGCAACTTAAACACTGACTGAGCACTGACTGACTGACTGCTCACCCAAAAAACCGGTTTCGCAGTAAAGCTTATTCGGACCAACTGCTTAAGTTAATTTAGAGAAAAACACAGTTGAAACCTTAAGAATTATTGCTTCAATGTTATGATTATTGTTCATACGCAATAAAGACAAACAAGAAATATTTGGGGCACTTGTAAACCTCGTAACCGCATTTCATATACCAGGTTAGTCACTGTGAGCCTTGAGAACTGGTTTTTAAGAAGACATATTGCACATTTTTTCAAATAATATGAAGAAATACTTTGAACACTTATTTTCATTCTATACACGCATCATCAGATCTGATGATATGTTAAAACGCGAAACTGGTTGGTGTTTATTAATAAAATCTAAGTAAAACAGTAAACAGTGTTTGTAACATAATATTAATACAAATTAAAATATGAAAAAATGTTTTTTTCATTATCATAAAACAAATCTGATGAAGGACGAAATTTATGTTGGCCTAGTCATGCTTTAGCTTACTAAACCAAACTTTTTAATAGGATAGGATGTTAAACATGCAGATGACTCTCCTGATAAAGAGTTGAACATCGCCTGTAGTCATGAAAAATGTTAATGATGTATTACTATCTATTTGGTAGATAGTAATCCCAGTCCATGGGCGCCGGCAGCAGGGTGCAAGGGGATGCACTTGCCCTCCCCTGTCGAGAAAGAAAATACATTAAAAATATATTTTTGTATTAAGTTACTTTTGGAATAAAAATTAAGGCGTCTAGTTTACTCATTAGTAAACAATTTTACAGTAGATGCATTTTATCTACTTAATATATATATATATATATATATATATATATATATATATATATATATATATATATATATATATATATATAATATTATATATATATATATATATATATATATATATAATATTATATATATATATATAATATTATTATATTATATATAGATTATATTATTATTATAAGTGTTAACTATTAATTATAATGTGCATGTATCTACAGATGCACCTCCCTGAAAGTAATCTTGATACCCACAAACATACCGGCTACCCTCCAAACCGGAATACCGCAGGGACAAGCACTGACGCTATGGCAGAAAGTGTAGGTAACGCAATAGTTTTAAAACCCAGTTGAGGCATTGCAGAACTCTACCACCTAGTTGTCACGATGCTAGAGACTTTTTATCCCCTTTTACGAGATGCCTAGCAGTAAGATTCTAGAGTAAAATGTCTATTCGTTGGAAGGAACCCGGATCTACATAGAGGAAAATTAGAAAATTGGTCGTTTATGAACCGATTTTGATTTTTTTTGTTTGAAAGGTTATACACCCCATGTGTTCGTATTTTAACTTGGTGATCTGATGCAGTGTTCCGGAGATAGGTGATTGCTGCAGTTTTACAAAAAAAATATTAGCTATTATATGACACGTAAAAAAATACAATTAATATTAGTACTTACTAGCTGTGTCCACGACTTCATCAGCGTAGAAAACTTCTAAAATAAAAGTCCTGGGGTTTTACCCGCGTAATTCCTGTTCCCGTGGGATTTTCGGGGTAAATAAATGAATGAATGAAAATTTTTTCAGGTATCAAGTTCGATAGATTACAAAATAATATGTCAATAAAATTTGTAGATAAATAATATTAATAAAAATAAATATATTAATAAATAAATATATTAATAAATAATTAGATAGTTTTTATTAATAATAAGTATATTAAACCTATATCCTTTCTCGGGTCTCAAACTGTCTGTATACCAAATTTCATCCAAATCGGTTTAGTGGTTCAGGCGTGAAGAAGAGACAGACTTTCGCATTTATGATATTAGTATGGATTTAAAAATCAAAGTTGAGATCGGCAAAAATAATAAATGATAGGCATAATTTGAAAACACATTTCAAATAGTTCTGAAAATTCCGTTTAATCGATTCGAGTTCCGAGTTCCGACCTTACGATACTCCACTAAGTGCAATAATGTATTACAAACAACTACATATATAACTAGATACACATTTCCATCTGTTACATAGATCACGATGCATCGAACAGTTAGGTAAATAGCAATCTCATAGTCAGTTTGCCTTTCCGGTTAGGCCCAATAGCGGTAATTGCTGGCCTCGTGAGACAACCCACACTTGTGACCTAGTTTACTGTCGGTACTATCAATCTTCTTTAAATATCTTTTTATTGCTTCGTTTTATTGTTTTGTTAAACATTTTGTGCTCGTAAAAACGAAAGTAGTAATCGTAAAATCATATTTAATATTGTTTTTAATTACTCTTTTCTTTTTCGCAATACTTTTTTATATATTTTCTTAGATTGTAAAATGCCACAACGTTAGGTACTATCGCTTTACCTATTTATACCACAATAATGGTTATACTTGTGAGTGTCGTGCTCGGTTTAAACCGAACAGATGAAAAGATTTTGATGCAATTTACTTCTTGGACGCTGTTTTTTGAGATAAAGAGCTGATTGAATTCTGTGCTCAATCGGTACATTAATTTTGAAGTTATATTAAAAATGCTGTTTCGCCAAAAACATTTTTGAAGTTTTTTCAAAATTTATCTAAATCTCCTGGATCAAATTGGTTCAAATTATCTGGAAGTCTAAGTTGAGTGCAATCCAATCGAATGCTTCGATCATTCAAGCCGTTCAAAGGTTATAAGATGTCCACATACACACACATGCAAACATACGTGAAAATAGTCGTAAATATTTCTAGGACCTCAAAACGTGAAGATCTGGTTAAAACTCGTTTTTCGAAAATTAGGGCAATATCAGTAACTTTCTTATCTACCTACATACGTAGAGGGAGGTTAAAAAACAAAAATGTTTGTTACCTCAGATCTTCTTCATTTTTAACCAATTTGGAAAATTCTTTTCTTTTGTGTTTGAAGAGTATACAATATTGTATACCTATTGTGTTTGGTCTATGATAGAAATTAATTAAAAATCTGATTTAGTGTTTTAGAGACTCATGAATCAGGATTTGGATGTTGCAGTTTTATTGTATTTAAACTATGTCTTTACTACCTGATAAATGTAATGAAGATAACTCCAAGGTCATAACGGGACAGACGAGAGTATTTCAAAAACGCGATCTCTACTTTGGATGGACGGTCCGCCTTTACCGGGAATCTGCAACGACTAACGGTGCAATAGCATTTTTCCTGTAATTAAAAGACCGGTAAAAGTACTTACGCCATGTGTTTGCTATTAGAACGGTTACTGAGGCGAGCATGTTTCTTTGTGAGGGAAAATTATTATCTTGTATAAAATGAAATGAGTTTTTAATTAAAGGCAGAAAAAATCATAACGGTGTTCTCGTAAGAAATGTTAAATGTTGGTTCATACATATAATATATTATCCTATAATATATTACATACCTATGTATAATAATAAAAAAATATAAAGTATCTTTTGTACTATGATTTCACAATAATACTTTCACATTCATATCAGAAAATTATAAAGACATACCTATATAGATTGTAATTAAGGATAAGATTTGATAAAACTGGCACTCTTTAATTGTATTTTATTTTTTTATTTTTTTTTATTTTATGTCATAAGATAGCAAATAAGCAGATGGGTCTCCTGATGGAAAGAGTCAACCATCGCCTATAGACACCAAAGATGTTAATGGTGCGTTGCTATCTTGTGGCGAGGTATAATGCCACATGCATAAGTTTACCGGCTACCTTACCCTCCAAACCGGAACACGACAGCGACAAGCACTGACGCTATTGCGGCAGGAATAGGTAAGGCGGTGGTACCAGACCCGGGCGAGACAATGCAGAACTCTACCACCTAGTAGCCACGATGGTAGTGACTCGATAGCCAATCGGTCGCCTTTTACGACCTGCCTGGCAGAACGGCAGTTGGCCTATTCTACAATGGAGGCCGGGACCAACACGGCGAAACTAATGATAAAGAACTTTTCATTGGAGTTAATATATATGTCAACGTCTATTATATTTATAGATATAAAAAACCCAAGATGTACAGTTTCGAACAAAACTGTCACTCAAAACTGTCGCTAGTTTCACATAAGTGGCAATATGTGCCACTTATGGCAATATGTGGCATAATGTGGCAAAAACATATGTATTTGCATATTCAACCTTAAGCGCAAGATTTATAGTTATTTTTACAAAGCAATGTACAAAAGTAATGAAATACCGCGACTGACGCGATTCTATTTGAAACGAGCGCACAATTTAAAATTGTGCACTCATTTTTTTTAGAGGACGTTTTTGAGACAGTGATAGTGTATCTTGTGTTTTTTATATCAATTATTATATTTAACATAAATCATAATAGAGTTGTTAAACTTGGTACATAATTACAAGCACTGTTAAAGTTGTCTACTGAAAATTGATGGAGACCAAAAAGTGACAATTCAATGTTAATCTCGATGTCTGAAAATCTGACAGACAAATGAAGACAAATGCTTAGTACGACTTAAAATACCAGCAACCCAGCAAAAATGTATTTATAATTCAATGTTAAAATATGTTTGCTTAATTACTATTTTTTTTTAAATTTATGCATAGGTATGTATATAATTATGCATATAATATATGATTGCAAAAATACAAATATTTGTTGCCTTCTATTTTGTAAGTTTCAAGCTACAGTAATAAATATTTTTATTTTTGTTGCATTTTACACAATAGTTTATTTAAAATGCTGTGTCTTACCTATCCGATACTTTTTTATTTTGTTTAGTTGGTCATAAATAAAAGGAAGTGGTAACTATAAGGCAGGAAAGAAAAATCTTTGCTTGATTTAGAAATAAGAAACAGTGTACAAGTTTGATTAGTTTCATGACTTACCAACTAAAATCCTTTCAAAATTTACTTGTTTTTAAAAAATGACAGTTGAATTCTAATATGGAAATATTGTACATTAAATTAATTTGATAATTTTGGCTAGCGTTATATTCTTATAACACGTTAGGCTGATCTCACCAAAGGAGTGGCACACAGGTAGATGATGACCTAGAATAGCATAGAGGATACTTTTTGAGGAAAATGAGTTGTTCCCAAGAAATTCACGAAAAACTTTTATATTGCAGCCGGCTGCACGGTGCAGCTAGTAATATCATAAATGCGGAAGTTTGGATGTTTTGATGGATGCATGGATGTTTGTTACTCTTTAAGGCAAAAACGGTCAGAACGATTTAGACGTAATGTGGCGACATATAGATAAAGCCCTGAAATAGCACATAGGGATATCCTATTAACTACAAAAGTCCTCGAAATATTTTTGGAATTTTAGATTTATACACTCAGCGTTCTTTTGCCTCCGAGGGGCTGAGCAAATCTGATCCTAAGAAGGATGATATATTCCTTGCACTCGGTAAGCACATAGAGTGGAGTGTCTTTGCGAGATAGACACTCTACATAATGGGCTATCTGTGATTCCAAGTGAGAAAAAATGTTTTTGATTGGACAATGTCCTATTATTAAGTCAGAGAGATTTGATCCTCTGAGAACTCTTACTTAATAATAGGACATTGTCCAATCAAAAACATTTTTTCTCAATAGGTATCTCAAGTTCCAGAAATATTTCGAAGACATTTGTAGTTGGTAAGATGACCACAATAACCACTAATAAAAAATGTGTAAGCGGTTGGCCCTACAGGCCATCCTGAAACTTCCCGCTAAATTAAGGTATTTTAATCTCAAAAGAGTAAAAACTATAAACATAGATTTTTTCAGTTCAAACATCTATTTTGTCATGTCAATGTTAAAAAAACATTTTTTTCAAATATTTTCATTATTAATAAATCCCAAACAAATTGACCGATTTTGATCCAATTAAAGGTATTTGACGCGGTTGTTAAAGGAGAAAAGCTGATAAGATTTTTAAGTCCATCGGTGTATTATCCTGAAAAATATTTTAAAAATATAAAGTAAATTTGCTAAAAATGACGTAATTTTAATATTTGAAAAGCTGTTATTTTTGAAAATTAGATTTGATTTTGATTCTTGAAATGCCATCTGACGTTCTGATGAATTTTAGTACTAAAATATTATAGAATACCAAAAAATGATTGGTTGAAAAATTTTGAAGTTATGTCGAAAAAACACTTTTAAATTTTTCGTCACACACACACACACACACATACATACATACAGTCATACTGACATCATCGCGAAAATAGTCGAAAAAGATTCCTAGGACTTCAAAACGTGGAGATCCGGTAAAAACTCGATTTTTGAAAATCGGGGCAAATTCAGTAACTTCCTATCTACGTACACTACGTACTACGTAGCGGGAAGTTAAAAATATGATTAACATGTAAAACCGCGTAAAATTTAATTCCGTTAAAAATTTTGGTGGTAGATATTTAAATCTAAATAATTAAAACTATTTTGTATGTAACTATAATATATTTTTTTTTCATTTATCAAAATAAAGGTATTTTAATAAATGAATAAAAAATACATTTGCCTGTTTATATGTCAACGTCAATTGAAACTAATCACGCATATCAACATACAGTAATAAAAATTACATTACCTGGCTAATGTAGATGATGCAGTAATGTCATGGGAATTTTTACACAATGTACAAATTATAAAATTATTACTGTACTTAATTGTGTGATTATGTTTAATTAGCTTAAAAATGTGAGGGACGTTATATTTATGAGATAATTACTTTTTAAATTACACTCATTTTACAAGTTTTAATTTATCTTGCTTGGTTTGTATGTGTACGCGAAATTAGTTTTATACTACAAAATTGTATACTTGTGAAGAATAAAAACAGGTGAAGCGTGTGTCTTACCATGTCCAATGTAAGATTCCGTAGTTGTCCATTAAAATAAGGCAGACTAAAGAGAGGGCTTATTCATAGTTTTATACCACGGACATTTTATCTTTTTAACCCCAATGACAATTGTTGTTCCTTCTTCAAGTACATTTTATTAGTTTGTCAATTACTTGAAAACTATTGTGATAGAATTTCTTTCAATTTCATTATGTATACTGTTACGGTGATTTTTTTTCATATACCCAGAAAGAATTATTTAGCTGGCAATAAGGAGGCATACTTAATTGTAGCAATAAATTAGCCTTTTAATGATCAATATCTCACAAACGGATATTTTTCAAAGAGTTCAATAACATCCCTCACTTATCTATAGAGAAAAACTCTAAAAAAATTTTTTCAGTATCTTATTTCATCACTTTGTCGATGTAACTAATACGTGTATTATCATGCCAAATTACAGTTTCTTAGTACGAAGAGTTTCTGAGCTTAGCTGCGGAAAGATAGACGGTTGGACGTACATGTTAAATATATAAGGGACCTTGTAGACTACAGATCCCTAAAAAGGACAGTATATTTAAGTGTTAAAAAAGTTAAAGAATGAGTTTTAATATGAGACTACTGTACCGCCATAGATAGGGCTGAATTTGGGGGAGAGGCAAAGCAGGCTACAGTCCAGTGACACCCACAAAGGGCCCCCAAAATTTAGATTGAAAAAAATATTCAAATTAAAGCTCGTCAGGAACTTTCCCTTATTTTTTTCAAACTGCCTTTTTTGCAATTTTACTACATTTAGCCTACTTGTGCAAACATAATTACATTGTTCTTGGTTGTTAAATACAATATATCAGTATTTGTAATATTAATATATTGAATAATTTAGTATTTGGAATTCATTAAAACAGAAAAAAATTATGCTTTTCTCTGTCTTGGTTCGGGCTTCTTTTGAAGAATCTGCCATTCTGCCATTCTGCTAGGCAGTTCGTAAAAGGCAAACCGTATCTGCTAGGTGGTCGTGTTCTGCAACGTCTCGCCGGGGTCTGGTACCACACCTTACCTATTCCTGCCGCAATAACGTCAGTGTTTGCCATTGTTTGGTGTTTTTGGTTCGAGGGTAAGGTAGCAGGTAAACTTTGCATGTAGCATTGCCACTCCGCCACTTGGATAGCAACACACCCTTAACATCTGTCTATAGTCGATAGTTTCCCTTTCCATCAGGAGAGCCATTTGCTCGTTTATTATCCTATGATATAAAGACACACAGGGAAAATATGGCAGAACATTTTATTTCGTTAAATAAAATATAGCAAATAAAGAGATGGCTCTCCTTATGGAAACAGGTGACCATAGCCTATAAACACCATAGATAACATCTTTGGTCTATGTTAATGTATCGATTACTTTAACAGAGTCCGGACCAGCACGGGGTTCATTCATATTTCATGTGACCAAAAAGAGTACTAAGATGACCATAACCGGTAATCTTACTGTATCTAAACTAGGCCAGCTTGTAATTAAAACACTTATCGATACTAGGTTATAGCTTTATTAGTTTAACGTTTTACGGTCAGCCTCGATTTATTTTCTAATAAAAGAAAAAAATCTTATCTATCTAATACCTTTAAATGAGAAATTTAGTGTATAATTTTGTCTGTTTGTTTGGTCATGCATTTGTATATTTGAATCAAATAATGGCTTTCAGTGTGGTTTTTACTGATAGATAAATCTTAAGCAAACGACTGTAGGTTTTTACTGATAGATAAATTTTAAGAAAATGATAGACAAATCTTAAGCAAATAAGCAGGGCGTTTTGGAGACGATAAATCAATCTAGCAAGATTTCATTTTCAGAAAACATCATTTTGAGCAAAAAAATACCAAGCAAAGTTTAGCTATCCAGGTACTAAATATATTATCTTAATGATTATCATGCTCTTTGTGGAACAGATAAAGTGAATTGATTTTTTGGTTATAAGTGGGACTAACAACTTCAGTGGCTTGACTGAAACAATAAATTAAACTAATACAAAACGAGAAATTCAATGGAATAAAGCGCTAAATTCATGCTTGAAAAGCGTCGATAGATTTGTCGCAACAGAATCTGCTGATTGCGTAAACACTTTGCCAATACCGCCCCATTCCTAATTCGAAGTGTCATTTGGACCGGTGAATTTCCACTTTTCCGCTCAGCGCTTTAAGCTAAATGAGTGTTCATCCCGTTATCGTAATCCACGCCCCGTATAATCCTTGTCCTATTAGGCCTGACTCGAATGGACATAATCGCCTTGGGTCGGCCTACGAACGAGGTGAAGATTTACAGCCCTACGTCCGATATGATATTTGCTTCTTCAACTTTTTGTGTACTGGAAATTTGAAGAATCGTTATCGAATATATAAAAATCAATTGTTGTTCGTTAGTCTCGCTAAAACTCGAGAACGGCTGAACCGATTTGGCTAATTTTGGTTTTGAATTAACTGTTGAAGTCCAGGGAAGGTTTAAAAAGTGAGAAAATATAGAAAAAAATAAGAGTAGTTAAAAAGGCAGAACAACGTTTACCAGGTCAGCTAGTTAGAAATGAGATTATATCTGATCTTACCGACTAGGAACTAGCTTTCGTGAGGTATCACCTGCATAGGTTCCGATTCTCTGAGAAAATTCAAATAAACTGTAGCCTACATCTCTTAACTTTGTAGATTTCTATGGGCGTATCTGAAAAAATCATAATTAGTTTAGGAATTCCAGAGATATTTTCTTACTTATAAACTTATTATAAACTTCTTATAATATTTCTAGATGTCGCCCACAACTTCGTTCAGGTGATCCTAAGCTTACTTTTGTCGGATAAAAAAGTAACATTTTCTATAACTTATCTTTCTACAGGTGAAACAATGTTAAAAATCGATAAGTAATTACAAACATACAAACAATCAAATCTTTAATTTATTATACAACTATATGAGTAAATGGAGCGTTTACTCTTATAATAAACTAGCTGTACCCATGACTTGGTCCGCGTTGAAATTATTTTACCCATATCCCGTGGGATTTCCAGGATAAAATTTATCCTATTTTCTTTCTCGGGTCTCAAAATATCTTTGTACCAACATCCAAATCGATTCAGTGGTTTAGGCGTGAAGAAGAGACAGATAGATAGAGTTACTTTCGCATTTAAAATATTAAGTATGGATCAAAGATTAAAGATATTGACAAGAAAGTGTTAGCATTTTTCGGTATCACTTACATATCACACAGAGACACTACAACAAGACAGTGTTGAGCAGGGAATTTGTAGCCGTTCATATGAGCTAATGCTTATAAATATATAGATATATCGTGAAGATACATAAATATGTCATGTTGTGCTATTTTATCGTCCAAATAAGAAGCCAAGTTTTAAAAAAACACCCTTGTGGTGATTTTATTCCATCGGTATATCCTAATTCTAGTATTTCTGGGTGTAATGCAAGCTATACTGACAACCTAACAAATTTCTATGAAAAGCATATCCAGTTTGATCCGTTGTATCAAGAATAACGCAAACACTTAATAATTGAATGTTCACAATGATCAGTTTTTCCTAGCGTTGCAGTTGCGGATTAAACTAGAAACGGCTTATAAGGCAATTTCTTAGGCTGTCAGTGTCACTTTAGTAGTGTTTAACAATTTTAAGTTGTGCACTCATTTCAAAAAGAATCGCCTCGGTCGCAACTCTGTCAATTTTATCAATTTTTGTACATTAATTTGGAAAAACAAATGTAAATATTGCGCTTAAGTTTGGATATGCAAAAACATATGTTTTTGCCATATCTATAACTACTTCTTTGAAATTAGCGACAGTTTTTAGTGTCAGTTTTGTTTGGGCCTGTGCATCTTGGGTTTTTTATATCAATGACAATATGGTATATTTCTATTTTGTTACGATGTATTATATCTAAAAGCGTTTGACATTTACGTACATTTGCTCATATGAGCGGCTACGCAATTTGCCCCCAATACCGTGTCTATTAGTATTTGTGTGGTCTGTGGTTACAGTAATATTGGTATACTATTGTGAGGCGACTCTTAAAACATTATCTTTACATTTTAAAAAAGAAAAAGATTTAAAATAAAAATAAAATCAAAATGTAAAAATAATTCTTTCACATCTTTCTCGATTCCCTTTTAAATAAAAACCCAGCACGTTTATAAATAGAAAAAAATCGACTTAAAAGCCTTTGTAGATTGATAGCAATATGAAAAATATACGCGTTTTTCAAAAGAAAAAGCCCACAAAGGTATTTTATTCTACAATTTGGCTTTTACCAGTGGGTTTTCTCGCCCATCTGCAATTTAACTCACTGGGGTTCAATGCTCGAAAACCTTTACTTAATGACCGCTGGTAGTAGCTTATTTTGATCTTCTAGTCTTTTTCTCCGTGTTGGTTCCGGGCTTCTTTGAAAAATAGACCAACTGTGAGTGACTAGTATTGACGCTATTGCGGCAGAAATAAGTAAGGCGGTGGTACCAGACCGATGCGAGACAATGCAGAACGCTACCACCTAGTAGCCAGGATAGTAGTGACTCGCACAACCAATTGGCCGCCTTTTACGACCTGCCTGGTAGAACCACAGTTGGCCTATTCTTCAAAGTAGCCCGGGACCTACATGTGGAAAAAGTTAAAAAACATACTTGTCCAATCGTTGGATTTTAAGAAACTGCCTGCAATGAATATCGATGTTATATTTTTCAAAAGCTCTGTCAGTTTTTCTTTGTAAAATTCATAAATAGGAACTCTAATCGCCATACTAACGATACGGTCTACATAACAGATACCTTGCTAGCGCTATAATACGTTTATCATCAGGAGAATTTTCTTCGTTTTTGTCATACGCTATAAAAATAGACTGTTTGTGGATACTCTTATTTAGGTAATAAGAAAACATAAATTGTAGTCATAACAAAACTCTTTTTCTTTTTTCCAGATATTGTTGAGTCATCGGAGGACGTAATCTCAAAGGTAAACGACAATATATTTTTAAAGCTGTTTTCGCGCTAGCGATCGTACAATGACAAGTAAAGTTTGTACACATGTCTAATTTATATTGCCACTACTTTTGATTAAAGAGCACGTGATTTATTACGTATTTACTAGTATTTACGTATACAGAAAAAAAAGCATTACTGGCGCGGTTTTTGAATTTGGAACAAAAAACGCGTTGACACGCGATAGAGTGTGATTTGAATTTAGAACTCCTTTATCTGGATACAATTTGCGTTCATGTGGATGTATATATAGCTGTATATATAGTCACAGATGTGTTTACGGCACAAGCAATAAAAAAATAATTTTGGCGGTAAAGCAAGAATGAAGTTCTTCTGGATACTCTAACTTTAATAATAAATATAAATTCAAATGAGTTTTGGCGGTTCCGCGGGGTGATCACGTAACACGCAATGCGAAATTATCGTAATTGTTTAGTTATTGCAAGACACATAACAGCCTTGTACATTAGTGGTAGTTGTTGCCGCTTGATTAGTTTTGATGCTGAGACATTGCAAAAAATGCATCTAGTGACCAGCAAGCAATTGGCGACGTTTCTGATGATTTTTTCATTACGTTTAAGAGTCATCGCTGATCGCTGGCGAATTGCAAACGTTAGATGATACGCCTACCGAAAGTATAATAGATATTAACTGCACTCCGCCAGAATCGACCTACAATCGCATAATTTACGGCCTTTACAATAATGTACTAGTATTGCAAAGGCCGTGAAATAGGCAATTTCAGATCTACTAAGGCTTAAAGGCTGAATTATTAATTCGTCTTTCCAACATTCCTACCTGCAAGAGAAGAAAGAAGAGGCAACGATGTATGCAATTAATAACTTAAACTTGCATGATGGGGTGTAAGTTTAAGTTATTAATTGCATACGTACTAATTTATAATTACTAATGTATATAAACCATACATATTATTCTAAGATACGAAAATAATAAACAATTTTCGTATCTTAGAATAATATATACCCGTAACATAAGCAAATAATTTGTTTACTTTGGGGTTAGATCAGTAAGTGTAATTTGTCCTGTGAATATTTATTATTAATTACAATAGCACTAGAATTATTTTCTAGCAAAATAACTCTAAATATGTCTACACTTAAAAAAATCAAGAAATATTTAATTCGGTGTACTTAGTACAATCATTTACAGTAATACGTAATACTAATTAGAATGTCTTGATTAGCAATTTTTATGCACATTTTTCGTTTCCCTTTTTACATGAAAGAAGAAGAATGTATAGAACGAATTTTCTATCAACCACTTGCAAATTCCTTTAATAAAAGTTGTGTTTAATTCTCTAAATGTTAGAAATAGCTCGTTGTTGTAGGCCTAAATAATTACGAGTATCATTGCGTAACATTTTGTTTGTAGCATGCGCTAGAAAATTTATACTTTGCGGTCTCCTAGAATTTAAAACATTTATATATTTTTTTATAGTAACCGTGTTAGTCCGAGCTGTGGTTGAAAAATAGGCCATTCATAGACCAACTCTACCATTCTGCTAGGCAGTCCGTGAAAGACGAATGAATGACGTTTCATTGTCATTACCATCGCGATACTAGGTTGTAGAGTTCTGCAACGTCGCGCCTGGGTTTTTGGTTTTACTGTCGTAAGTCACGACTCGTCACTGACGTGTTTCGAAAACGATGAGTATTTATGGTAAACTTATGCATGTGGATTTATTATCCCGTCACACCTTAATATTTTATGTTTTGAATTTCTCTCTTTATTAGGAGAGCTATCTCCTATATTATGATATTTAAAAAAATACTAATGGATCTACTCCAAAGATTCGGCAAATACGCTGTAACTTAGTTTTCGTTCGCGTTCATAGGAAAGTTGCAGGGATTGTGTTATACAATTATAGAAGAAAAGTTATGCAATTATAGAAGAAAAGTAATACAATAATAGAAGAAAAGTAATACAATAATAGAAGAAAAGTAACACAATAATAGAAGAAAAGAATTTCCATAAGAAAACTGACATTAAGAGTGGGAGAATCTGACTGTTAAATGCACAACAGGAAAACTAACTAGATTAGATGCTTCGGTTGCGAACTGTAACGTGCATTAAGATTTAAGAACGTATACTATGTGTTTTTTACTACTGACGTGTTGCAAAGATTAGATGCTTCGGTTGCGAACTGTAACGTGCATTAAGATTTAAGAACGTATACTATGTGTTTTTTACTACTGACGTGTTGCAAAGTGTGATGGACAAGAGTCCAAAATTGTGTCACTTCAGCCTTATTTTTTCCGGACTTTTGATGAGTTTAGTCGACTTCTAACACTTGTTTTTTTTTCTTTTTAGTGGAAATGCAAAAGCCACACGTTTGTGAAAAGTTGTAAACTAAATATATATTTTCTTTGAATTATGGATCTCCTTAAATAACGCCTGAATCTATAAAATGGTGTCTATAGGTGACGAATGTCTCTTTCTATCAGGAGGGTCATCTGCTTCTTTGTTATCTATGATATAAAAAATGTAAATTTACATAACTTAAGTTACCACAGGACTTTACAGAAATACAGTAAAATTTGTTGGTTTCGGACATCTGCTTACTTGCTATCCGTTAAATATATATAAAAACAACTCTTCTATTCTATCTCCACCTACCCCACCCCGTTAGTTAAGTGGTTAGCCAATCTAACTACGAATCAATGGGGCTCGGGTTAGATTCCCGATAAGGACAAACATTTGTGTGGTGAGCATAGATATTTGTGTTTTTGGGCTTGGATGCTAATTATGTATGTAACAATACTTACACATATATTTCTATGTATCTATTAGTATCGTTGACTAACACCTATGACACAAGCAAATAATTTATTTTGGGGTTAGATCGATTTATGTAATTTGTACAACCAAAAAAAATTTCTCTCGTGTCAGATAGACTTTAGTAAATAAGCAGTCTAATAAAAAATATATTCACCGTCTTTAAATTACATAGCACTTTCTACTGCCTACCTATTTTTTAGGCTTCAATAGTCTACAAGATACCACAATAGTTTCGCTGTGTTTGTTCAGTTTAAGTCAGAGACAGTATTAGAAAGCTGCCATTTGGCACATATAGAGGTACAAATTAGTTATGCCAACAAAGTGGGGATATAAAATATTTAAAAAAAAGACTTTACTACAGGTTTAAAAAAGGGAATATTTTGTTCTCGTTTTTAAAAAGTACTGCAAATATGTGAAAACAATTTTTCGGATCCCCCATTTATTAGATATTAAGTTTTAACTTGCTAATTTCTATAAGAGTCTAAGTTCTATACCAGCCGGCAAAATGGTTGTCTCTGATCGTGTCATAAAATTCACGGTAACAAGGGAACCCGACATTGCGCGAGGTTCGACATACATTTGGTCGGTTTTTTACTTTTTTATCACGGTGATAAAAATAATTCGTAAATAGTGGTATAATCGATACAGTAATCTTAGCTTGTTTATTTTGTATTAAAGGTGGCTTAGACAGTACCTTTACCGACTTTATTCCACCCAAAGAAAGTTGTAGAACCCTCGTCATCTAGTAGACATGATAGTAGTGACGTATTTAGCCTTTCCTTCCCTTAAACTACTCAAGTGACCGTTAGAAAGATGGCTTATTTACAAGATGTTAAAATTAAACGCTAAATTTAGTGAATATTTTATTATTTTATTATATATAATAAGATAGCAAACAAGCGGATGGTTATCTTGATGGAAAGTGATAACCATCGCCTATAGACATCAAATATGCTAATGGTACTTTGTTATCCGTGTATTCGGTTTGAATGTCACATGCATAAGATTTGGCGGTAGTAAAAACTACCCCCAGCTACCATCATCATACATCAACGTATTTGTCTAACCACGATGGTTATACCTAGCGACCATGACGGTCGTTCCTAATATTCTAATCACAATGGTTATCTCGTTCAATTATTTTAAATCCCTAACCTTTCACCATAATTTTAACCATAATGGTTAACTTACTCTCAGCCAAAATACAGCGATTTTAAGTGCGAAACCTGAATCGCTAATTTTATTTTACCGAAACTCCGCCTAGTCCAGCTGCTGTACCTGCCTTGCTGAGTCTCCAGCCTCTCTGCGTCACCTGCCAACGGCGAGACCTTCTGAAAACAACTTCTAGGAGTCAACTTGCCAGCACACCTCGTCCTGCTACAATCGCCTATTGTCACTGCCTACATGCGCTATTGTGGTGACCTTCACCGAAGTGTCAATCGCTTGCACGTTGGTCTGCCACTACGCAGTTCGGTGGCAACCACCGCTCATCAAGTTTACCGATTAGCTTATCCTCCCAACCGGATTACCACCACGACATGTACCACAAAATATTGGAGACTAAAGTATTCTGGACATGTACCGACCCTATGGCCAATTTTCTATTGCTATATCATACATACATCTTCAGAGTTATGAATGTGTAGGAAGCAAGGCAAATCTATCTGGACCGTGATATATGGCACTCAATTCTCTTGCCTACCTCGAAAAAAATTTCGCTTGGAGATATGTATGTATGTATTGCTATCTCATTACCAATTTTCATCAAAATCGGTGCAGCGATTTAGCTATGAAAGCGTAACAGACAGACTTTCACGTTTATAATATCTTATACCTTTACACGAGCAATTCTGGTATATCTATTATTAATATAAATCTCCGCACCGGCTCCAAAGATTTTCACGAAATTTAGTATGCAGGGAGTTCCGGGGATGATATAGCCATCTAGCTTGGTTTCAATTGTAGAAAACGGCGTTTTTACAAAAAAAAGTCATCCCGATAATTATTATGTTAATAGCATTCCCCCCCCATTTCCCGTGTTGGTTCCGGGCTTCTTTGAAGAATAGACCAACTGCCGTTCTGCTAGGCAGGTCGTAAAAGGCGACCGATTGGCTATGCGAGTCACTACCATCGTGGCTACTAGGTGATAGAGTTCTGCATTGTCTCGCCCGGGTCAGGTACCACCGCCTTACCTATTCCTGCCGCAATAAAGTCAGCGCTTTTCACTGTCGTGTTCCGATTTAATGGGTAAGGTAGCAAGTAAACTTATACATGTGACACTAGAACCCACCACAAAGATAGCGAATTATCATTAACATCTTTCGTGTATATACGCGATGGTTGTCACTTTCCATGAGAAGAGCCATCTGATTGTTTGCTATTTTATAACACAAAAAATGCGACGTGGTGATTCCAACTGATGAACCATGGTGCACTTCGACGTATATTGAGGTTCGATTCATGCAACTTACCCCGCAAGGGAGATAGTATAATGATATTTATTTTAATTGTAGGTAGGTAACGGAGCATACACTGACGTGACGACTACACGTCAGTGTATGCTCCGACGCAATATCGGTCAATGCTGGTGTTCCCCAAGGTTGCGTGCTATCTCCTACACTGTTTCTTCTGCATATCAATGATATGCTGCAAATTAGCGGCATTCATTGTAATGTGGACGACAGTACAGGAGATGCTGTATATTCCGGTTGTGCTAACATTTCTTGGGAACACGTCTACAAGTGCCGGAACAAACTTATTTTTGATGTCGAGGATTTATTGACCAATGTCACGAAATGGGGTCGACTGAATTTAGTCCAATACAATCCAAAGAAGATACATGTTTGTGCGTTTACCGACAAGAAAACACTTTTTGTCGTATCCCTCGTTTTGAGAATACTCCTTTAACTGCCTCAGCTAGATTGGATTCTTGGTATCGATATATCAAGAAATGTTTTCGTGGTCATTTGGAGGGCAAAGTTAAGCTGGCATCCAAGAAACTTGGTGTTCTGAACAGGGTTAAATAGTACTTCACACTAGTCAATCGTTTGCGACTATACAAGTCATAAATTCGGCCACGTTTGGAGTACTGTTCTTTATCTTTGTGCACGGACTTTCAGTTTTTCCCTCTTGATTGCATACAGCGTAGAGCGTCTCGAATCATCGATGACCGGGCTCTTTCTGATCTGCTGGATCCATTGACGTTGCAAAGAGATGTTGCTTTTTTCTGCATCTTCTATCGCTCTTACCACGAGGAGTTCGAGGAGCTATTGGACATCACGCCAAAATACTAAACTCCACCCTCACACACTGGATAACTACAACTCAACAACAGTGCGACTTTCAAAGTTTTTTTTGCCTCGCACGACTGCTATTTGAAACCAATTACCAGCGAATATGTTTCCGAACCGATACGATTTAGGGGCCTTCAAGAAAATAGCATAGACATTCCTTAAAGACCTCTGGTGTTGCAGCTGTTCATGGGCGGCGGTGATCACTTACCATCAGGTGAGCCTTTTGCCCATTTGCCCCCTATTCCATAAAAAATATTATATTTATTGCAAAATTAGTATAAAGCTCACTCCTGTTTAAAATTGTTTTAGTTTCTGAGGCTAATAAGAAAGTGTTATATCACTTTGTAATTAGCCTCAGAAGTTAAAAATAGATATGAAAAGTTTAAAATTACATAAAATCATTATAGGTTTAAAATGGCGATATAATACATTTTCAGCCTCAAAATTAAAAAAAAAACAAATTTGGGTTTTAAATATAAAAAGATTTCACAAGATTTGGTTTTATACCTATAGTGATATAACACCTTTTATTCAGCCTTAAAAATAAAAATATAAAAAATTCTGTATGAAATGTAAAAAGTTACTTAAAATTAAGTTTGAAATGGTGATATAACACGATTTTATCAGTGAACGTAGGAATTAGGTCGCAAGTATACATCAAGCCTAGTACCGACAATTTGTAATGAACATCACGTCTATCCTATTCAAGTGTATTACATCGTAAGCATTTCAGCTCGTAGCCGTTGATAGCTTGTATCAACGTTTTCTATATACCTGATAACAATTTGAGTTCATACAAAGACTTTAGATGAAACTGTCTTACATAAAAATATATGGATAAAAAGATACTGAAATTTTCTGTTCTACTATTTGCCCGAATCATTATGTAAGGTTAATTAGTAATGAAGTAAAAGAAAAAAAAAACTTTTAGACTCATAATTTTCACTTTTCTGTCCTAGTTTAATGAAGTAAATGAAAAGAAAAAACGTTTAGACTCATAATTTTCACTTTTCTGTCCTAGTCTAATGAAATAAAAGAAAAAAAACGCTTAGACTCATAATTTTCAATTTTCTGTCTAAAATCCCACAATAGAACACCCGTCACCAAGCTGGTTAATGAATGAAAAGTATTTTATATTCAATAAAAATGTTAATAAATATATTGCAAATGGGTTGACTAAAAATTTCAGTCCAGAATATTTTTTAAACATTTCACTGCTTAAGTTAATAGAGACATTCCATACGAATAGACAGCATGTAGCCTATAGAATATGTAAACTTACGTTGAATATTCTTTTCCTGTCACAACTCTTGGGTATGCAGGTTTAAACAGGTAAATTGATACTAGTAACCTGCCAACCCAAGAGTGACGGGAAAAAAATGTCAACATAACGGTTACATATTCTATAGGCTTCATACTTTCGATTGGTATGCAATTTGTCTATTAACCAAACCAGTCAAATGTTTAAAAAAATATGTTAATTACTCATATTCTGGACTGAAATTTTTTTGTCAACCCATTTACAATATATTTATAGACAAGTTTTATTGGGTATAAAATACTTTTTATCCATTAACCAGTTCGGTGAAGTTCGTTTTATAGCCGGATCCTATATTATACAAGTTTAAAATATTCTCTTTTGTATTAACCTTTTATAAAAAAATTTTGAATAGCAAACAAGCCCCGTTGACCGCCCGTTGGTCGAATGGTTAGCGACCCTGACTACGCAATCGACGGGGCTCGGGTTCGATCCCCGGCGGGGACAAGTATTTGTGTGATGAGCATAAATGTTTATATTTCCGGTTTTGAGTGTTTATTAAATATATTCTAGTATTTATATATGTATTTTTGTGTATTAGTATCGTTGAATAACACCCATAACACAAGCAAATAATTTGCTTACTTTGGGGTTAGATCAGTAAGTGCAATTTATCCCGTGAATATTTATTTATTATTATTATTTATTAAAGCAGATAGCTCTCCTAATTGAAAGAGAAACCATGGCATATAGACACTAAAGATGTTAATAGTTCGTTGCTATAGATAGCGCCACATAGATGTGGCGGGCTACTTTACCTAATAATGAAAGATTTACAATCTCATCGTTTGAGTCAGCGTAGTACTAGGTTGTTAATGAATAAATTACAACAAAATGGCAATGATTAGTAAACATAATATACAGTGTGTAAATATTTTTAAATCAAAAAGTTATTCTGTTTCCAAATAATTTGATTTTTGGGGTATTTTTGTATATGGTCTAAAAAAAATTTCTCAGTCGTTATATGAATTAAATCGATTCTGTCTCCGGATCTCTATATCGATAAAAAGAAATACAAATCAGTTAAATATTTTTGATATTTATTACTATATTTATTATTTAAGGTCTCAATATTTTTATTTAAGAAAAAAAAAAAAAAACAGAATAACGTTATTGGAATTGAGCATGTAACTGGAATTAAATTGACATATCAGAAATTACATTATCATCTCACGACACAGACAAAATTGACGTCGTCTGTATCGATTATCATTTATGGAATACGTGATATCGAAAACTGAATGTAGCGGGAGAGATCTCTCAGAGATAATATATTTTTCATATCATTTCTCTGCTTCGTTTATTTTCTTATATATTTTCTAAGAACACTGATGTAAAATCCGGCGTAAAAGGCGTGCATCATCGATATATATAATGCAGAGTAGATCTAATAATATAAAAAATTTCATCATCTCGTTTTGTCGTTATTGAAGCCACTTTCTCTACATGTGTCTATATGACTGTCCCGTTGGTTGAGTGATGAACAACCCTAACAACGCAATCGATGAAACTTGGGTTTAATTCCCGAAAAGGACAAGTGTTTGTGTGATAAGCATATGTATATAATAGGGTTCCGTAACACTGAGCGATATTAACTGAGATTACTAGTATAGGGGTTCCCTGCCGGTCTTGCGCCCTTTTGTAGAATAAACCATTAGCCATTGGCCTTACAGTTTGCAAAAAGTGAACTATTTGCTATGTGTTTCACTACCATCGTAATTTCTGCAACGTCTCGCGGGGTATATTGTACCACTGCACCGCCTTACCTACCGCGATAACGTCAAAGCTATTCATTATCGTGTTCCGGTTTGGAAAGCAAGGTAGCCGGTAGACTTGGGGCCGTTCATAAAATCAGCTTTTTTAACCCCCTCTCCCTATTGTCACTCTGTGTCACACTTCCTGTGATCCTCCCTTAGATATTATAAATAAATAAATATTCAAGGGACAAATTACACTAACTGATCTAACCCCAAAGTAAGAAAATTATTTGCTTGTGTTATGGGTGTTAGTGAACGATACTAATACATAGAAATACATATATAAATACAAGAATATATTTAATATACATACACCCAAACCCGGAAATACAAACATTTATGTTCATCACACAAATGCTTGTCCCCGTCGGGGATCGAACCCGAGCCCCGTCGATCACGTAGTCAGGATCGTTAACCACTCGACCAACGGGGCATAGATTAGATATATTTATTTAGTCACAAAAAGTAAGTTTAATCTTCCGTGAATATGATAAATTTTAAATGATAGTACACATTTTGAGAATTAAAAATATTTACTTAGTAATAAAATTTATGTAAACCGATAAATATCTTTTATATTGTCTCTGTGGTCTTGTGGTCCGGTGTCGGCGTTGACCACATGAGGTCCCGGGTTCGATTCCTGGGTCGGGAATATCAAAAATATATTTTTTCAGTTTTTGATAAAAACAAAGGTGCCCAGGATTGAAGTGTCCGGTTGGTGATAGACTTGCCACCTATCACGTTGTGGGAGAAAGTATTTTCACTTAATCTAAAAACATCTACTTATTTGCTTTTTTCTTTATATTAGCGGCTATAGTAATTCGCATTCTCTGAAAACTACAGGTATCTGCCTATTTCCGCCTAAGAGATAAATCCCTGTGACAGACAGCATATCATATTATTATAGATTCGTTTATCACTCTTTGTATACGGAACCCTAAAAATAATATTACCGTAAATACATTTTTAGCTATAAGTATTTTTAATTTAATTGAATACCAGCTTGTTTGAATTTTATTATAATTAAATGAACTGCACTGCCAGGGAAATAATTTATATTTCTGATATCGTAATTTACAATCAAAAGATCGAATAATGGGAAAATTATTCATAATGACGATCATTTAGAGTGGCCGGTTCAATAGGCCTGATCATCAAAGTAAACATTGGATGGGTTTTGATTGATTGTATGAATTTAATTAAAGATTTTCACTCTATGGGAGAGCTTTGTGTTCTATTGACTTTCGTAGCGTATGAAAAGAAATTCAATTAGAATCGTTCTATTTCGTATATAAGCAATGAATGGTGATATTAATTCAGACTATTCATAATATAAATAGGGGTTCAAAAGCAAGGAAATCGAAGTCGTCTTTGTGTAGAGCGCATCTTTATAGGTTGTACGATTTTATGCAGTCTATTCCGAGCAACGATACGCTTTACTTAATTCTACCACAAATATCTGTGCGGAATTTTAATATTTCTTTAAGTTATTTTAAAGATTTTACTCGACCGTGGTCTCGTTGTTTGCTTGGTTGAGTCAGATCATAAGACCAAAAGTTCGATTGCCGAGTATTTTATTAGGTTTTGAGAAAAAAATGTCAGGGTGGTGTGTTGGCACTATGTCATTCGATAAGAATTTTCCCCGTGTTGGTCCCGGGCTCCTTTGAAGAATAGGCCAACTACCGCTCTGCCAGGCAGGTTGTAAAAGGCGACCGATTGGATATGCGAGTCACTATTATCGTGGCTACTAGGTTTTGCATTGTGTCACCCGGGTCTGGTACCATCACCTTACCTATTCCTGCCGCAATGCGCTGACGTGTTCCGGTTTGGAGGGTAAGGTAGCCGGAAAACTTATGCATGTGGCATTAGACCTAGCCACAAGATAGCAACGTACACTTAACATCTCTGGTGTCTATAGGCGATGGTTGACTCTTTCCATCAGGAGATCCATCTGCTTGTTTGCTGTCTTATGATATATATGAAAAAAGAATGTAAATATGTTAATCCTGGTTTAAGGATGGCCCAAAAATCATTTGTTTAAAATTGATAAAACAAATGAAACTGAAGAATACGAATCTCGTACAGTGCCAGATTGAGACTACTTGAGTCTAACTATAAACGTTATAATTAAATAACTTCGAGCGTTACTTCAAATTTATCATCATTACTACGACTTGGAGGGTAAGGTAGTAGATAATTGGTAAATTTATGCATGCCTTGCGTGAATGTTGATGCAGCATTAATATATGTGTTGTTTATAGGCCATACCCACGGATTGAATGGATACGTCTTTTAAGATAATTTCTTAGTTTGTCAGTGTAGCTAGAATTTACACCCAAAAATACAGAGTTATAGTACTTACTAATGAAATAAAATTACTCCAAGGGTAATTTTTAAACTTTGTCATCTCATTCAGTACGATACAATAGTACAACATGGTTTATTTCTATTTTTCTTCGATCTTTTTCTTTTATTTTTTTTACAAAATATCTACAAATTTATGACACTTTTGACAGTGATAGGACCGTTTGCTCATATGCGCGGAGACACGTTCCCTATCCAATGCCGTGTCTATTAGTATTCATGTGGTCTATGGCCATACCTGATATCTTTTCCATCAAAAGTTTGCTATCTGATAATACGAAGAAGATTTACCACCTAAAAGTCATGAAAGCATTGGCTTAATCTTTGCTTATCTCTTACGATTTGCCTAACAGAAAGATTGTCTATTCTTCGTAAGTGAACGGAATTAACTCACACAATCTATATATTAATATGTAAAGGGGTAACTTTGCACCCCTTTTTAAGACGGTGGAGTATGGAATTTGGCACAGATAAAGTTTACGTTGCGGAGAATTGCAGAAACCTCATATTTTTAAATAATGTTCATTAGAAATCGATTATCGCCTCTGTGGTCTAGTGGTCCAGTGTTGGCGTTGACCACATGAGGTCCCGAGTTCGATTCCCGGGTCGGGCACTTTAAAAAAAAGTGTATTTTCAGTTTTCTGAGAAACACAAAGTTGCCCGGGATTGGAAAGTGCCCGGTTGGCGATAGGCTTGCCACCTATCACATTTATGGGACCAAGTATCTTCGGCTAATCGTGGGTGCACTTGTTGTACCTCTGCCTACCCCTTCGGGGATATGGGCGTGAAGATACTTTTTTTTTAGAAATCGATTAGAAATGCATTAAAGTAATAAAAATAAATAATACCCATACTACGTTCATATGACATACATGATATTAAACACACATGTATACAAAACTATTTTCTTTATGGCTAAAGTCAGTTGTCCAACTCAAAAGAAATTTTATGGTTTAGTCAATGGTCGAATTTCGGCCACAGACGATCGCTAGTATAAATAAAAGTAACTTAAAAAATCAAAACAACTTCAAATATCTGATATTAACACTCATACCTCAATAAATACAGAACCGATTTTGATGAAATTTTTGACTCTTCCCTAAGTTGGAATGTACTTGATTTCAATAAATCATCGCAATATGGCTTTTATTTCCCGAGAAATTCGTGGACAAACATAAAAACATTAAAATATACAAAAATACAAACATACATACACTTGCGAAATTAAGTATACGTGTAGAATACGTATAGAATATAGTTATTAAAATATAGTTAGTTAAAGTGTTTTTTCTTTATTTTAGTGAGAATAATATTGTAAATGTATATGTTAATGGAAATGTATGTAATCCGTTATTGTATACAATTCCTAGGAGATGTATGTAATTCCTAAAATCGCCCGAAAATGTGTGAAATGAATCATATTGGATACATTTCCTAGGAAATCTATACATTTCTTAAACAGCAAGCGGAAATGTAGAAAATTTAAGATATCAATTGGTACGCGGGGATAGTGGTGCGGGGGGAGGGTATTGCATCATCCGATCAGGCGATCGCGCTATCAATTGGCATTTCTGTATGAATTGCAGTTCCAGAGGTCGATAGAGGACGTGGTGATGCCCGAAATATTATTGGTGTAGTTTTGGCTAAGAACGATGATGAGCTCCATCAAATTGGTACCAAGAACGGAATCTTAAAACAATTATATTCTCGACCTCAGATTAATGTATGTCCAAGATTTCTTCTTGATACAGAGGATGTACCGGATGTATTGTTACCGGATTGTCAAGTGCCTTTTTAAATATTATTATTCTCATTTTAACAACGTGTTTTATTAAAAAAGCAATCTTTTTATACATTTGCTAATACGATATTGGAATTATATACAATTCCTAGGATATGTTTTTTTTTTATAGTTTAAGATAGCAAAGAAGCAGATGGGTCTTCTGAAAGGAAGAGTCAACCATCGCCTATAGACACCAAAGGTGTTAATGGTGCGTTGCAATCTTGTGGCGAGATCTTATGCCACATGCATAAGTTTACCGACTACCTTACCCTCCAAACCGGAACACGACAGTGACAAGTACTGACGCTATTGCGGCAGGAATAGGTAACGCGGTGGTACCAGACCCGGGCGAGACAATGCAGAACTCTGCCACCTAGTAGTCACGATGTTAGTGACTCGTATAGCCAATCTCTCGCCTTTCACGACCTGCCTGGCAGAACAGGAGTTGACTTATTCGTCAAAGAAGCCCGGGACCAACACGGGGAACAACACCAACAACAAACGTTTACGTTTCGGAATTTTATACATTTCCTAAGACATTTATATAATTCCTAGATTTCACACATTTCAGGTAACATATACATTATACATATATAAAAAATTTTATACGATTCAAAATTTACTACGATTATTAAAGTAATTTTAACATTTGCACTTCACAAAACAGACAAAATAGGATTAAAGAGCAGCACATTTTTAAATGAGATCCAATTATGTACCCTATTTTATGCAAATAAAGAAATTATTATTATTATTATAGATCATTATACTCAAATATTATCGAATTCCAATAAAATTCTTTTTTTCGTACGGTTGAAAATGTTTTACAAGTCTCAATCTAATTCGCTATCACTGATTACCTTCTTCAGATAACTCATTATTACTTTTCTTCCAAAAAGAAATCCAAATAATCTCGACATGGAAATTAGGTTCATTCGATTCAAGAGAGTTTACCGGAAATTGATCAATGTATGACGCAATTCACTGAAAGGTCACAGACGAAGAGCAGTTTGGCAAAGTCGAATTTAGTACCGACGCGAATTTTTACTGATCAAATTTAAGATTTATTATATCGTCTCATTTTATTTTTATAAATACCAAATGCGGTGGTGTGGTAATAATCCCTACTTGTATTATAAATGCTTAAGTAACTCCGTCTGTCTATCTCTTATCGACGCCTAAACCACTGAACCGATTTGGATAAAACTTAGTACAAAAATGGTTTAAGATCCGAAAAAGGATATAGAATAGTTTTTATTCCAGAAATCCCAGGGGAACTGGAACTATGCAGGTAAAACTTCGGGACTGTCTATCTTTTAAACTACACCTCAGATTTGAGTGAAAATTGGTATAAAAATTCTTTGGCACCTAACATAGGACATAAAAAAAATTATACTGAAAATCCCGCGGGAACGGGAACTGTATAGATAAAATACCGATATTGTATATCTATTAAACCACCTAACTGATTTGAGTGAAATTTGATATGGAAATAGTTTAAGATCCAAGGCGAGTTATAAGATAATTATTTTTGTGTTATAGTACTCACCGCGTGCTTGGAAAAAATGAAAAAACTTTAAAAAACAACAAAGGAAAATATCGACACGCAGGGATTGAACCTGCGACCCTAAAGCCGGGACGCTCTCCTACTGAGCTAGTGCCGACAGGCTCGGCGTGGCGAAATTGTCCTTTGCTATAAAATGATGGAAATGATCGCAGGTTCAATCCCTGCGTGTCGATATTTTTATTTGTTGTTTTTAAAGTTTTTAAGTTATAAAATAGTTTATATAGTGACAAAGGCTGCTTTACAGTATGAGATATTATATAATAGTCGATGATACTAATTTGTACAATAATATGTGAAGGAAAACTTTGTACCTATTTTTTATAACAATTGCGCAAACGATAGAGTATTTAAATTTGGCAGAGTTAAAGTTTATTTTGCGGAGGAGTTCAAGAGAGTAATATTTTTATATGTATAATACTAGCTGTTGCACGCAACTTCGTCCGCGCGGACTTCGTTACTCCGCAAAGCTCCGCCCCCTTAGGTGCTAGCGTAATAATATGTAGCATATATATTGACCCGACCTGTTAGTAATATTCATGCAAAATTTAAAGTAAATCCATGCAGTACTTTTTGAGTTTACCCCGGACATACATGACTTTCCCTCTATTTTATTATATGTATATAGATGTATTTGTAATACATTAAATTAATAAAAAATAAACTTCTCACACTACATGTTACAGCATATTACTATTATGTTTGTGGCTAAAGTCTGTTTTTAATCTTAGAAGAGATTTTATTGTCAAGACAAACGGAGTCATGGAATTATGGTTGAATTTCAAGCAGAGGGCGATCGCTTGTAGATAGAAATTCGGATAAAATCTATACATATAATAAAATCGTAGGAAAGTCAAAACTGTACATTGAATATTTTTTAAAATAATACTTTGGACGTGATCTACAATCGATATTGAAGCCAAAAATACATATAGTTTTTAGAATTTTTGTCTGTTTGTCTGTTTGTCTGTATGTATGTCCGGGGTAAACTCAAAAAGTACTGCATGGATTTACTTCAAATTTTGCATGAATATTACTAACAGGTCGGGTCAAGATATAGGCTACATATTATCACGCTATCACCTACAGGTGAGGAGCTGTGCGGAGTAAACGAAGTCCTCGCGGACGAAGTCGTGGGCAACAGCTAGTAATGAAATATATTTAATAAATATTTGCCCTCCCCCGTGTTAGTCTGGGCATCCTTTGAAGAATAGACCATCTGCCGTTCTGCCAGGCAGTTCGTAATAGGCGAACGATTGTCTATGCGAGTCACTACCATCGTGGCTACTAGGTGGAAGAGTTCTGCATTGTCTCGGCCATGTCTGGTACCACCGCCTAACATTTTCTTGCTTCAATAGCGCCAGTGCTTATCGAATCGTGTTCCGGTTAAGAGGGTAAGATAACTGATAAACTTATGCGTGTTAAATAAGACCCCGCCATAAGGATAGCCACAGCAATTGTTGCCTCTTTTCAGCAAAAGATTCCTAATTGTTTCCTTTTTTATGACATAAAAAATAGTAGCTAGCAGTTATATTTATCCTTATACTAGCTATTTAAATAAATATATTTATAGAAAAGTTCACTTAAACCTAAGCGTTTGAAGCAAAAATCAGAGACGAAAACACACAGCAACAAATAAATAAATCTATTTACGGTAGATTTACGTTGCAATCAGTTTTTGCTTCAAAGGTAACGAACCGAGATAGCAACTCCCAATCCCTTTGAATGTCACGTGAAATATGAATGACTTGTTTTTGTGTTCAGAACTAGTAAAATATGTATGACATAACATTGACAGGTAAATGATACAATTGACATGTCGCAGTCAATTCATATGTTTCGTCGATGTATTAACGGCGTGGTATTTAAAAACATAACAGTTCATACAAATTGCTGAAGGCCACAGATTACTATGAAGGCTAGTTGTTGACGATTTCAATTGTATCAATAGACGTTTTCCTGACAAATGTCTAAACTAGGACTTGCAACTAGATTGACAGATGGCCTCACTAAGATTATGCCAAGACACTCTGTAGATCCTAAAACATATTCCAATACTGCCGTTTTACTTTGTTAGGCAAGGAATCTTTGCATAATTCTGTCAATTTTCTATAGGATTTGACAGTTAAAGATAGAAAGTGTGTCCAAATGGAAATTGGCTAAATTTAGATGCTCAGAATAAAATTTCGTTTACTCTGTGACATTCGTAATATCATACTAAGATGGATTAGTTAGCAGTCACTAGGAACACACCCAATATTAGCTATAAACCCGGACGTTGACTACGGTCGACGGAGCCTCCTTATTCCAGGCGTGGCACCTAAATGCATCCTAACAAACCTACTTCATATTTATGTGAATAGTCTGGTAGGATATTAGAAGTTCTAAACAAACTATCCATTTATATAACCGCCCATTTAACCGCCTCGTTGGTCGAGTGGTTAGCGAACCTAACTATGAATCGAAGGGGCTCGGGTCGATTTCCGCAAAGATAAATGTTTATGTGATGAGCATAGTTGTTTATATTTTTGGGTTTGGGTGTTTATTATTATTTGGGGTTGGGTTTGGGTGTTATGTATGTAACAGTATATATATATATATATATATATATATATATATATATATATATATATATATATACACACACATATATACTAGCTGTGCCTGCGACTTCGTTCGCGTGGAAAAAATTCTAAAATATCCTATGTCCTTCTCCTGGCTCTAAACTACCTCCCTGCCAATTTTCAGCTAAATCGGTTCAGCCGTTCTTGAGTTATAAGTGGAGTAACTAACACGACTTTCTTTTATATATATATATATATATATATATATATATATATATATATATATATATATATATATATATATATATATATATACACTAACACCGATAACACAAGCAAATAATTTGCTAACTTGGGGTTAGATCAATTCATGTAATTTATTTAATTTATAACAAGTAATTTGAACAGCATACCGCAGAAATTTGTTAACGGCGGCGGTAATGTCATGCGTTTTATAAAATGATACTCATTCGGCGTATAGATATTTTCTAAATCGTAAAAAATCTTTGTTACCTGACTACGCCGTTTGTACATCAAATGACAAATTGTACTGCTTGCTTGCGACATGTAACATGGACATTAGCTTTTGACTTTGTGTAAGCTTATATGAAATAAAAGAGTGTGTTCTTTTATCAATAATAACTCAGTAAAATTCTCAAAGTTTATTTTTATTTTATCAAACACCAAGAAAGTGTATGTACACAGTAGCAAGTGGGTTCTTCAAAAATGTGTTCTCCGTGTAATTTCCATGGTAATTTTGAAATCGCTTAATTAAAGTAAATTACACAAACATTTTAAAAGTTTATGCAAATTTAAAGAACATATGAAAATTCGACACGTAATGCATCTATACTTTTCCTAAAAAAAAAAATATGGCACATTTGCGGTCCATGGAAATTACATTACAGCCCACGGTTAGCCAGCAGGTAAAATTTTGCTAAATACCGTATCAGATATGAAAATAAGATTAGATAGTTTATAGATTAAAAAAGTGGTTTGGGGAACTTTGAACGGCTGCAATATATATTAATACGATATTAGGCAATTTTTTTCAGCAACTCTTTTTTACTGAATTTTACCTCTCCGCTGAACTTACATACAGCAAAACAAATTAGCGATAAAATGCGTGTGCTACAAATATGTGAAATGTGTACATTTCCTATTACCTTTTGCTTTACTAAGCCATGTAATTGAAAGTGTGTGAAAACTTAGTGTTCGTATTTTCATAAAAATCATTACATTTGTAGCGACGATGTAATCATATTGGTACATAGTTAAGTAGTCGAGTAACAAAGAATTGCAGGATTAGCGAAAAATATGAATGTATGAGCAGCTACCTAGCCTAGCTTAGCCGTGGTACTACACTTTACGTTGAATACTTTCCTTAACATCAAAACATTAATAGTGGACTCATTTTCGACACATTGAGCATGATAGTAAGCTTCGGTTTAACAAATTTAAATAAAAAAGGCAGATTAAACTGAACGTCTATAGACTTTCTGGTTCACCGTAATTCGCCGGTTTATCGGTTGGCGAGGTAAGTGGTGATCCTAATCGCCGCTTTTACCGATATGTTAACGATTATCGACTATTCCCAGCGATAACCAGGACCGACAGTTTTACGTGCTCATCCAAGGCACGGGAGTGGTAATACACCACTCCGCCCGACTCTGAGCAGCTACTGAGGTTTAAGACTTTCGAGGAAACCCTGAAAAAAATTAAATAACACCTTTGCTCGACCTGGGGATCGAACCTAGGACTATGAGCAGTCTAAATGATAAGCTTTGGTTTAACAGATTTAAATTAATGAAATACCTGACAAACAATATTTATCACTTAATCTGGTGATTGCATGAATTACAGTATAAACATTGAATATTTCATTTTAATTATTGCAAACAAAATGAAATAAAGTAATTTCCATGGGTTTTATGTAACTTCCATGGCGTTTTATACTTGGAAATTACACCATGGAAATCACCAAAAAGCATATATTTTGAAATTTCTCGCCATTCCACGAATTAATTCCTCGAAGGTTCCACGGCAGCTGGCACGAATGTACTTTTGGTTAAATGAAACGCAGGTTCTTATTTACAGTAGAAAATATGAAGTCGCGTTTCATTTAAACAAAAGTACATTCGTGCCAGCTGCCGTGGAACCTTCGCCGAGCCTCCTGCCACTCCGCATCGCCTGCAAACTGGTGATACCTTCTGAAAACTGCCTACAGGAGTCTATTGCTAGCGGCCGTGCCGTCCTGCCGCTATGAGCGCCTAGTGGTACCGACGGCACACACCACCGCTACAGAGACCGCTACAGTGGTGCCACAGTGGTTACACCGACGTGATCATCACCACTATCAGCTATCAACATGCCACAGTGGTGACCCTCGGCAAAACAACACGCATCAGCCTTCTGACCATCAGCGACTCCTGATACCCCCCTCTGCTTCCAACAGCATCAGCCAGCTTCACAAGCTACGCCTCATCTACGCTTTCCGGAATCCATTTCGAACTGCCTACGTTCACTGGATCTCCATGCAGCAACTCTGTCCCGCTCGTTCCGACTCATTGCGAACCACAGCGGAGGCGCACTCGTCCCGACTCACCGAGGACGGCGCATATTTGGCTCGTCTCGATGCACCGTAGACTCGAGCACTCAAGGCACATACGCTTCACTGGCTCAACTAGATCGACCTTCGGTCTTGGGGGAGAGTATTGTAGCGGCTCAAAACAATCACAAACGCTACAAGAAAAAAAAATAAAAAATGGACAAAAATCAATAACAAATGGAAAAAATGAAATTCAAAATAAAATCCTGAATCGCGATATCACAATTATTTATCTTGTAACACTATATACAAGTTTCAACGCTTTTCAAATGGACTTCGGTCCCCAGGCAGTACACCTTGCCTGGCTGGGAAGATCTTCCGTTTTCCTTCCTTGTCTTTGTGTGACGTCATCAACCTCCACAGTAATGACGTCACCTTACAAGCAGCTGGCCCACTGGTTCTATCACTTCGACCCTTCCACGGTACGGACCGGTGGTGCCACAGTTATCTACATTTGGGAGTTAGGTATAAGACCGCAATACTCGTTTACTAAAAATGGTACAAAAATGTCCCATGGAAATTCTTAAAAATTGAGAACCAAAAATTTAAAAATTGAAGAACTTACTCTTGCATCGAAATTGAGGGGTTTAGGGCTACGAATACCGGTTCCATAAGCTGCAGCATAAAAGCAGAATCAGAAAAACCAATCCCGATACCTCGAGACCTCGCCAGTTCAGAGTAGTACCCGTCGCAATAAGCAAAGCTAAAATTTTGCCATGTGTGTGACATATTTACTTACACTCATAAAATAAAAACTTTCACTACAATTTGATTAGAAGTTTGGCCAGGATATAAAATGATTTGTATTTTTAAATTTTGTGTATAAATCTGATTAAAAGCGTTAGTGAATAAAAAATATCTGCGATTGATCAAAAGACGGAGCGCGTGTAACGCGTGTAAAACGTGCAAAAATACCCGGATTTGATGTGTTGGAGGTAAATAAGTCTTATATACATGGTTATTACATAACGAAATCTATATGACACGATGCATATAGAATGTATAAACATGTTATAGTAGATTTATGTAAACATTATTTGTTTATATAGGAGATAAGAATATGTTACGCTCAAAAATGGTACTCTGAAGAATGACCCAAGTAATTATTATAAATATAATTAAAATGCAGTGATACTGCAAAAACCAATTTCCGATTCCCCGTATCTCAAAATTTCTAGTTCATCCCTCACTAAATTTAAATGGAAAGTTTACTCCCCGAAACAATAAAGCATTTTAAAATTATTTAATAAATGATCGGGTTCTGAGGTGACATGAAAAAATCAGTCAAGTTCAATTTGGATTCGCATACCGAGGGTTCCGTATCAACTTATAGGTATCCTTAGCTACACATAGAAGTATACTATAGGTTTTGTTTTTCTTGTGAAATCGCAATAATGTGACCTTTTAATCGTGTTTTTTTATGATATAACTAAAAATTTTCGGTTTTCGGATTTTTATTCTTTATACGTGTTGTAAGAGTTTGCTTCTTTTAAATTTGTATAATAACAGGTCAACAGAATAACATAATCTGGTCGCCCGTCTCACATTGACGGAAGACAGATTATGGGTGGCAGAATATTTCAATTACCCACCAACAATCGTGATGGGAACCGAACAAGTACCCTATAGATTTTGATTCTTTTTTGAAATCGTAAAATATATGACATAAATTTTCATATCTTTTGATCGCGTTGACTTACAAGTTTATTTTTTTTCACAGATAAGTAGACCCGAGTATTCGACATAAATTTAACTCGACACCTGTGGCCGTTTCTGAGAAAAAGGGTCTTGACACACGGACAGATGAACAGACGGACAACGAAGTGATATGAATGATAAATGATCCGATTTTCTATATATTGCAAACTTTTACTGTGATAATTATCAAGAAGCATATATATCTTGATAATTTTAAACTTTGATTTAAATACTTTCGTTAAAACTAGTTTTGAAATTTCCAACATTGTGAGGAGGTTTGTTTGTAATGGGTACAGAAATGGACAAAGGACACTTTCAGGTGTTATAAAATACTGTTTGGAATAGAAAAATAACTTATAACGCAAGTGAAGTCACGGAAAAAAGATGGTAAAATATAAAAAAACCGGCCAAGTACGTGTCGGACTCCTGCAAGAAGTGTTCCGTAACATCTCTATTCAAGTTTCTACCTGTTTATTAAGATCGAGTATAAAATTGTTCTCAATTGCGTTTGTTGTATGGGAGCGTTCCTTAATCTTTATTTTTATTTAGTAATTTATTTCGAAAGGTACAACTAAATATTCTGTGAAAATTTTAAGTGTCAACCAGTTACTGTTATTAATATTAAGCACAAAAAAACGTTTATTGTATGGGGACTAGTAATATTTTATGTTTTATTTTTAGTATTTGTTGTTATAGTGGCAACGAAAATACATGATTTGTGAAAATTTCAGCTTTCTAGCTATCACAGACAAACATGGTGACAGACAGACAGACAAACAGACAGCGGAAGCTTAGTAATAAGGTCTCGTTTTTCTCTTTGAGGTAAAGAACCCTAAAAATCTTCATTTATTTTAAGAAATTCTCAAAACCACAATAGATACGCATGATAAAGGTAGATGGCTTAGATAAACTTTATATACATACATTTATTCAACTCAAATTTTCCACATCGCCGTATAAATTGTTCAGTTTTCAATTTACCGCTTTGTCAGTGAAAGGCTCGGGGTTGATAGCTGTCGAGGGAGACAGGGAAAGCCCAGTGGAAATATTCCCGTTAACATTGAAGATGCAGCTCGGGTCTGACGTGCCGTTTCTTTATATCAACTATCTCAACTTGCGAATATTTTGAGCCTGCCGCTGCATCTTATATATGCCCATTTCTTATATCGATAAAATAATTTGGTTTAATATACTTTCCATCGTCGGCACTTGGTGAAATTCCATTACTGTTAGACACAATTAACAATGCACTTGTACTTTAATTTCACTTTATATACATCACAATATATACATTACTCGACCGGTTTCACTTTTTAAGCATCTTCAGGATGTAATATACTTAACTGTATATTACATTCTGAAGATGCTTAAAAAGTGAAACCGGTCGAGTTCATCTTCGATCATCGATCATTGATCTTCAGGATGTAATATATTTAACTGTATATCACATCCTGAAGAAGATTAGAGTAACTAATATATTTTAATTATAATAAATAAAACAAGAAATACTACTGTATTTTTTATTTCAAAAAATAAACCCAACATAACTTTTTTTGTGGAAAAAAACTTTTATATAATTAGAAGGAGGGTGATATGGTACAAAAAGATTATATGGCTCGGCAATTACGTCCCCCTTGCCCCGTTTTCATGTCCACGTAAATGAATCGCCTATGTGTGTGTAGCTAAAGAACGGAGCTACACTTTACAATGAACGCCGATAACGACGACGACGATTTTAGTAAAAATTCAAGGAAAACGGATCATTAGCTGGGGTTGTGAATGGCGTATGTGCGAAAAAAGAACATACCGGCACCAGGTCGTGATCAACTGTCACAGTGTTAAAAAGTAAAATCGGTTGAGTTCATCTTCGATCATCGATCATTCATCTTCAGGATGTAATATATTTAACTGTATATTACATCCTGAAGATGCTTAAAAAGTGAAATCGGTCGAGTGATATATATAAAAATATATATGCTGTGAGGTAAATTAAATACAGGTGCATTGTTAATTGTGTCTAATTTGTTTTAGTTCTAAGTAGAAACATTTTCTACAAAATGTAAGCTAAAACTCTTCCTATAAATATCAAATTATCAAATCTATATTAATATAAATGCGAAAGTTTGGATGTTTGTTACTCAATCACGCAAAATTACTGAACGGATATGAATAAAATTTGGCACATAGGTAGATAATTACCTAGAATAGCACATAGGCTACTATTAATTCCGGAATAATTAGGTGATCCCGCGTAATTCGCCAAAAAATTTTATAATGCAGCGGCTGCACGCTGCAGGTGGTTCAATTTTGTGGAACGCCTCGTCTTTATTGAATTGGTTGCTTATGGTTACTGCTAGGAATGACGGATCGTTGATTATGGAAACTCGGCAGGATCAGGATACCACCGCCTTACCTATTCTTTTTTTATATTATAAGATAGCAAAAAGTAGATGGCTCTCCTAATGGAATGAGAAATCACCGTCTATAGACACCAAAAATTTTAATGGTGCGTTACTATCCGTGTGGCAGGGTGGAAATGTCACAAGCATAAGTCTACCGGCTACCTTACCCTCCAAACCGGAACACGACACTGACAAGCATTGGAAGTATTGCGGCAGGAATAGGTAAGGCGGTGGTACCAAATAACCGGGCGAGTCGTTACGGAACTCTACCACCTAGTAAATTCTTGCCGTTATTACGCGCCAGTGCTTGTCACTTTCGTGTTCTGGCTTGAATGATTAGTTAGCCCGTAAACTCATGCATGTGGTATTCTACACCCGCCACAGATAGCAACACACCATTACAATATTTGGTGTCTATAAGCGATGATTCGCTTTCCGTGAAGACGACTATTTGCTTGCTATCCCACGAAATAATTAAGGAGATTCACTTAGCTACTATGTTATAAGAACAATAATAAATTAAAACAATATAATTAAAACGTTTTAATTACATTATTTTTAATTTATTATTAAATACAATGTAATTAAAACGATCTCAAACAGTATTTATTTTACTGTGGTTTCCAGTTCACCTATATAATACATTGAGCTCGACCATAATATAGTTGTATCCCGGAAATACACCATAATATGGGTCACTGGATGTAAACACATGGAATTTGTCTACCCCGAAGCGGTGTGATCCGCTCACTTTGATTACAATAAATTTCTATATTGGTATTGTCATATATGCCGATAAAACTTTGAATTTCGACAGAAAAATCCAAAATGTTTATTTGAATTTGTTATTTATTCAGGCTCTCTTGCTGGATATATATATTTTTTATTTTCATTTTAAATAAGTTACATTCGTATACTTAAAATACCTGTGTTTTTACTTAATTGCGCCAGAACTAACATAACGATTCATTTTAACTTCCCGCTATGTAGTACGTAATGTACCTAGATAGGAAGTTACTGAATTTGCCCCAATTTTCGAAAATCGAGTTTTCACCGGATCTCCACGTTTTGAGGTCCTAGGAATCTTTTCCGACTATTTTTGCGATGACGTCAGTATGTCTGTATGTATGTGTGTATGTAAACATCTCATAACTTTTGAACGGCTGACCGATCGAAACGCGGTTGAATAATGACATTCGATTGGATTCTGCTCAACTTAGACTTCCTGAAAATTTGAACCAAGTCGGCTTAGGAGATTTTGAGAAATTTTGAAAAATCCCCAAAAATAATTTTGGCAAAACAGTATTTTTTTAACATAACTTCCAGATTAATGTACCGATTGAGTACAAAAACTAATCAGCTCTATTCCTCAAAAAACTAGATCTAATGTATAAATTGTCTCAAAATCGGTTTATCTGTTATGGAGAAATCGTTGACGAAAAATTAAAAAAAAAAGTGTTTTTTCGACATAACTTCGAAATTTTTCAACCAATCATTTTTTGGTATTCTACAATATTTTAGTACTAAAAAATACGTCAGATGGCATTTCAAGAATCAAAATCGAATCTAATTTTCAAAAGTTACAGCTTTTCAAATATTAAAATTACGTCATTTTTACCAATTTACTTTATATATTTTTATAATAATTTTTAGGCTAATACACCGATGGACTTAAAAATCTTACCAGCTTTTCTTCTTTAAAAACTGCTTCAAATACCGTTAATTAGATCAAAATCAGTCAATTTGTTTAGGATTTATTAATGATCTAAATATTTTAAAAAAATATTTTTGACATTGTTACGAAATTTTTCAACCTATCGATTATTTAGCTAAAGCAATATTTCAGATCTCAAAAATTGAGTTGAATGTCATCCGAAAGATCAAACTCAATCAGCGTTTCCAAAATATACAACTTTTCAAAAATCAATATAGGTACTGCCATTTTAACAAAATATATGTTTGAACTGAAGAAATCTATGCTTATAGTTTTTACGCTTAAAATACCTTAATTTAGCGGGAAGTTTCAGGGATGGCCTGTAGGGTCAACCCATTTTTATAGGATGGCAAGCAAGCAGATGGCTCTCCTGATGGAAAGATAAACTATCGCCTATAGACACCAATGATGTTAATGGTCGATGCTATTCGTGTAACTGGATGGTAATGTCATATGCTTAAGTCTATCGGCACGTAGCCGGTCCTCCAAACCGAAACAATAATAAGCATTGACGCTGTTGCGGCAGGAATAGGTAAGGCGGTGTTACCATATATCCGGGCGAGACGTTGCGGAATTCTATCACCTAGTCACGATAGTAGTGACACATATAGCCAAAACTTCGTTTAAGAAATCATATTCAGAAATAATCTGACGCATTTGGCCAATCGTTCGTCTTCCACGAACTTTCTAGCAGAATGGAAGATGATATATTTTTTAATGGCACTCGAACCAACATGGGGTTTTTCGAGCTCGCGTCTGGATATGTCCGTTTCTTGACATACCCTACAGCCCTAATGGCATGACGGATTTTAACATAAGATGTCACTTCTTTTCACTTCACACTTTATTCAGATGTTTCTCAATTTAAGTTTCGTAAATGCAGCAGCGGGGATTACTATTTTGCCAACAGATAAACTTGCGAACCTTAGTGACCTGAAGCACATAATTATGTTTATTATACAATTTTATTTATGGTTGAAGTTTGTTGTGATATAATCTAAAGAACATTAAATGATCGAACTGAGTCTTAGTTTGTTTATACTATAATTTGTCTAATAAATTTTTATACGTTATCTAAACTCCAGTACAGTACACAACCATGTCAAAGCTTTTTTAAACTATGGAAACAATACAATATTTTCATCTGTAGATTGATTGCTCTTCATACTTATCTCTAATAATTATAATCATTTTCCTTCATATCTTCTCAGCGTGAGGCTGTGTTCAGATCCGGTAGTAGTTATATCATTGTCGACCCCTCAATAGTGCCTTTGAAGGTTAATTGAACAAATCATATTAAAATTTAAATCTAATTCCTTTCTGCTGTAATTGATTTTGATCAAGTTGTGTGTATGTTATTTGGGTGGTAATAATAAAAACATCGAAAAGTATTTATTATAACAAGTAACAACCTTTCCGATATTATTAGTCTATATATATAAAAATCAATTCCACTTTTCGTTGTAATTTATAACTCAAGGACGGGCTCACCTATCCAAACCAAATGTTTAGGCTTTGTTCGGAATATTTAGTAGTTGGTTTATGTGAAGTTTACACAAAAGTCGTTAGAGTGGTTCTTCATTTGTCACATTTTTTGTATCAAAATGAATTCATTAAATGGCATTACGTAGCGAAGCACGTGACAGGCCGCTAGTCGGATATATAAAAATCAATGCCACTTTTCGTTGTAATTTTATAACTCTACAACGGGTTCACCTATCCAAACCAAATGTTTAGGCTTTGTTCGGACTATTTAGTAGTCGGTTTATGTAAAGTTTGCACAAAATCGGTAGAGCGGTTCTTCATTTATCACATTTTTTTATAACAAATGAATTCAATAAATGGCGATACGTAGCGAAACATGTAACGGGCCGCTAGTAAATTATATGTATAGCCTATTTTACTCTCACAATTAAGACGAATCCAATTAAACCTTTTAAAAATTAAATCTATCATGCCGTTTTAAAAACGGAGTATGCTAAATAAATATACATACATACATTCTAATATACATACATAAACTTGAAAAATAACCCTACTTCTAGCGTAGTCGGGTAAAATTTATATGACCTGTCATTCTCACAATAAACAATGATCTAATCACACCTCTCAAGCTTAAATCCATCATGCCAATTAGGACGGAGAGTGCTAAAAATATACAGACATATATACATAGGTAGGGATTCACTTGTGTATTCTTTTCTATACACGCTTTCCACGTTTCAGGTAATAGAGTCATCATAGAGTTTTGTGTTTCATTTCTTTGCTGGCTCTCGTCCAAACCACTGCACAATATTTTTCAATAACTGAACTTAATATTTCCTTATCAGTTTTAGAATTACCTGGCACTTGCCCAATGTCTTCAGTCATTAGTTTAAGTTATATTTTGTTTTCTATTTCACTTTATTATAACAAGCAAAGGTTTCTTCAAATAAGAAGTAAAAGCAACTTGAATACATAAAACATAATAAAAGTTGTTGAATGAACAAACAAATTTAATAATTGCGCCTTTACAAAACGTCAATTGGTCATGCCGGCGCGTAGTAGTTTGCGCCTATAATTAATTAATTACCTAGTAAAATTTAAATTTACACGAATAACGATCAGAGTTCTGATCTCAATTGTCTTCGATAGTTTAGGAGAAAAATAATAGGAATATATACCGGAATACATTTTATAAATGCTTGATATTGACATTCATATTCTTTACATTTTATCATTCTATGTATATTACTATCTTTTATGTATACAAAAAATATGTATTAAATACAGTGTGTAAAAAAAAACTTGTCCTATCCGAAAGAGGCATATAGGTTGGTTAAAGGCATTACTGAAAAAATATTAAAAAGAGTTTATTTCAAAAAATAAAAAGATATCATTATTTTAATATTCGTATTTTTACTTATATTTCCCTAGCGTTGAGCAAATATTTTAAAAATGACAAAACTTTATCGCTGCTTGTTTCATTGTTTTGTTTTGGCGGTTTCCGCAAAAACACCGCGCGAAGGCGCGGTCTTGGTTTTTCCGATTTTTATAAAGGAATTAAAAACGCACCGCGTGACGTTCGACAGCGCACGACTTGCGCGGAATTCTTTGATAGTAGAATTTACTTATTTGTAGGTGTTGTCGTACTTAATGTATTAAATTCCATTTAAAATTACTTTTTATATTGGGAAAACTGATTAATTAATATCCATAAAATAATTACACATATGTAACCGTATTACGATACCAAATAATACCTTTAATTATCCGATAGGGTTTTCTTTACACATTGTATAACATCAACATAATTTACCATACAGACCTTAGTTAAGGTTGTGAGCATGCCCACCGTGCCCACAACGCCGGATCCGCACTTGATTTTTCTATGTTTGGGCCTGTCCACATCTCCACATGTCCCCGTCACGACGTCGTCAACGTGAACGTACGTTAACATGACGTGCAAATTTTCGTTAACTAACGTAAATGCACGTCACGACGCAGCAACGTTGCACGTCAGTTTCATTAACTGAGCGAGCGAGCGCATTGAGTCGAGCCACGTAGCGCCGGAGCCACGTAGCGTCGTCTCGCGGCGACTTTGCCGCACCGTGCTCTAACACGACGCGACGTGTTGGTCCGGTCCCGGGCTCCATTGAAGAATAGGCCAACTGCCGTTTAGCCAGGCAGGTCGTGAAAGGCGACCGATTGGCTATACGAGTCACTAACATCGTGACTACTAGGTGGTAGAGTTCTGTATTGTCTCGCCCGGGTCTGGTACCACCGCCTTACCTATTTCTTAATAGCGTCAGTGCTTGTCACTGTCATGTTCCGGTTTGGAGGGTAAGGTAACCGGTTAACTTATGCATGTGGTATAAGACCTCGCCACAAGATAGCAACGCAACATTAACACCTTTGGTGAATTGGCGATGGACGCCGTGACGTCGAGATGTGGACAGGCCCTTTGACTACAGATGTAGCCGTAAACGTATTAGTGAACATGTGTGTATATTATCATGTATGTCAAAAGAATGATATGGGTAAAGTTTATTTTTATTAATTTAATGTATTTTTAATGGATACTTTATAAAAATACATAAAAATACTAGCTGTTGCCCGCGACTTCGTTTACTCCGCACAGCGCCGCCCCCGTAGGTGCTAGCGTGATAATATGTAGCCTATATGATGACCCGACCTCTAAGTAATATTCATGCAAAATTTGAAGCAAGTCCATGCAGTACTTTTTGAGTTTACCCCGGACATACATGACATACATGGCTTTCCTACGATTTTATTATATGTATATAGATTAAGTTTCAGCACTCTTAATTTAACCTTAACTGTGCTCAATGTCATACTCACCTGTTCTCGTAATCGCCTTAGAAAGGGATAGAAACTTTAGCTTCACGTATTAATAACATGTATATTCATTAACTTTACTGAAATGTTACATGACATTACATTGTATTAGATTAGATCTCTTTACTGTAATGAATTTTTTGTTTCTACTTTCTTTTGATTAAATTTCTTGACCCAAGAGATTTTTTGGGTAAATTCTATTACAGTGGTTATTTCTGCGCCATAGCAGTTTATGTGAGTGCCGAGTGGGCCATCCGTATAATTATTAGCAAAAAGAAATATATTTTGATTAAAAGCTACTACTGTTTCATATAGATTCTAAGTATACATTGTTGTTCAAGACCCTTCTTCGAGAACAGAGCCTTACTGTGCCTAGCATTTCATGAAGAGTAAAAGATTATTTATTTATTTAACTTTATTGAACCCCATATAAAATATACAAGGCACAAATGACGAGATTAATGCGTAAAGCATTCTCTACCAGCTAACCGCCTCTGTGGTCTAGTGGTCCGGTGTCAGTGTTGACCACTTGAGGTCCTCGAGTTTGATTCCCGGGTTGGGTAATTCAAAAATATGTTTTATTAGTTTTTTGATAAAACAACGTTGCCCGAGATTGGAAAAGCATCCCGTTGGCGATAGGCTTGCCACCTATCACATTGTGGGACAGAGTATCTTCAGCTAATTGTGGGTGAACTGGTTGTACCTCTGCCTACTACTTCGGGGACACGGGTGTGAAGATACTTCTTATTCATCTTTTTTGACCCACATAGAATTTAGAGTACAAATGGCAAGCTTAATGCATTACCCATTTTCTAACAGCTATTTATAAGGAGGAGGAAGGAGAAGAATCAGAAAAGATTGTCCAGACACAAAAAGAGACAAAGAAAACATGTAACTAGCACCGTGACTAATAGGTGGTAGAGTTTTGCAACGGGTCTTCGAAGTTTGGTACCATCGCTTTACTTGTTCCTGCCGCAATGACGCCAGTGCATGTCACTGTCGTGTTCCGGTTCGGAGGGTAAGGTTGCCGGTACGGTGAGATATATATTAGAAAAAATCGAAAGTATAAACTATAAAAAAAAGGAAGAAAATATAAAAAGGAAAAGACAATTATTTAACCCAAAAAATAGGTCTTTGAAGAAAAAAAATATCAGAGGGATGTTGGCAAAAATTAAAAAAGTGGCTATACATCTAAGCATGTGGCATTAAAACCCTGCCACAAGGGTTGCACCTTTAACATCTTTCGTGTCTATAGGCGATGGTTTTCCCTTTCCATCAGGAGAGTCATCTGCTTGTTTGCTATTAGGTAGTTCTGTATTGCATCGCCCAGGTACCACGGCCTTATCTATTCCTGTCGCTATAATAAGTTAGTGCTTGTCGTTACTGTGTTCAGGTTTGGTGGGTAAGGTAGCCGTTAAACTTTTGTATATGGCATTACCATCCCCTTACCTTACTCTTAAAACCGGAAGACGATAGTGACAAGCACTGATGCAGCAGGAATAAGTAAGGTGGTGGTGTACCTGACCTGGGCGAGACAATGCAGAACTCTACCACCTAGTAGCCACGTTAGTAGTGACTCGCGCAGCCAATCAGTCGCCTTTTACGACCTGCCTGGTAGAACGGCAGTTGGCCTATTCTACAAAGGAGCCCGGGACCAACACGGGGCAAATATACTAGGATATATACTCTTATACATAAAATTAAAGAGCTTGGTAATAAAACTTTAGTTTAAAAGCGTGTGTTAAACACTGACATAGTGAAACTCGTTACTTGGAATAGCTAAATTTTAAAAAATGTAGGTTTTTAACGTTTTATACAGTAAAAAATATCCACATTGTAAATTCTAACAAAAGCTTGTGTAGCCAAACGTGAATAAGACAGCGGTCGTTATTTAAGTACCTACGCTTAAAACTCGCTTTAAAATTTCCACCAGTACGAGGAGGCTGAAATCTAACGAAGTGTCTACTGTGGTTCATTTTACACCCAGTGTTGGATAACAACTGGCAGCCCATAAAATTGTGTTACTCTTCAAGAGTCTTTTAACTTACTTCTTAACTGTGGTTATTGCCAAGTAGTGTGCAAGACTTGAAGTTTTTGCTGAGATTCCATTGTGTCGATTTTTGTAATTATCAAAAACGCATATACTGTTTCACATATTATATGATATGTATACGCAACCTATTGCAGTGTAAAATTTTCAGTAAATATAACAAGTAGCCTTCAGTTAGATTCGGTTAAAGATTACCTGTGTGTCAAATTTCATGCAGTTTTTTCGTAGTTACAAGATGTGGCGAAGAATAACATACCAAAATATTTACATTTATAATTATAATTTTAAGGAAGTGTAGACACATTTATATGCTATGAAATGATATTTAAATAATGAATATCATGTATTTTATTATTTAACATTTTTTCACCGATTTATATTAAGAAAAGTATATATTGCAACACAGTGTATGAAATTTATGGTTAATAAAAAAATTAATCATTAATTTTTGAATACCTAAGTGGGCGATGGATTCTAGGACGTACTTTTAGCAGAGTTTATTTATAGTGTTGATTTAGGTAGAAGAAAATGTAGTAAAAAGCGCAGGTAAAATTAGCCAATGGAGCATTGAAAACGCTACGACATTATAATATGATCCTTACTGCGAATATATTGCCTGAAATAATTTTTAAGTCATACTTAATTAAGGAGAGTAGAATTAAAGCCATCGAGTTTGTGAAACATAGTGTGATATGTCTTTTTTATATCATAAAATTGCAAAAATAAATTGCAAAAAGCAAATGATTCTCCTGATAGAAACAATCATAGAAGATGTTAATAATACATTGCTACCCTTGTTGCGGCGTCTTAGTTCCCATTCATAAGTTTACCGGCTATCTTATCCCCCAAACCGGAATACGACAGTGACAAGCATTGATGCTATTGCGGCAGGAATAAGTAAGGCGGTGGTACCAGACCCGGACGAGATAATGCAGAACTCTATCACTTAGTAGCGACTTGTATAGCCAATCGTTCGCCTCTTACAAACTGCCTAGCAGGACGGCAGATAGTTTATTCTTTAAAGGAGCCCAGAGTAACAAGGGGGAAATGGCACGATTTCGTAGAGTTAAGACATATTATATAGATTCTGATGTTAGGAGATAATTGGTTCTATCTACCTGTTAGGGATTTGATGTTGATATGTATGTAAATACAGTATTGACCGACTTTTTTGTACGGCAATGTAGGTCGTTATTTGTATTCAGTAAAGGGAAATCAATAAAATATAATTATTTATGAACGTGACTAAATTTGGTTACCACGCGTAAATGACATTTTAGGAGCTTAAACGTAAATATATTACGAGAGTTTTAGATTCGAACATCTAAAGGTCTAATATAATTTCGGGCTTTATGTGGTACTAGCTGTTGCCCGTAACTTCGTCCGCAGACTTCGTTTACTCCGCACAGCTCCTCCCCCGTAGGTGATAGCGTGATAATATGTAGCCTGTATGTTGTGACCCAACCTGTCATGTAGTACTTTTTGAGTTTACCCCGGACATACATACAGACAAACAGACAAAAATTCTAACTATATTTTTGAATTATATTTTTAAAAACTATATTTTTGGCTTCAATATCGATTGTAGATCACGCCCCAAGTATTCTTTTAAAAAAAATATTCAATGTACAGTTTTGACTTTCCTACGATTTTATTAAATGTATAAAAAAAGCTCGTGATCATATTAGACAAGGTATTTTCTGTACGTATCAGAAAAGTAAGTATTATATCTATAGTATGAGGGAAAAAAGGAAATCCTAGAGGAATAGATAAGGCGGTGCTACCTAACACGGAGATATTGCACAATTCTACCACCAAGTTGTCACGTGGTAGAGACTTGTATAGGTATAGCCAATCGATCGCATTTTTCGAACTGTCTGTTAGAATATCAGTGAGCAAGCTAGCCGATAGAGTTTGCGACATCATCATCCCGCAATTACGCAAAGCAACGCACCATCAACGCACCTTTGGTGCCTGCTTGTTTGCTATTTTATGATATGAAAAAAGATTTCATATAACAATATTTATTATTCCTAAGTGCTTCTTATTTAATACAAAAATAAAATAAGATACGAAACGATACGTACAGAATAAATTTGCAATTTTTTAACGATTAATATAAAATGTTGTTTATGTGGACACACTAATAAACACGAATGGCGCTGGTGTTTGAATACGAGCAATCAGGTTTATTACTGCGTGGGGTGACAATAATTGCACGAAGTCACTGATATAACTAATAACTTTACTTAAAAAGTAATTGTTAATTTTGATCATGTTGTGTTTGGGGAATTTGGGTTTGTACGTATAGTTAGAAGCATCTACCATTATATATAACTACCGATTTGTATTATAGTATATACTGTTATACAAATCGGTAGTATCTGTCTGAGTACTATTTTTTGTCTATTGTCATGAATCACGATTAATATATTTGTTTTATGTCTCACTTCATATATGCCATTCATCTTGAGAATTGCGTGACCGATTTTGGTGTAAATTGGTATATAATGAGAAGACGCTTTTACATAAAATGATAGGCCTAGATACTTAAAGCTTACGTTAATTGTAAAATATGTATAATTTATTTACAAAAACTACTTGTATCATTGCCATTCCAGTTGCTGCGCCTGACAAGGCACATAATATTATGTAAATCGTCTTATGCACGTAAAGTGAAAAATATTATGTAATGCAACTGTACAATAAATAAATAAATAAATATCTAATCTAAATACCAGTTAAATAGGATTGCTAAGCTTGTATCTGTTTGGTAAATATCGTATTCAATAGTCAATAGTAGACAATCTGATAGTTATCATAACACTTTTCCCGAGAATTATAAAGCTTATAATAGAATCAAGAATAAAATAACGCTAGGTATCGCGAAATGCTATTACGTAATTCAAAAAAATAAATTTTAACTAAATAAGAATAACTACCTAATTAAATTTGCATTTTATACTATGTAGTTTGATAATAAGTTTAATAACATCGTTGGTGCAAGATGTTGCGTGGACGCGACGCGACGAGTCCAAGTAGTGTTATCTACCTATATTAATATTATAAACAAGAAATATTTGTTTTTTTGTTTGTTTATTTTGTGGTTCGGCTCGGTGTTGACCATATGAGGACCCGGGATCGATTCCCGGGACGGGTGATTCAAAATTTTTTGTTTGAATCACCCGTCAATTTTGCCTGGGATGGGATAAGTGTCCGGTTGGCGATATACTTACCCAGCACATTGTACGGACTAAGTATCGACTTCGGCTAATCGTGGGTGTATTTGTTGTACCTCCGCCTACCTCTTCGAGAATACGGAAGTAAAGATAATTTTTTTATATCTATCTTGATAATTTACGTCCATGAATTAACATGTTAGTTCGAAATTCGACCATATACTAAATAATAAAATTTCTTCTAAGTTTGAAACCAGACCTTAGCCTTAAAAAAACAGTATTCAGGTGTGCATATTATCATGTATGTCTAGTGAATATATTGTGTGTAATATTTAGACTAACAATCACTCTGTGGTCTATATTCGAACATAGACTTAGTTGTAAAATCTCTTTTTAAGTTCTCTTGTCAAACGTGGCCCGTAAGAAAAATAGTATATATAGTATATGTATGCATGTATGTATATTATCATGTATATTACATAAATGTAGTGTGTATAGTGTTTAGTTTTATTAAATTAACGTATTTTTAACGCATATTATTTAAAAATTATTATGTTTCTAGAGGAGGTTACATCTCCGTAATGCTAACTTTAACCGTGCCTAATTTTATACTCGTTACAATTTTATACCGTTCGCGTAATTGTCTTAAAATGGGATGCAAAGGTTTTGCTTCACGTATTAATATATAGACGACGATTAAGGCGAGGTATTTTGACGCGCGCCAACACTATAGAAAGTGGGCGGCGCGGTATGTTCTGAAACCGCTGGGAAACTGTTTAGTTTTCGGATAAATAAATATAGGACTTCAGCTGGAAACCACAATTTATTACATTTTTTGTATTTAAAACTAAATATCATAATTATAAATTACTTGTTTTATTATAAATTACTTATTTTAGAGATTCTTTTAACCTGTTTTCGGAATTTGATATGATCGAGTAAAGTACATTCTATCATGTAATGAATTAATGCATTCCTTAGATAATATTTTCAGGTATATCGTATATTTTTTGTAAAACCTTTATTTAACAATCAATAGATGAAAATGTGACTAAACAAACCAGTTTTTTTTTTAACATTTGTCTCCGGTGCCTCGCGAACAAATTCCACGCGGACGATATCGCGGGACAGATATTAACTATGAATAAAATATATACAAATTCACAGGGTAAACAATTGAATTATTCCAATAAAAATAAATTAAATTCAAAAACAACAATACAACCATCCGAAACAATAGATTCAGTTTTTTTCAGTTTTCATTCACATAAACATGTGAATGTGAATTGGAAAACAATTGAAAAAGTCCGTACACGTATGTCAATAACTATGGGTGTAAAGAAATTAGTTGTTTTGTAAACATATAGGTAGAGGATAGGATTTTGCTACGTGTTGGTCCGGAACCCTTTGTAGAAAAGAGTATGGGTGCTTGTGCACTACAATGAATTTTACTATTCGGAATTTATGGTCCTATATGGCACGTTATGCAAATATATACTATCTTTTATATACTAGATGGTAGAGTTCTGCATTGGCTCGCCCGGGTCTGGTACTACCGCCTTACCTATTCCTGCTGCAATAGCGTCAGTGCTAGTTACGGACGTGTTCCGGTTTGGACCGTAAGGTAGCTGATAAAACTTATGCATGTGACATTAGACTTCGCCACAAGATAGCAACACACCATTAAATTCTTTGGTGTCTACCATCTGAATGTTTGCTATTTTATGATATACAATATATACAATATATATATATATATATATATATATATATATATATATATATATATATATATATATATATATATATATATATATATATATATATATATATATATATATATTGTATTAAAAGGCGAATGATTGGGAATACACGTCACTAATATTTTGCCAAGGTTTAATACTATTACCTTGCCTATTCCTGCCGCAATCCGACAATGCTTGTTACTGTCGTGTTTCGGCTTGGAGCGCAAGGCAGTGTGACATTGACACCACTTAATTTACCCTCCAAACTAGAACACGACAATGATAAAGAATTGACGCTATTGCGACAGCAATAGGTAAGGCAGTGGTATCAAATACCCGGGCAAGACGATGCGGAACTCTACCACCTAGTTGTCAAGATAGTAGTGACACGTAGAGTTAATGGGTCGCCTATTACAATTTGCCGGGCGGAACGGTAGTTGGTATATTCTTCAAACGAGCCCGGATCAACACAGAGGGAAAAAACCGTTCAATAGATAGTACCACAGAATACTTAGAAACTAACAGAAGTCAATGTTCCATACAAGTAATATTCGAGCACAGCACACGTAGACACCTCTTACGGACGCGATATCTCGGACTGATGCGGAACAAACTGTACCTAACAATTCCGAGATATCGCGTTTGTGAGAGGTGTCTATGTGTGCGTTGCTCGAATATCACATGTAGATTGACTCCAATATACTGTGATAGTACCCTGTGAAACAAAGAGCGGAAGCATATTAATAAAGTGGGGTTTATCACCAATTGAGTTACGGAATTATGAAATGACATTTATTGGTTACAGAATTTTCGGGATTCACTGATATTTCGAAATTTATTTAGGGACAGTAAATTTTCCTGAGATAATATCACTCTCCGGATTTTAAATCTATATTATCTCGACGCCGGTATCACATTTTATCGTTACTCTGTACATATGTAAGTAGGACAAACCAACAGATTATTAATAAAACCAACAAAGTAGATGTGTTTAGCCCGGAACTTAGTCGCATAGAATTTAGATTTTTATACTTATAATATGATAAGATAGCAAACAAGCAGATGGTTCTCCTGATAGAGATATCCATCGCATATAGGTACTAAAGAGGTTATGTATGCCTTGCTATTCTAGTGGCTCGGTCTTAATGTAACGTGTATAATTTTACCGGCTACGTTACTGTTCAAGCCGGAACACAACAGTAACAAGCACTGACGCTATTTCGACAGGAATAGGTAAGGCGGTGGTATCAGATCCGGGCGAGACGATGCAGAACTCTGAAAAATGGTCGGGTGTTGTATGTATAGTTAGTACAGGCTGGTGAAAGGCCAATAACTCTTTTCAGATCCTGATCATATTGCCTTCTCATGCTAAAGGATTAACATAAACTAGCGATCGCTTTTTAGTCTAAATTCAACCGTGATTCTTCCATAATTCCGAAAAATGGTGTATGTAACTTGGTGTAATTTTTTTGGATGTTATACATAACAAATAACAATAAATAATAAATGTTTATTTCAGAAACTTACATAAGTAGAGTAAGATCTATAATGACGAGTGCCTGAACTAGGAAATCCTGTTTTCAGGCTAAAAGAGTAAGTATTAATTAATCATATTTTATCATCTATACTACAAATAAGCATGTAACTTATGAAACGAAAATATAAATAGTTAAAGTTTACTCTAACCTAATTAACAAAAAACACGGGCAAGACTTCATACATCGTTATTTTTAGTTAATACCTTAAAGTTTAATATATTCCTTAAGATTCTATATCAGCACCTTAGCTTATCCGCATTTAATAAATATTTTTTAACTTGGGGAATAGTAGCTAATAAAGTTGGAATTTAGATAAGGTTAACGTAAACAATCAGTTCTCTCCTTAGTAGTCTGTGGTTAGGTATTTATCTTGTCATTGGGTGTCTTCAGTACAACTGCTAATCTCAGAAATCTAAGTTAGATTGACAGACTTCTGAGCTAAGATTTTGCAAAAACACTTTATAGGTACTTAAAAGAACAAAAAATAAATTAGCGTTAATTATTCTTTAATACAAAAACAGGGAGAATTTTTATTTGATACTTATAATGAAAATTATGATATATAAACTTATTACTGTTTTAATGAAAATGTAATTAAAGATTTATAAAATGGTAACACTTAAATATGATATTAGAATTCAATCAAATTATAATCTCAATTATTTTTAAATTATTGTACCTAGTGATATATTTTATTTAATTGATTTAAAAAATCGTAGAAAATTATTCTAGTTTATTTAATATTCGTCACTCCAAAAGACACGCAAGGGTTGTACAAAATTAAAATGACCTAGGTTCTTTTCTGTCTCTTACTACGACATACCTTGTAAAAATGACTGGAGACAATTTTTTTGCATTTATGGTAAGTAAGTAACCATCCCCTTTTTCTATCGATCGTCGTGGCGCAAAGATTTTAGGCATCCCATATGGTGGACAATTCACGTACCCGGACAAAGCGGTTCGACTCGGCATTATTCATTCGAACCGCAAAGGACTGGAACATGCTTCCTGAGTCTATGGTTCCTCGACGAGTACAATCTGAGGATCTTCAAGAGAAGAGTGAACAGGTACTTTGTAGGGAAGCACGTTCCATCTTAGGCCGCATCTTAGCTTACCATCAGGCGAGATCGTGGTCAAGCGCTTCCCTATCGATAATTAAAAAAAAGTTTTTCGATAAATATCTAACAATGCATTAAGTCTGTTGTAGAGATATGGTATGGGCCTAGGAATAAGTAAAATTTAGTTACAAATGTATATTATATGGCAATTTTATGGGAGTAAACGTGCTTGTCGCTGTCGTGTTCCGGTTTGGAGGGTAAGGTAGCCGGTTAAGTTGTGCATGTGGAATTAGACCTCGCCACAAGATAGCAACGCACCATTAACACCTTTGGTGTCTATAGGCGATGGTTGACTCTTTCCATCAGGAGAACCATCTGCTTGTTTGCTATCTAACAACATAAAAAAAATATTTCCTTCTTTTGTTATTGATTTCAGTACAGTAGGGAAGAGATGCGTACTGTTTTAGTGCTAGTTCGGTTTAGCCCCTCAGCTCGCATATGATAAAGGTGCAAGAAGGATATTCCGTTCCAACAGTTTTTTGCTTAAAGTCTGTGAACAAATTTATGACAAATTTTATTGTTTAAAGCTTTGATCAAACTAAGTCATAGTGTGTTTATTATATATTTTATTTAAATTAATTGTGCTATAATATTAAAAGAATTACGGTGAAATTTCGATCAGAATGCGATCGCTAGTTTATGTTAATCATTCATCATGAGTAGGCACTATGATCGGGAACTGAAAATCGTTGTTGGCCTTTCGCCAGCCTGTACCAACCCTAATTACGTTTGTTTCAACACAATGAACTTGCAATTTGAATAAACGAATACAACCCTAGAATACTAAACAGGCTTTCCTTCATATTTTGTCACGTGTAGTTGTCTGTTTATTTACCTGTTCGTTTATAGATTATTGGGTCTTCTCCGAGTACCATCGCCTATAGACAACAAAGATATTTATGGTGCGTTGCTATTAGTGTGGTTAAATGGCAATACCGCATGCATAAGTCTACCAGCTACCTTAGCCTCCAAACTGGAACACGACAATGACAAGCATTGACGATATTGTGGCAGGTATTGGTAAGGCGCTGGTACCAAATACCCGGGCAAGTCGTTGCGGAACTCTACCATCTCAATCGCTCGCCTTTGAGCTGCCTGGCAGAATGGCAGTAAGTATATCTATCAAAGCAGCTCGGATCAACACAGGGGAAAAGTTTTTTCTATTTCTTTATTAAAATTTACCATTTCAGCTTATCATCTATATGTGTGCCAAATTTCATACAAACCGGTTCAACCGTTTTTTGTGATTGAGTAATAAAAAATCATGTATCCAAACTTGCTATTTTTAATATTAATATAGATGTCCGTACCATTCGCGACTAACCTAATGCAAACCACGAGTTGCTGAATTTCAATAGGGCGTGGCGTTTCGTATTGAGATAATTAAGCACAAGTCTCGCTTGATAGGTCTTGCGGATAAATTGAATACATGTTCGCTATATTTTCCTTTGAGCGTACTCACCAGGTTCGCTTCAGTGCACCATGGAGGTAGATAATGATCATTGATCGCAATGGTTACAATTTTATCGAAAAGCCAGGAAATTGAAACAATTTATTTGCTTCATTACAGTTTCTGCGTATTCTATTTCTATCTAAATATAGATATAATAAATTGGTAAAGTGTGTGTCGGGCCACGTGCAATAAAGGGTTCCGAAGTTGCCCATCACAATAATGCGTACTAAGAAGAGGGCTTTATAGTTTCATACTATTCATATATATTATATACATTTAAGCTATTCAATGTCTATAACAAACATATATTCGCACCTCAGCTTCACCGCATATAAAACGTCTCTAAGTACATTTTATAAGTTGGTCGACTATTACTCAAAAACTTGTGAAGCCTTCTAAGTCGTGATAATTTTCCTTTTAATTTTATTATTTTTACTACTACCATGATTTGTTTCCCACCCCCAAACTAACCATTTAGCGTGCAGAGCTGGGGGTGCACTTGGCTTTAACAAAAATTTGCAATTAAAAGCTTCATATTTTACAAACGAGTTCCTTAATCTAAATCTTGTTTTCACAAACCTACAATATTTTTTAAAAACCTATCCAATGATCCCCACACAATGGGGTACGTGAGAAAAAAATGAACATCCCCACTTTACATGTAGTCCCCTACAACTATCTGCTACTTCTACTACACTACAGCTACACTAAAATATTTTTTTTTTAGATTTTATGTTACCACTTTGTTGACGCAGCGAGATAAATATGTGGAAGTGTTGACGTGACTAATATGCATCGACATAGTAATACCTCTAATATGTATATTCGTGCCAAATTACAGCTTTCTATTAATAAAGATCTCTGAGCTATCATGCGGACGGACAGACGGACGGACGGACATTGAGAAACTATAAGGGTTCCTAGTTTACTTCGGAAGCGTAAAATCGGATATTTGCTTGTATGAAAAACCTAAAATCTCACCCCATTTGGCCGGCGATCATGAAATTTTTTATATATACTGTTAGATAGATGCTCACTCTCAGACACGACGCACTTTTTCGTATATTTTTTGTGGAGTGGGTTTTCTGCTACAACTCGCCACCAAATATCGGTGTAGCATTTGCCTTTTATAATATATTCTAATAGGACAATGTCTGCGGGGTTAAGCAATTATTAATACGACTAGCTGGGCGGCCGAGCTTTGCTCTATATACGTATATGTCACTTAAAGTATACGATAAAGCAAAAGAGATTTTTTGTTTGTTCGAAAGCACTCGTTTCTGGATGGACCAGACGGATTCGATAATTATATTTTGTGGATGATTGCCATATTTATGCGAAAAATGCTTGTATTTATAAATTAAGATTTTACACGACTACACTAAGGAAAAATAAGTGATGTTTTTGGGTAACGCAAAAGAATTTGTGGGTAACAGCTAGTGTGTTGAGTGTGTATTCTGTTTAATTGCTATGTGATCCTGTGGCTATTCAGATCATGAGGTCTAAGATGAACTTCCGGTTTAGCCAATGATTTTTTCTATCATAGCATAGCAAACTGATGGCTTGTAAAACTTTAAAAACAACAAAAAAAAATTTCGACACGTAGGAAATTTTTCTTTGTTGTGTTTAAAGTTTTCCAAGTTTTCCCAAGCACAGGGTGAGTGCTAAAAAACGCAAATATAAATTGATGACTGTCCAGATGGAAAGAAACAACCATTGCCTATAGGCACTAGAGATGTTAATGGTGAGTTGCTGATTGTGTGGAAGTGATTGAATGCTAAATGTTTCAACGTGTGTGGAAGTGATATTTTCCCCGTGCTGGCCCCGGGCTCCTTTGAAGAATAGGCTAAGTGCCGTTCTGCCAAGCAGGTCGTAAAAGGCCACCGATGTCGTGTCGATACCATCGTAGCTACTAGGTGATAGAGTTCTGCATTGTCTCACCCGGGTCTGGTACCACCGCCTTACCTATTCCTGCTGCAATAGCGTCAGTGCTTCTCACTGTCATGTTTTGGTTTGAAGGGTAAGGTAGCTGGTAAACTTATGAATATGGCATTAGACTTCGCCACAAGATAGCAACGCACCATTAACACCTTTGGGGTCTCTAGGCGATGGTTGACTCTTTCCATCAGGAGACCCATCTGCTTGTTTGCTATCTTATAATATAAAAAAATCCTAGTACTATGTCAGCCCTTACAATATATCGTAAATGATAACGTGTCGTGAGTAGCGTAGTGGCACTTACGGTTAATAAACAAATATTACAAAGGATGTTTCAAGTTTCATATAACAACGAATTAGTTTGTTTGAATTTGTTTTTATTTTAAGTGAAAACAATTATTTCATTATTACTAACTTTTACTCACAGTGCTACTAACTAAAAAAGTTTATAAATAGTCCGAAGGTGGTGTTAAAAGTATTCCCAACCGGCGCGTGTGTGTATGAAGAGAGTGATGAATGTGGAGGAAGCGAGACAAGCCTGCAAGGATCGTGATGTATGGCAATCTGTTCTCTCTGCCTACCCTGTAAGGGATCTGTCGTGAAGATATGTATGTAAATTAAAACGACAAACACCGAGGCTATTGCAACAGGAATAAGTAAGGCAGTGGTACCAAAACCCAGGCGTGATGTTCTAGAATTCTACCACCTAGACCAGGGGTCGGCAACCTGCTGCTCGCGAGCCACATGCGGTTCTTTGGGTGTGAAGTTGCGGCTCTTTAATCCCTTACGCTAATGTTATTTTGTAAAAAAGATTTAAAACTGTTCTACTTCAATAACCATGCAAAGCCATCGCTGTTGATTCTGGTTTACAGATGTTACAGAGGTGGGAACGAGAGGTGGGCCCATTGCACTTTTAAAAAACCATCGCTCCCATTGAATTTGTTTGATCAGTTGTTTGTTATTGAAGTTCAAGTTAATGTTGTATATGAATAGATATTTTTCTTATGAATAAATAATGCAGTTTTTTAACAACAAAATATTAATTTTTGGCAAGAAATTTTTTTGTGGCTCTTTAAAAACTTTAACATTTTGTAAATTACAAATTTTGACTCTTCCGACTCAAATGGTTGCCGGCCCCTGATCTAGATAGTAGTCACGATGTTAATTGCATGTGTTAGCCTTTTCTCGCCTTTCAAGGAGTGCTTAACTACTTCAGTTAATTAAAGCCGAGTTCTAAGCCAGCAAATATTAAGAAAAAATCCATAATTACTTCCTCATTTTTGGGTAGTTGGTTAGAAAACAGACAAGTTCATGAATATGTTTTTTTCACCGAACAGTGACCAACCTATAGGCTCACTTAGAATAGAATTGAATATAGAGTAGAAGTTGTTGACTTAAGACATCTTTTATTTTTTGTAAAAGTAACGAAAGATCAAGAAGAAATTTGTATCTCGGAGCATTATTGAAGTTTTAACCGTGCCAACTTCGATATAGCCAGTGTAGTGTTAAGCAACGAGATGCATCCCGGATATTGCGCTGCACATAACACTGATTGTGATCTGCTGAATGCCCGTATTCTATATAAGACTAATACTGCCCGTGTTTCCATTCGCAACTAATATATTTTTATATTGAGGTGGTTCGCTCTAAATTCTGAACTCGCTACAGCATAGTTTTAATATTCGATCAAAAATAACAAAATTCAGCATTGCCCACAAACTTAACGCAAGAAAATAACATGAGAACGATTTACACGAAACACAAAAACATCTCAACATTATAATAGTATCTTAACAATAATCAACCTTATTTTTGTAAATTATGGTTTAGTTTCGACTACTGCTCCTCTTTGCCTACGAGAGCTCGTAAAGTTGTATTAGACCCTTAGAAAATTCAGCTTTAAATTCTTAGCCTTAACGTTTAAAATTGCAGGTGACATGTTGCTTATAAGGTCTCTGACACTTCTCGTGACATGACGGATCTTTACGTTGGCTGTGATTGGACAAAATAACACCACGTGTTTATTTATGGTCTTATTTTACTTGCGATTTTTAAGGCCATACTCTTGAATGTGGTTATTTTTGACCGAAGGTTTCATAATTGAGTTTTAGACTCTCTGTCCGCTTAGGGAACATACCCATACTACGTGACCTATTTTTAAAATTTCTCGACCCCTCCTTCCCCTCGGTGACCACTCGTAGTATATGCCAAGACGCCCCCCCCCTTTAGTTTTCACGTAGTAATTCATAATTATGATTTTTAATTATTTCACAGGCAAAAATTGAAAAAAAATAATAATTTGGCTCATACTCGTCTTCATTGCATAAGACTTAAATTACTAGTGAATTATGTATTATGAAAAAGAACAACATTCGTAAAAACATATTGCTATACAGTATGGAACTTACAGTAACTTAATTTACGAACACAACAATTATTTTCGTTCATTAAATTTCTCTCATTAAAATCGACTACGTGACAAAAACCTGAGCCACCCCCCCGCTCCTGTGACTGACCGTAGTATTTTAAAGACTCCGCTCCCCCCCTTAAACGGGTCACGTAGTATGGGTACGTTCCCTTAACTTATACAGCGTTTGGGAATTATTTTTTTTAAAATGTACTTACACATAAAAATAAATTAAGAAACTCCATTGATTAAATACAGAATATTGTATCAATTTCACGTTTTCCACGGAGGCTTCCGGCGACTGGGACCGCATTAACTGGAACCGAGGTTCCAGTTGCCGGATTGATTTAATTTTAATATTTTTCTTCCGGCGACTTGGACCACGCATAAAACTAGTGCAGTATCCGGAAATATATCCGGAAAATTCGAATTGTCGAGTGTTTTGTTAAAATAGTGATTAAAAGTTCTAACCGTGCTGACAGACAAATCGGCCATATTTCTTTAACGGTTACAAATATGTGGTGTAGATGGCGTGAGCATTTATTAAGGAATAAGGAACTAAAGCCGGCTATACACATTGGGCCAAGTATTGGGCCAACATATTGGCCCAACGTGTAGAAGCCTACTTGGCGTTATGTTGGCAGTTGGCGCCAACATTGGCCGGCCAAGCGAATGTTGTCGGTTTTTCGTGCGCACATCAAAGGATCTTGGCGCGCTCCGCCGACGGTGTTCACACGTTGGCCTCTTATTCAGTTCATTGTCATACGTCAGTAAAGACGGTTGGGTTGCGCTTGAGTTAAATTGTTGTTCCCGAGTTACGATGGCGTAAACAAACACTGAGGTTTTACAATTCATAGAAATGTATCAAAATAAACCAATGAATGACTGATGATGATGAATGTCCTTTATGAATTGAAACTTTTTCATTATTACACCAAAATTATTAAATATGATCATCTTTATCGAGAAATTCTGTAACAAATTGAAAATAATAATTACTTATCGATACATATTTACGAAATTTGGACTGATTTTAAATTATAAAGTAATTATTATTTTCAGTATCTTATACGGAATTATTATATGGAATCTATCCTAATTCCGAATACATGTTGTTCGTATTGAATTCAACTCAATACTAGTTATTTTTTAAACTTTTCTCGTCTTGTCTCATTTCGCATTGTTTTGCCTCATTGGTGAGAGGAGGTTCAGAGCAGTGCACTGTTTCAGATGACATTAGGTATTAGGTTAGGTTATTAAAAATACCATTTTTTAATACTTTAATTTTAGGTTAATGATGCTTAGAAACGTATAGCAGATTGCTGCTGCAATAGCGTCAGTGCTAGTCACTGTCGTGTTCCGGTTTGGAGGTTAAGGTAGCCGGTAAACTTATACATGTGGCATTAAATCTCGCCACAAGATAGCAACGCACCATTAACATCTTTGGTGTCTATTGGCGATGGTTGACTCTTTCCATCAGGAGACCCATATGCTTGTTTGCTATCTTATGATATAAAAAAAGATTCCTGTTATTGCACTAAAAAAGAAAAACGAATCTTTAATGACAAATCTTACGGCTGTAAGAGATTCTACGTCCATCGTTATTAAAGAGCCAATGCAGAATGGTCAATACACCAATGTATAAACAGAAACATTTAATGTTCGCCCAACAGTTGGCCCAACACAGCCAATGTATAAACAGAAATATTTAATGTTGGCCCAACAGTTGGCCCAACACAGCCAATGTATAAACAGAAACATTTAATGTTGGCCCAACAGTTGGCCCAACACCTTGGCCCAATGTGTACAGCCGCTATAATATACGATAACTGGAATTATTACGAAGCAATATTTGAAAAATAAAAATGTACTTTATTTCGTTAGAGGTCTCTTTGATGTCGTAGCCGCCCGTCGTAGACTCACGGTCTCTGACTCAACGCGGTCTTATCTAGTTTTGATAATGTTTTATCTAGTTTTGATAATGTCCTAAATACCATTACATTTTTATTTTTGTAAATAGAATCATTTCATTACTTTTTTTGACAATATCATCTACATACTTATATGCCCATTTCAGTTTAGACAGGGTATTTGTTACATATAATTTAATACGCGGTTACAAAATTTCAGAGATAAGCGCGATTAAACAAACATACATAAAATTCTATTACCTTATAGAAATTACGTCAATACAAAATATAAAAATAATTTCTCCCTGCCTTCAACATAAAGGATTTGGCGTGAGGATATGTATTTATTATTTATTAATATAAAATATACATGCTTAGTGCATTATTGGAATGTTAACCCTGTCAAGATCGATACAGTCGGCGTAATGTTGAGCACCGAGAAGCTCCACCGGATATTATGCTGCAAATACCCAGATTGTGATCTGCCAGAATTCATGATTTTATGTAAGACTAGCTGTTGCCAGCGACTTCGTCCGCGCGGACTTCGTTTACTCCGCACTGCTCCTCCCCCGTAGGCGATAGCGAGATAATATGTAGTCTATATGTTGACCCGACCTGTTAGTAATATTAATGCAAAATTTGAAGTAAATCCATACAGTACTTTTTGAGTTTACCACGGACATACATACAGGCAAACAGACAAACAAACAAACAGACAAACAGACAAAAATTATAAAAACTATATTTTTGGCTTCGATATCGATTGTATATCACGTCCCAAGTATTCATATAAAAAAATATTAAATGTACAGTTTTGACTTTCCTACGATTTTATTATATGTATAGATAGAGTGACTTTGTCCGCGTGTTATTTAATTTTATCATATCGCACCGTGGATCGAGTGTTTAGCGACCTTAAGTACACAACCGGTGGAGCTCTAGTTCGATTACCGAGTATCAGACAAACATTTGTGCGATGAACTGTATCATACATACAGTTCATTACACAAATGTTGGATACTTGCTGTGCCCGCGACACAGTCCCGGGGTTTTACACGCATAGTTCCCATTCCTGTGTGATTTCCGGGATAACAACTATCCTATGTCAAACCAAATTTCATTCAAATTAATTCAGTGGTGTAGTCGTAAAGAAGAGACAGACAGACAGACAGAGTTACTTTTGCATTTATAATATTAGTATTAATGTATTTCTGGGTTTGGATGTTTATTAACATTTCAGTATTTATATATGTATTTAATGTGTTAATATTGTGAACTAAAATTCTTATTATAAATAACCAAATAACTTGATTACTCTGAGGTTAGGTCAATTCTTGTTATTTCTTTGGTGATATTTATTTATTTATCATTTACTATAATATACTCATATTTAAAAAACCTCTTTGTCTGATGGTTATCCTATTAAGTTTAAATTTTGAGGTACTGGGTTTGATTCACCGGTTTAACAAAAGTTAGAGATTTACACACAACACATACACACACATACACATACTTATGATATGTGTGCATTTTATATATGTGTGCATACACTACATATCATCGTAAAAATAGACTTCAAAACGTCGAGATCTGATTAAAACTCGATTTTCGAAAATCGTAATGAAACCAAGTTCCGGGTTTTGGAAATTTTTGCTGTGGGAATTTTCTAGTAGAAACATAAAAATAAGCCCTTTGTAAAGGATATTATGTTGCATTCCCATAATTGTTATCTGCAAATACTAATATAATATAAACACGATGAAAACAGCAGCGCTGTAACATGACCTTCATTATATTATTACATTGAGGAAGACATGCCGAAACACAATTTAAAAGCAAACAAATATCCCATATGTGTGCAACTCTTTTGAAATTTTTAACGGATTCACAGATTTCATTCCGCATTTTCGCCAGATACGAGGCAATATTAGAAGCGGAATATATACAATGAAAACTAATATTTAGTTAAATGTGACGTATTTTCTTTTTTTTATATCATTCGATAGCAAACAAGCTGATGGCTCACCTGATGGAAAAAGAAACCATCGCCTTTATCTAAAGATGTAATTTTTTTTTATATCATAAGATAGCGAACAAGCAGATGGGTCTCCTGATGAAAAGAGTCAACCATCGCCTATAGACACCAAAGATGTTAATGGTGCGTTGCCATCTTGTGGCGAGGTCTAATGCCACATGGATAAGTTCTAATGCCACATGCATAAGTGAATGGTGCGTTGCTATTCATGTGGTGAGATGCTAATGCCAAATTTATAAATCTACCGGATACTTTACCCTCTAAACCGGAACACAACATAAAAAGCACTGATGCCATTGTGGCAGGAATAGGTAATACAATAGTAACAGACCCTGCCGAGACGTTGCAGAGCTCTGCCACCTGGTAGTCACGATGGTACTGATATATTTAGCCAATTGTTCGCCTTTTACGAACTACCTGGCAGAATGGAAGGTGAACCGCCCCATTGGTCGAGTAGTTAGCGATCCTGACTACGCAATCGACGGGGTTTGGGTTTGATCCCCGACAGGAAAAAGCATTTGTGTGATGAGCATGGATGCTTGTATTTCTGGGTTTGGGTGTTTATTATTTATGTAACAGTATTTATATATGTATTTCTATGTATTAGTATCGTTGACTAACACCCATAACACAAGCAAATAATTTGCTTACGTTAGATCAGTAAGTGTAATTTGTCCTGTGAATATTTATTTATCTATTCTTCTAAAAGGCCCGAATCAACACGGGGATAAATTGCCTGCCTATGCCTATTATTTAGAAGCTAATATTGAAAGGCAGTCAGAATTATATTTTAAGTGTGGCGTGTGGTGTATAATAGATATAATAGAAATTAAAGGCAAACGAATCATCGTTTCTTTATTACAGTCATTTGTAGTCATCGTACATTAACAGCACTCTAATTCGCAAGACAACACAGTACAACTTCATTGTAGGCTACTGAGTGCTAAGTGTGAGTTTTCCTTTTCGCATTCGATCGTGAGCGCGTTTAAAGTTTACTAGGAATTTTTATGTGATTTGTACAGCGCTACTTAGTGGTAAACGTGAGAAACCAGTTTACCACTAGGTGGCGCTGTACAAATCACATACAAATTCCTAGTAAACTCGTTACGCGCTCACGATCGAATGCGAAAAGAAAAACTCACACTTTGCACTCTGATAGCTACTTGACTGATAACTATGAGCTCGCGCGACAGCGCGAATTCTCGCTGTAGCCCAATATATCTAGCCACACCATTAATGTGTAGTCGCGTTATTCAAGCTTTTACTGTTTTAAGTAGTCGGCGACGCGTGCACTGTAAACATGTGGTCTGCTTGCTTGAAATGCGGAAATTATGAATAGAGGTTTGTAACAGCCAACAGCGGTAAGCGTGGGGCAAGCCTACTATTTCCATTTTAATTTGCATCGTAAAATATGTTGTGTTACACATGATTTAGTGCTCAAATTCCTATTAAAAGGTTATTTCTTGGTAGAAGCAATGCCGTTATTATGACCCTTGATCCTTAGGGTGCTCTTATTAAATCGATTTGAACATTTGTGTTGGTTATCGTTCATTCTATTGCATTAACTATGACTTAGCAAAACGTGATAAGAAAAGGGACAGAAAGAGACAGAAAGAAAAAGAATGAACAATCACGTACACACACGGTTAATCTTATCTACCCTAAAATTGAAAAAAGAAATTTGATTGTTTGTTTCTTTGTAATGGATAAATTCAGAAACTACTAAGTCAATTATTCCGGTGTTACTTTTGGGACATCTATTATTTAATAAAAAAAAACTAGTTATTTTTCGAATTTCCGCAAAATTTTTATGTACCCTTGCGATACCACTGAAAGGAAAACCTTCAAAAAACGGTGTAAGTAAGATGGAATAAACTCGTCGTAGGCTTGATATAAAATAATGAAGACCCCAGCGGCACAGCTATTGACCCTCATTTGCCACACTTTACGTCACGGCGCTAGCAAGCACAAAAGCACACAATATACGCATTCAATGTACGTTTCACTCCGCAACCGAAGCATCTTCAGGAGACATGAACACTACTACACTCAACGATAGCTGAAGCAGTACTTACGTTGGGGTCTTCATTACGGGTTATGGTGAATTTGTTACTTATGCGTTTTTTTTTTCCATTCAGTGGTATCGCAAGGGTACACGTAAAAGTTCGCGGAAATTTGCAAAATGACTAGTTTTCTTCGACTCCGAAAATAACACTTAAATCTACTTTAATATAAATTACGTGTCACATTGTTTGTCCGCGCTGTACTCCGAAACTACTGAACCGATTTCAATGAAATTTTGTAGAAATCAACTTTTTGATCCAATTTACAAGTTAGAATAGTTGTTATTTCAATTAAGTCCCACCCCCCTTCTAAAGTACCCCAACAAAATATTTAATACAAGCAATTTGTATGGCTAAACAACGTTTGCCGGCTCAGCTAGTAAAATATAAACAACAAGTTTCGTCTTAAACTATTGCTTTAAGAGTGTAACGGCCGGTTTCTGAAATGCAAATTAATTTTAACAAGCAATTAATCTGAGTTTAACACAATTTTTACAAGCAAATGATCTATTAAGCACAGATTAATTGTTTGAGATAATTAATTTGCGTTTAGGAAACCGACTGTAAAAGTGTTAGTCTTTACTCACTCATTTCTTGTAACGAAGAAAGATACTATTTTTATAGTAGTCCAGAACAAAACAATGCTATATAAAATCTACGATACATATCTATTCTAGTTGATATTAAACTCTTGCACACAAACGTAGGAACATCTGCTAGAATTTCCATCCCTATATAAACTTGAATTTCCACTTTCGCATTCGACGTCGCCCTCAGGCCGCTTTTATTACAACTTGTATTTGTAATATTAAATTGATATGCATATATAATTTAAATAAATTTACATATATATGCATTTAGTTTTTGATTAAAAACGATGAGATTAATGCAAGTAGGGCGTTATTGTGGGCTTTGTTGCGTGAAATTAAGGTTTATAGCCACGATTTGTGCGATTAATTTTAACTACAAGCATTACTGTCTAGTTGATGCATTAGCTAATACAATAGTGGTTCGCTAATTAGCTTTAGGAGCTACGGTACGAGTTCCTAGGTCTGATTTCATGGTAAGTAAGTCAAATAAATTCGTTGAAGTTTTATTAAGAGATGTCTCATATTAACTTACGGCCGGTTTCCGAAACCGTGCTGCTCGCCGTGTTAGTCCCGGCCTCCTTTGAAGAATAACTGCCGTTCTGCCAGGCAGGTCGTAAAAGGCGACCGATTGGCTATCGAGTCACTACCATCGTGGCTACTAGTTGGTAGAGTTCTGCATTGTCCCGCCTGGGTCTGGTACCACCGCCTTATCTATTCCTGCCGCAATAGCGTCAAGCATTTTTTTTAAGGGCAATTGGCCCACCTCTCGTTCCCACCACTGTAACTTCTGTAAACTAACAGGTCGGGGCAACATATAGGCTACATATTATCACGCTATCACCTACGGGGGAGGAGCAGTGCGGAGTAAACGAAGTACGCGCGGGCGAAGTCGCTGGCAACAGCTAGTTTTTAAATATTATAACGCTTGATCTCTAGTAAATGCAAGCTACACTGATAAAAAATTACCTTGAAAAGAAGTATCCAGTTAATCCATTGTTTACCTCTTATAAATTTTCTGGCTGAAATATTCTTCATATTTTTCCGCATAATTTTCTCTATGAACTAATATCAAGAAGGCGGACACTAAGCAAATGATACGTATATGGTAATGAGGTAAGTTTTAAACTGTGAGAGTTTGTAAACTTTTACCAAGCGGTTTACATTGGTTGCACCTGATACCTACGATCCATATTTGTGCATTTACGTCAATTTAAAACTTAACTTTTAAATATATCCATACTTCCATACTAGGCATACTAATATTATAATACGAAAGCCTTTCTGTGTGTCTGTTACTATTTCACGGCTAAACCACTAAACAGATTTTGGTGAAATTTAGCATTTAGGTAGTCAAAATCTGGGGTCAAACACAAGATTATTTTTCAAAAACGAACCCCTAAGGAGTTGAAATGAGGATAAAAGTTGGTATGAAAATTACATCGAAATGTTAATTTACTCGCGAACGAAGCCCGTGGGTCATCTGGTTATATTATAAACTAACTGCATCATGCAGCCCGCTGCATTATTAAAGTTTTCGTGGATCCCGCGGGAATCGCTCATTTTTTCAGGATACAAAGTAACCCATGTGCTATTCTAAGTCATCATCTACCCGTGTGCCAAATTTTATTCAAACACGTTTAGTAGTTTTGGCGTGATAAAGCATCAAAAATTTATCCATCCATCTATACGTATATTAAATCATCCAAACTTTCGCATTTATAAGATTATAATATATAATATAGACGCAAATATCTGTCCGTCCGTCTGCCTGCCCGTTACGCTATCAGGGTTTAATCACAGAGACGATTTTGATAAGATTTGGCAAGGAGATAGTTAAAGATGTGCGGTCAAACGCGAGCTACTTTTTGAAAAAATAACTGCCTCTTTATTAGGTATCTCGTAAATAGCGAGAGCAGACTTCTCTCGGCTTTAACTAACGTCTGACTAACAACATTATGTTCACTATTAACATATTTGGTGTCTATAGATAATGGTCACCTCTTTTCATCAGGAGAGCCACTGCGCTCAAAATAAGAATCATAAAAAAATGTGTACAGCAATAGATTATTAAACATAAAATTTTGACCACTCCGTTGGACAAGTGGTTAGCGAACTTAACAGCGCAATCAGTGGGTCTCGGGTTCAATTCCCAACATGGACAAATGTTTATGTGACATATACATATATTTTTATTTCTGGGTTTGGCTGTTTATTAAATATATTTCAGTTTTTATATGTATTAGAATCGTTTACTAACATCCATATCACGAGCAAATAATTTGCTTAGAATAGATTAATTTAGGGGTTAGATTAATTTGTGTAATTTGTTACACCGATATTATATGGATATTATCTTTCATTTACAAATTTACAAAGTATAAAATAAAGTTGTTTCCGCTGTATGTCAAAAAAACTTTTTCAGACTTTTTATCATTGAAAATTCCTTATTGAATCATCCGATTTAATTCTGATTTACGGTATTTGATGTAGTTTTTTTTTAAGAATAGTTGACTAGATTTTTAAACAAATCGATATATTAGTCTGAAAATTATTTTAAAAATAAGATGTAAATTTACCAAAAATAACGTAATTTTAATATTCAAAAAGATGTAATTTTTGAAAATTTTATTTGATTTAAATTAATTAAATTTTTATTTAAATTAATTAAATTAATTTTTATAACAGAATTCGACGTAATTTTTTAGGTACTAAAATATTGTGGAGGGTCAAAAAATGATAGGTTAAAAAAATTCGAAGCTCTGACGATAAAACACTTTTTCCAAAATTTTTCGTCAACGATAACTGCCGAACAGATAAACCGATTTTGATGCCATTAATGCATTGAAAGCCATGTTTTGAAGAATAGAGTTGATTAGATTCTGTACTCAAACGGTACATACCAGAATAATTCTGGATGTTATATTAAAAAAGATACTGTTTTGCCAAAACTTTGTTTAGGGTTTTTTTTACATTGCTCAAAATTCCCTGGGCTGAATTGACTCAAATTTTCAAGAATTCTAAGTTGATCGGAATCCAATCAAATGCCATTATTCGTGTTTCAAGTGGTCAAGCCATTCAAAAATTATGAGATGTTTACATACATACATACATACACACACATACATACAGACATACTGACGTCATCGTGATATCACTTCATAGTCGGAAAAGGTTTCTAGGACCTAAAATGTGGAGATTTGGTGAAAATTCGATTTTCGAAAATTGGGGCAAAATTAGCAACATACGTAGCGGGAAGTTAAAAACTAAAACTATATTATATAACACACACATACAAATACAACGTTATGCTATGTATAATATCCGTTTATCATAGTAGAAAAAGGCCGAGAATTTCAAAGATTTGTCGTAGAACATATTTTTATGCGCTTACATTGCACCCGTGCGAAGCCGGGGCAGGTCGCTAGTTATTATTATAACATACTAGCTGACCCGGCAAACGTTGTTTTGCCTTACATATAAGGAATCCATAGCGGACAAACAACGTGACATTTAATTTATATAAGTCTACGGGATTAAACTTTATATGGTGGTAAAGTATACTTAAATTTTCAAATTTTCCGCTCAATTTTCTTAATATTTTCTTTTATAAGATTCTTCTCCTAACAATTAAAAACACAACAAAAAAATTACCGAAATTGGTCCAGCCATTCAGGCGTGATGTCGTGACCAAGGAAAATAGGGATTGATTTATATATATATATATATATATATATATATATATATATATATATATATATATATATATATATATATATATATATATATATATATATATATATATATATATAATTTCGGTAATTTTTTTGTATGTATTTTTTTGTATGTATGTTTATATATATATATATATATATATATATATATATATAGATTAGAGAAATAGTGATATTATCATACAGTAAAACTGTATATTGCACTGACGCATATAGTATCAAATAAACACGAGAAGTGAAGGGCTATTTGTAGATAAGCACTATAGATATCCGTACATTTACGCAATCTAGAGCAAGAAACCTTAGCCGCTATCCGATCATTGTCGAAGTGAGATTTATCCCACCTATTTGTCTCTGAGGCTCACATAATGCCTCCAGTCGCCATCTGTATCAATTCACTTCCCTTTTCAACTGTAACAGCCCAAATTGATTGAGGTACCTGCCCTTTTGTAATAGATAGGTTACGTTTTAAATGGTTTGCATATTACGACTTGTTTTACTTTTCATTAGTTTTGGTTGCCTATTTAACAGATACTAGACATGATATATGTGTTGTAGCACTAATTTATTGCTAGCACTAATTTGTTGTAGCACTAATTTGTAACAGCTTTGCTGTTGCGTTTCGTTTGGGCTGTGAGGTTCCCGGAAGCCTTTTCCCCCTCCCCCTAACACTATAGAAGCGCAATTTGTAGGTAATAGTTTACCCCAGGGGGATACCACTAGCGTCAGCGGTGGAGAATCCCCCTCTGGACATCCATGTTCAGGGGTTTGTAATCAGCCTAATCATGGATGCCCAGGCTGCCCTGCGTACTCTTTGGCACAATTGCGCTCTCAAACTTCGCTGCTCGGGACAAACTAAACAGAAATCGAAAGGGATCCCCTACCATACTCCACGTGGACTACACTAATATTAGGGCTCTTCACTCAAACCTAAATGCCGTCCACTACCACCTTGAGATGGCTAAGCCGGCTTTGTTCTTTTTAACTGAGACGCAGATATCTTCTCCGGCTGATACCTCATATCTTTCCTACCCGGGGTACAAATTCAAGCATACATTTGTACCCCGGGCGGGAGTTTGTGCTTACGTCAAAGAGGATATCTGTTCTCGACGTCTCAGCAGCCTTGAAGGCTATAAGGACCACCATTCTCTGGCTGCGTGTAGACTGTGACGACCATCCCAGCATCTGTGCGTGCCTCTACAGGTCCCATAGCGGAAATGCTGAAGTCGACAGGCTCGTTGAGTACCTTCAAACCCCCTCCGCTGAGATCGTGATCTGAGGCGATTTTAACGCCCACCACGCCGAATGACTTTGTTCACAAATTACCGATCATGTGGGGAGGTCTGTCACGATTTTGCCTTGGCGTATGGCCTGACACAATTGGTAACTTCGCCTACGCGAATTCCCGATGTGGACGATCATACGCCTTCACTGCTGGACCTTCTGCTGACTTCTACGGATCATTACCAGATATCTGTGGACGCCCCTCTTGGTACGTCAGAACACTGCCTGATTCGGAGTAAAGTGCCGGTTACGCGCCTATCACGGCCTCCTTTTGCAGGCTGTCGTCGCGTTTGGCACTATAGGTCAGCAGATTGGGACGGGATGCGGTCTTTTTTTGCGTCCTACCCATGGGGGCGGATGTGCTTTTTGCTGGATGATCCGAGTGTCATCGCTGACTCTATCACTAATGTGGTGGTGCAGAGCATGGAATTTTTCATTCCATTTTCTGCGGTATCAATTGGTGGTAAGTCTCAGCCTTGGTTTGGTTGCTCCTGCGAAACGGCTTCACGCCAAAAGCAGAAATGCTACCGGGCTTGGGCTGCAGCGTCGACATCTCGTGATGAAAAAACCAGTGCGTTACGTAAGGAGTACAATTCCGCCTCGAGGTTCTTCAAAAGAGCCTAGGTAAAATCTGAACACATTGGCAGAATTGGTGAGAAACTAGTTCACCTTCCTTCGGGAACTAGTGCGTTCTGGTCTCTTGCCAAGGCTGTCTTGGGAAATTTCTCACAGTCCTCTCTTCCATCCTTACACGGAGATGATGACTCTCTGGCTCATACCGCAAAGGAGAAGGCCGATCTTCTGGGCTCGTTCTTTGCGGCCAACTCGACTCTGGACGACCAAGGAAATGCACCGCCTACCATCCCGCAGTGCTATAGTTCTATGACGGAATTAAAATTCCTGCAGTCTTCCGTACGTAAAATACTATTTTCTTTAGACGTCCATAAGTCGAGTGGACCGGATGGCATCCCTCCGATTGCACTTAAAGCGTGTGCTTTAGAGCTGGCGCCGATATTAACACGCCTATTCCGCCTCTCCTACTCACTCGGCGTAGTATCGATTTCATGGAAGACAGCTCTAGTGCATCCCATCCCCAAAAAAGGAGATCGCTCTAATCCGTCTAACTATCGGCCGATAGCCATAACCTCCTTGTTCTCCAAAATTATGGAGACAGTCATCAACACTCAGCTCCTCAAGTATTTAGAAGAGCACCAGCTGATTAGCGACCGCCAGTACGGTTTCCGTCGCGGTCGCTCAACTGGTGATCTTCTAGTATACCTAACTCACCGGTGGGCGGAAGCAGTTGAGTCCAAGGGGGAGGCATTGGCAATTAGTTTGGACATAGTGAACGCCTTTGATTGGGAATGACACAAAGCGCTTCTGGCGAAGCTGCCTTCCTATAGGCTTCCCGAGCAATTATGCAAGTGGATCACTAGTTTTTGGCCGATCGGAGCATCAAGGTCGTAGTCGACGGTGCGTGCTCTGACCTTAAATCTGTCAATGCTGGTGTTCCACAAGGCTGCGCGCTATCACCGACACTGTTCCTTCTGCATATCAATGATATGATGCGAATTCGCAACATACATTGCTATTTAGATGATAGTACTACAAACTCCGGCCGTAGCGGTGTTTCCCGGGAACACGTCGAAGAGTGCCGAAACAAGCTTGTGTCCGAAGTTGAGAATCGACTAACCGATGTCTTGGAATAGGGTCGTCAAAACCTGGTCACTTTTAACCCCAAGAAGACACAGCTTTGCTTGTTTTTTGCCAAAAAATCACCCTTTGTCGTGTCACCTCGATTTGGACATACTCTTGACAGCCTCAGCTAGTGTCGGAATTCTGGGAGTTGACTTATCGAATTACGTTCAGTTTCGCGGTCATTTGGAAGGTAAGGCTAAACTAGTCTCCAAAAAGCTCGGTGTGCTCAGCAGAGTGAGACAGTACTTCTTGCCGGCTCATCGCCTTCAACTTTATAAGGCTCAAATTCGGCCTCACATGGAGTACTGTTCTCATCTCTGGACCGGAGCTCCTCAGTACCAGCTCCTTCCTCTTGATCGCATTGAGCGTAGAGCGGTTCAAATCGTTGACAATTAGGCTATTTCGAAACGGCTTGTCTCTTTGGCGTTACCAGAGATGTTGGTTCACTCTGTCTTTTATCGTATTTTTCATGGGAAATGTTCCGACAAGTTATTTGGATAATTCCTGCCTTCGCATTCCATCATCGGACATCGCGTCAAAAAAAGAAATTCCATCCTCACCATCTTGATGTCTAGAAATCCACAACTGTGCGTTTCTCTCGGCACTTTGTGCCTCACACTACTTTGTCGTGGAATCAATTACCGGCAGGGGTGTTTCCAAATAGGGGATACGACTTGGGGACCTTCAAGAAAAGAGCTTACTCATTCTTAAAAGGCCGGCAACGCAACTGCAAGACCTCTGGTATTGCAGATGTCCATGGGCGGCGGTGATCACTTACCATCAGGTGCACCTCTTGCTCGTTTGCCCCCTCTTCTATAAAAAAAAAAAAAAAAAAAAAAACTGATTGGAGAACATGCGAATCGAAATAGACAAAGTAATTAAATTTTAAAAATCAATTAAATTAACATTTTAAGGTAGCAAACAAATTCCTGGAAGAAATATACAACTATTGCCTACATATACCAAATATATTAATGGCAGTGATGTAAAAAAAATTATAGATGCGTTGTTCGCATTCCAAAATGGCATCATGAAAGCAAGGCATTGCTTGACATTTATTTACGACCGGTTATGCAAACGCAAATTAATTTTAACAAGCAATTAGTTTGCGTTTAACAGATCATTTGCTTGTAAAAGTTATGTTAAACACAGATTAATTGTTTGTAAAATTAATTTGCGCTTCGGAAACCGGCGGTTAGTCTCGCACGTCACATGTCATATTATTAGCTGTAGTAACTCGCGCTGTTTTAGTTCGCAGTAATGTTGGCGTATGATTAGTCTATTAGTAAAATGTCATTGGTTAATGCTGTGTCGACATCCATGTGACGGATTAAAGATGTTAATGTAACGTTGCTAGTCATGTGGTGGGATGCTAATATCATATGCATAAATTTAGCGGCTACCTTACCCCTTAAGCCGTGATACGACAGTAAGAATTAATGACGTTATGGTGGCAGGAATAGGTTAAGCGGTAGAGTCAAATCCGGGACGTCTCGGCGGATACCCACCATTTAATAGTCAGAATAGCAGTGACATGTTTATTGATTGATTTATTAATTAATAGCTGATCCGGCAAACGTTGTTCTGCCTTTTTAACTACTCTTATTTTTTTTCTATATTTTTCATCTTTTAAACCTTCCCTGGAGTTCAACAATGAATTCAAAACCAAAATTAGCCTAATCGATTCAGCCGTTCTCGAGGTTTAGCGAGACTAACGAACAGCAATTGATTTTTGTATATATACTAGCTGACCCGGCAAACTTTGTTCTGCCGTTGTTATTTTTTTCTATATTTTCTCACCTTTTGAACCTTCCCTGGACTTCAACAATTAATTCAAAACCATAATTAGCCAAATCAGTTCAGCCGTTCTCGGGTTTTAGCGAGACTAACGAACAGCAATTGATTGTTATATATAAGAAGAGGATAGATTTATTTTACAGTTGCATTACATAATATTTTTACTTTCTTTAAGTGTATAAGACGACTTACATTATATTATATGCCTTGTCAGGCGCAGCAACTGGAATGTCAAAGGGTAGCAACTTCTTATTATATAGAGTGATTTGTCTTCGAAGTATTATTTGACAGAGTAATAGGCTTTTTCATTTAAAAGTATATTTAGTAGTTAAGTTCGCTTTTCAGATTTTCTGGTAATTTATTATATCTTTTTTAGACATAGGATAGGGCTCAGAAATACAAGCTTTAACTTCGATGTTATTTGATATGAATTATTTTTTGAACATGATTCATAGCGACGAGGTATTTCTCCTAATTTTAGGAGAAATACCTGTAATATATGTATATGTGTTGTAACGTGTAATCGAACACGTTACAGTGTATATGTATATATGTATAAGACTGAATTAAGATTTTTAATTTTTAAAAATAAGGCTTACATGTTTTGTTGTGTTGCACGCTAGCTAGAATATAGATACATTTTTTCTTTAGTACCTAATTTTTTCTTTATATGTTGTAGACATCAACACTGTTACCCTACAGTATAGTGCCGTAGCTTAACCATGCATAGGCATACGCGTACTGTGTTGTAGTAACTGTTTTAATATCCGCTGACTTTAAGTTCCCTTAAAGAATAAATGAATTGAGATAGTTCAGAATTTAGCAAGTCCCACGTCTTTAAAAACAGAATAACCTGATTGGCAGAAATAGCAGATGGATTTTTACTTAACGTAGTACCATTCACTTGATACACATCATATTATACACACGTGTCTTACTATTTTGTTTTTGGCTTATGTTTTTAAAGTAAAAAGTTATTTTAGTGTTTAATCTATGGTCGAATTTCGACTAGAAGACATTTTAGAACAGAATAGCCTGACTGGCAGAATAGTAGATGTTTTTTTCGGTAACGTAGTATAAATGGTTGTTTTATTTTACACTATACTATGAACAATATCGTATTAAGGCTTTGTAGTCGAGATTGCTTTGTAGATTATACAGGTCGGATGAAATGAAAGCATCTATGAATACATTTTCGGTACACAAGTAATGGAATTACCAGCGCCTTGTATCCTTTGAATATAGTATGGTACTTTGATTCGAACATACAAAACCAGCTCGTCCGCTCTATGGCGCTGTAATATGCTGCTTAGGAAGTCAGCTCTACAAACTCCCGGGTGACTTCCCTCAGGCAAACCTCTTTGTAAACTGTACTATATGGTACACCTTCCTTTGCATTTATAATCTAAACATTCTACATAAGTTGTACTGTTTTGAACTTTGATATGTCATGTTTTATACATTACATATAATAAATTAATTTAATATTTTGCAATGTTATATTTAAATAAATATCTACACGCCTGTTTTCTCAAAGGGGTAGGCAGAAGTACAAATAGTGCACCCGTGATTAGCTGAAGATACTTAGTCGTTAATAATTAATTTTAATTTAATTTCGTTGCGGGATCCAAGATAGCTAGCTTTTCCCCAGGGCACCCTGAGCTCGCAACTCAGAGGTTATCAGGACGATTGCCGCTGTTGATTCTGGTTTACATAAGTTACAGTGGTGGGAATGAGAGATGTGCCCATTGCCATTTAAAAAAATATGTTATATATTTTATACTATAAAAATATTTCGAAAATATAAATAAAATTAAACACCAACAAATTTCAACGGATAATCCATCCCGTTGGTCGAGTGAATAGAAATCCAGAACACGCAATTTTACTTATGAAACAATGCACTATTAACATCATTGTTTTTTTGTAAGCAATCGTTATTTCTTTTTAACAAGAGATCCATCTGTGTTTGAATCAGCAACATTTACCTTCAACACAGACGCCAATCTTACTGCATTTTCTTTTCCCGTAAGTGTTAAATTTATAAGAACAAATATATAATATACAAACTAGACAGTATGCAGTTTAGACCAAGATTTTATGAATGACTAGCTGACCCGGCAAACGTTGTTTTGCCTTACATATTAAGATTATATATATATATATATATATATATATATATATATATATATATATATATATACAGTGTGGCGGTGACTATACACCAATTAATTAAACTTAGTATATGTAATAATGTTCTCAGCCTGAATACAAAAAATCAGATAAATACATCCACTGGTTTAGCCACAGGACATTAGTTTTCATTTCTAATTTTGCGAACATGATGTAGATTATCAGCTGTACGCATAGAAATATATAGAGGTCAATGGCTGTACGTGACCCGTTCACCCTATATGGTTTGAAAGAACTCTTATAAGTAAGTTGCCAACTCGCAATACTAGCAGAAAATCCTTGCATTCATTGGTTATTTTAATTTTTTATCCTTTACAACTGACCAATAACAACCCAATCTTGTCATTAGGAGAATTTGAAAAGAAAGCGAAAAGTCGCTTTATCTTGAGTGCATACACAGTGTGTACTGATACAAAAAAGCGCATTTTGCGCCTTCTTGATGAAAGCCGTTGATTACACGTGTCACGTACCTACGATACGTAGGTCACGGTCATTATTGTTTAATGTTATTGTTTAGTACGATCAAAGATTTTGCCGTGGTAATTGATATTACGTTATTACTTGTAATGTACTGAGTTTTTATTTTTTTCTTTTATTATTCTAGACTTATAAATTATGCGAAAGTAGACGCCTCATTTTAATTTTTATTGTGGTAAAATACGAGTTAAATTGTGCGAAAGTAGACGCTTAATTTTTATTGTGATGGCCGGCCATGGCCATGATGTTTGTGCTAATTAGTGCTATTTTGTGATAAGACACGTTAGGTAACTATTATTATTAGTGTGAAGTGAACAACATTTTTGTTTTTTCTTATTTACTTTTAGCCAATATGTGGCACGAATCCTAGATTGATACGGTCTTTATTCTTACAATATACGCAAAAATAATTCTATAGCTACGTAATTACTTATTGTACAAAATGATTGTGATTAATAATAATAATTTATCAAAATAATTATTGAGGATGAGTGTGGTTTAAAAAGGCGCCTAAATATTATGTCACACGTAAAAATAATAATAATAACATGAGGCGCCAGCCGCCAAGCCGCGCGTGCGGCGTTGCCGGTGATAGGTAAGTCAAAGGATGTTTTATCTTTATTATATTTTCGTGTCATTAATTTTGTTCGAAATTTTTGTTTTTTTAATTTCGATATCAGGACTGATTTGATAGACTAAAAATACTAGTACTAACTAGTACTACCTTAATTCTCACTTATTGTTGTATGGTCAGCGCCACACTGTATATATATTAGGGTGGATCGAAAAAAAATTTTTTTATTTTTTTTCTTAGCATGGGGGTAGAATTTGTAGCTTATAAAAAAAGAATGTTTTTCAAAAAAAAAAAAAATTTTTTTTCGCAACATTTAGAGATAGCCCACTCGTTTTTTAATAAATTAATGGATCAAATGGACTTATTCTAGCGAAAAAAATTTTTTTCCGTCAAAAATCGTGGAAAACATGAAAAAATAATTGCATATGATTTTTTTTTCACTTACCTTTTACTTTAATAAAGATAAAAGGGCTGCTTAATTCTTTATTTTTCGCTTAAGTTACAAAAATAATAGGAAAAAATTTTTTTTGACTTCTGATTTCCATTTGGCTTTCAAAATGACATTCCACAGATTCTAAAACATCGTTTAAATATTTTAAAATTTTTTAGTCCATTTGATCCATTATTTTATTAAAAAACGAGTGGGCTATCTCCAAATGTTGCGAAAAAAATTTTTTTTTTGTTTGAAAAATTTTCTTTTTTTATAAGCTACAAATTCTACCCCCATGCTAAGAAAAAAAAATTTTTCGATCCACCCTAATATATATATATATATATATATATATATATATATATATATATATATATATATATATATATATATATATATATATATATATATATATATTAGGGTGTTTCAAAAAAATCGAATTTTTTTTTCTTCAAATGGTCGGCAAATTCTGTCAGAGAATGCTAAAACAATGATCTCGCTAAAAGATGAGCTCTTAATTTCAAGATTTGAAGGTCGCTGTCCGCAATTCTTCATTTCCCATATAAATAACATAGGAAAAAAATTTTTTTATTTTTAGAATTTTATATCTCTGCATGGAATCAATTTATGGCTATAGTCTTGTTGATTCTTGTAGGAAATTTGACGCTCTACAAAAAAGGTTTCTTATCATTTTTCCATAAAATGACTCCTTTCTGAGTTATTCGAGGTCAAAGTTCGATTTCGTCCAAATTTTCGTGTTTTTTCAAATTTAATTATTATAGAAATTAAATTATTAGATTATTAGTAAAAATATATCACAAATTTATATCTCAGACATAGAAAGGTTAAAAAAAATGAATATTTCAACAATAAATTATAAATTATATTCTAAAAAACTGTAGAAATTGAAAGTTATCGATTGCTATACTGTTATACGAAGGCTGTTTTATTACAATTAGGATACATTTCTCTGTGTTTTTTTACAACTTGTAATAAGTACTGAAAATCTTCTTCATTTTTTGTCAAAGTTTGGTTGTATTCAGTTACTAATGATACCATAACCATGTTCTGCTGTATCGTTTGTAACTCGTACTTTACTCAAAAACAGGATAGCTTTTTGGTAACTTCCATTTATTGGCCATAATAAAGCGTCAGTGTCAAGAAAGTCATACGATAAATTGAATTTTTCAAACAAAAACAAAGAATGTTCTGAGACAAAGTCACTTAAATCACTCGTTAATAGTGACTTCACATTTTCTTTAATCACAAGCCGTTTAAAATTTTTTTGATTACTTTTCGATTTAATATTTTCAAGCATTTTCCTTTTAACATCTACTGAAACATTTACATCAAATAAAGCTAAAACAACTAATTCCTCAGACAGATACCATAAGTGATCAGCCATTTTATCAGCAGCAATTTTAGCGAAAGAAGGATTGTTTTGGCTGTATAGCAATAAATTTTTCATGAATGTTAAATCACTATTTGGTGCTAATATGCCAGATAATGCCTTAAACCATGATGGTACATAAAATCTTAAAACAAATATGCAAATTTGTCGAATCCCTGTTATTTCTTTAGAGTTAAGTTTAAATTGGTTGCGGAACATGAATATTTTTAAAGAATAGATTGCTTTTGCCATCCAACGAGCGTGGTGCATAGCACCAGATCGCTTAAAAGAAATCTCTTTAGATGAAGTAGTATTTAAGAATAATAATGATAGCTCCAGAAGTTCGTAGTAATCATCTCTCGGTTGTGATACCTAGAAAATAAGTTATTAAAATCAATTGATAGAACAAATAATTTTTAGGTCTTATTTTATATATTAATCAAATTTGTTTGAAATTGTAAAATTTCACATAATTATTTTCTGGATTTTCAAGTCCAAAAAAAAATAATTTAAGACATACGTTTAAGATTTACACACGACATTTAACGACATTTAAATATATTATAACCTTACTTGTAAATGATTTGTCATAGATGTTACTATTAAGAAGCTGGTATTAATTAAATGATTGTTCAAATAGAGAAGTTAAAAACAATACTATTATTATTAAACATGATAAATCCATAACATTATGTTTTTTTGTCACCAATAAAAAATTATATAATTAAAAAACATATTATATTTTACTGCTCATAATTTGCCATCAGATTTCACCAACCATATTATAAAAATATGATATATCTTGAACTAAAAAATTATTTTTTTTACTACATAATAATTAAAGTTGAAAAAACACGAAAATTTGGACGAAATTGAACTTTGACCTCGAATAACTCAGAAAGGAATCATTTTATGGAAAAATGATAAGAAACCTTTTTTGTAGAGCGTCAAATTTCCTACAAGAATCACCATGACCATAGCCATAAATTGATTCCATACCGAGATATAAAATTCTAAAAATAAAAAATTTTTTTTCCTATGTTATTTATATGGGAAATGAAGAATTGCGGACAGCGACCTTCAAATCTTGAAATTAAGAGCTCATCTTTTAGCGAGATCATTGTTTTAGCATTCTCTGACAGAATTTGCCGACCATTTGAAGAAAAAAAATTCGATTTTTTTGAAACATCCTAAATATAATATATATATATATATATATATATATATATATATATATATATATATATATATATATATATATATATATATATATATATATATATATATATATATATATATATATATATATATATATACTAAAAAAAAATGATGTGGTGTCGCGGGACACCAGGTAGGAACGAACTTCCTTCGGCTAAACGGCACTACTCGCTTGTGTACGCGACTGTCGCGCCTGCGCACGTCTCATTTAACGCTTTTATTCCACGCATTTTTCTTACGGTTTTACTATCACATTTTTTTCAGTTCGGTCGCGCAGCAAAATCCCTATCCCCTCCAAGCCTGCCATAAGGAACTTCGTTCCAATTAAAAGAAAAGCAATACTAAATTTAGGTTTGTTTTATGATGATTTATTTTGTTTTTGATGATATTTTTTGGGATGACACTATTAGTTACCTTCTGTTTCACTTGTATATACTTACATATATTTTACTAATTCATCATAGAACTTGTTGAAGTTCTATGGCCAATGACGAAAATATGATCAACAGATATTTCATCAACATATTTTATACGTTACATAATATTTATTGGTCAGATGTACCAAATAAAGACATTATAAAAAGATAATAATAACTTAACTTTATAGAAAACTTTAACAAAATTTGTGCAGTAATATTCAAAAATGTTGGTTACTTTGTGGGCTATATGCTCGCGCCTTAATTTATACGTGTCATAGTGATAAATCACTGTTTGTAAATAATGAACATTGATATCTACTCACGGGTATCCATACTTTTTTCTATATTATAAGATAGCAAACAAGCAGTTGGTTCTCTTGATTGAATGAGTCATCGCCTATAGACACCAAAGATGTTAATGGTGCTTTGCTATCTTGTGGCGAGGTTTAATGCCACATGAGCTACCTTAGACTCCAACCGGTACACGACAGTGACTAGCACTGACGCTTTTGCGGCAGGACTCTTGTGTCTTAAGCTCGACATTTGTGCCTTGTAAGATTTGTATGTGGTTCAATATAAATGAATAAAAAAAAAAGAAAAAAGCAATAAAAACATCGAAGCTAATACTGCTACACCATCGAGGTGTCTTAAAACTTATTTTTTCTTTTATGTAATGAATTCGAAAGAGAGTCCATCAAGAGAACCTCCTACTGTAAATATTGACAAAATAAACATGACTGAATTGCTTTAATTTTGAACATTTTGGGGATACTTTTTAAAGCATACTTAATTGGACGTAGTCAAAGCGGAGACTGTCGCGGTTGCGTTCGCAATATGATAATGAGTTTGGAAGTGCCTACAGCCTAGAGCCAACAAACTTTGATGAGATGCCTCTTGATTTAGATTCATAGCTTCTCTTATAGTATTTGACTGGCCAAACAATTTTTCGTTTAATTTGGTTTCAAGTTTTTGTAATATCGTTAATGAGAACGAGACTTGAATTTTTATTTTCATTTATCTTTATTTTGGTTTCTAATGATATTTTCGATTATAGAATCACAACATTGTCAAGACTAATTTTATTTATGAAATATAACTTTGAATCATTTTGAGCATGCCTAAGCATAGATTATCTGTCATTTTGTCGCGTTGACTACGACAGAAATACGTGGGAACGAACGAGACACATTCTTTCTTGGTAATTTATTAATAGGGTCGAAAATGTTCAAAATATTCAAAAAAATGTCTAAAAATATACAATGATTAGTAGTTATTTCGGATGATAATCTAGAGCGCGATGACGAATATCATCGTGAAATTAGATCGCAAGTTGACGTGATACCTGTGTCCCCCATGTCGAGCCTTGTAACGTTAGACGAACTTTTAAATACCGTTAACAACTTACCATCGAAAAAAGCCCCCGGAGAGGATAAAATCTCAAATTATATGATAAAACATGCGTGTTTAGCGGCCCCGGACTCTATTTTAAAAATAATAAAACGTTGTATTGCTGAAGGAGTTTTTCCCAAAATATGGCGCCAAGGATATCTTAAAATTATTCCAAAGTCCGGTGACAAGCCTACGGATGACCCTAAATCTTATCGTCCCATTACACTTCTGCCGTCCTTTGGTAAACTGTTAGAAAGATTGATAGTTCCTTGACTTCTACCACGAGGGCCCACGTTCAATAAACAACAGTTTGGATTTACCGCCGGAAAATCCACTATCGATGCAGTGCTGTCTATGAGAAAAATGGTAGAATTGTCACGAAATAATTATGTTGTAGGTATTTTTTTGGATATTTCTCGTGCTTTTGACAACGCTTGGTGGCCGATGTTATTGTTGAAATTAAAAACAAGGGGGTGTTATTCAAATATATATAAGCTAATTAAATCGTATCTAGAAAACGGTCATACGAAATTGCAGCTAGGGCATTACGCAGTGTCTAAACGCCTTACTCTAGGTTGCCCTCAGGGATCAGTACTTTCACCATATCTATGGAACTTAGGATTTGACGATTTATTCTCATTAGCCTTGCCGGAAGGATGCTCGCTTATAGGTTATGCAGACGACGTTGCTTTAATGATACAAGCTAACACACGAGCACAGTTAGAGTCGCTGGCTCACACTAGTCTTAATTTGATCATCAGCTGGGGCTTGAGAAATCGTTTAAGCTTTGCGCCTCATAAAACGTTTTACTTAATATTAAAAGGTTCGCTCCTATCATCTCCCAGTATAAAAATAAATAATACCACAATAAAGAGAAAAGAATCGGTAACATATTTAGGTTTGGTCATAGAAAAAAATTATACTTTTATAAATCATATTAACTCTATCGGTGAAAAGGCTAAACGGAATTTCTTATCCTTTGCGGGCATATCTACCTCGACATGGGGTTTAACGTTTAACACTTTAAAGATAATTTATAACGCCACGTATTTAGGTTGTATCTGTTATGCTTGTCCAGCGTGGGCTGATAAAGTTACGAGTGGTGCGATCCGGCGCAAACTACTTCAAAATCAGCGTCTAGCACTAATATGTCTATGCAAAGCATATCGCACTGTAAGCTCCGAAGCTTTACCCGTTTTATCAGGCGTCTTACCATTAGATTTAGAAATTCAGCGTCGGGCTTCAATGTATTTCAATTCTAGGAATTTCACTAACCCAGAATTTATCAACTCGCAAGCCCAAACAAAAATACGTCGCCTTTTTAATCCCGTAATCGACGTTAGTAATGAATTAATTGATGAATGGCAGTCGCGTTGGTCTTGTTCAACTAAAGGATGGCATTTATATAACTTTTTCCCGTGCATCCGGGATCGCTTAAGTAAAACTTGGATAGAAATAGATCATTGTGTTGCACAGTTTCTCACTAGCCACGGTAATTTTAAAGCTAAATTATTCTCGTTTAAATTAGTTTCTTCTCCCTTTTGCGAGTGCTCTACATTAAACTGTAAATATGAACAAACTGCACATCACATTCTTTGGGAGTGTAATCTTTGGCAAAACGAACGTCGTCAAATGCTTGATAGTATCCAATGTATATCCGGTGTAATTTATTACTCCGATCTTGTGGGTACACGTGGGAACTTCCGTGCCTTCAAACGATTTTGTCACACTTACTACTGGAAGCAAAATTAAGTAGGCCATTCTGGTAGGTCCCTAATTTCCAAACTTCCGTGGTGCAATAGCAATCAGGCTTAACCTGATTGTAAAAGTCTCATTTCGTAGCATTTTTATGCTTTTAACATTTTGCTGTCTCCTGCTAAAAAGGGAGGGAAACAGGATGTATTTTCCTACTCCTCCTATATACTTCTGATTAATTTCGTTGCGGGATCCAAGACAGCTTAGCTTTTCCCCAGGGCACCCTGAGCTCGCAACTCAGAGGTTATCAGGACGGTTGCCGCTGTTGATTCTGGTTTACAGAAGTTACAGTGGTGGGAACGAGAGGTGGGCCCATTGCCCTTTAAAAAAAAAATGATTAGTAGATTATAAATTAAAAAAAAAAACAATCACTCTATATATATATATATATATATATATATATATCCATACTTCCATACCAATATTATAAATTCGAAAGCCATACCATATACCATAACCAGTAAACCGATTTCACTACTTTACTACTACACTACAGTACACACTACGTAATTTGGCTACTTTATTTTAGAATTTTTTCCTCGCGGCCGAAGTCACGAGCACAGCTAGCTTCATAATCCTGTGATTTAATTGGTCCATTGGGCCATTTTTTTTAAGTGGCTATAGTTAGCAACGCAACGTCTCTCTTATCACTGATGTAATTGCAGCTGAATAATTTCAAAAAACCTGAATAACACTTGAGCTTAACACAGGGATTGAGTATTATGAGTATTATCATTTATTTATAAAAAATCTAATCTAATCGTAACATCTTGTTTTATAAAATGATACTTTTTATAAAACAAGATGTTACGCCAGATCCTTTAAGTTAGTTCTTTGAAATCTAAACCGTTCTTGAAATTGAATTTAATTCTTGCTATTGTGGCTAAGTCACAGAACATCTACTACTACCGCAGAAGAAAACTAACTTCATACAAATTTTTGGAGACTGAAAAAGCTAGCGCCATCTCTGTGTGGCCCCCAATTATTAGTTTGGTTCTGGAATGGCTGGCAGGGTCCTTGACCCTTTTAAATTATTATACTTTCTTATATAAATGGTTAAAATGAAACAAAAAATAGATTTATTAAGGATATTTTATTATCTTTAAAATAAATCAAAATTAAAAATATGATTAAATCAGTTATTATAAAGTATATAAAGTAATATTCCTAAAATAAGTAAAACTAAAGTCCTATCTGTTTTTTAAAAATTATTTTGTTGTTAATTCTAAGCATTTACATTATTTTAGAACAAGGTGTGCCGCCGACTATTGTCCGCGTGTATATATATCTGAGTTCTATGTATTTTGGATAAAGTCCTAAATCTTTTTCAGAAACAAAAGAATCTTAAATTACTTTTTACAAAATTAGCCAGTAGAAGCGTGAAAAAATTGGTTTAGCCATTGTGGAAAATAATTGAGACAAACAAGCAACAAGTTTTACAAGCTAAACAATTTTTAAAATTAAGTGGCTAACATGGAAATATTCATTTGCACTTAGTAAATTAAAAATCTAAATTTTATTTATTTGAATGGACAAAGTTCTATTAAAACCATAACACAAAGCATGAGAATAAGTTGACAATTGGTTAAAGAAATATTGACCACAAATTTCTTGAAAATTTTACAGAATCGAGTTATGAATATAAACTATGGATTTATTGTGTTTTTAATCCAACTGGTTTCAGCTATTTAGATTGTCTTCAGGAGTTACAATTTGGGAAAATTATTACAATTTACAATGTAACATGCAAGTAGTTTTGAAATATTTATCAAGTTTAGGATTGATATTGTTGTTTAAAACGTTATGTGCAATTTTTCCATATTTCATTAGTTAGCAAACAAGCAGATGGGTCTTCTGATGGAAAGAGTCAACCATCGCCTATACACACCTAAGATGTTAATGGTGCATTGCTATCTTGTGGCGAGGTCTTATGCCACATGCATAAGTTTACCGGCTATCTTACCCTCCAAACCGACATACGACAGCGACAAGCACTGAAGCTATTGCGACAAGAATAGGTAAGGCAGTGGTACCAGACCCAGGCAAGACAATACAGAACTCTACCACCTAGTAGCCACAATGGTAGTGACTCGCATAGCCAATCGGTCGCCTTTTATGACCTGCCCGGCAGAATGGCAGTTGGTCTATTCTTCAGAGGAGCCCGGAACCAACACGGGGAAACTTTTATTATTATTTTCATTTATAACTTTTATTAGTTTCATTTATTTGTGTATCCTGATATCGTATGTTTAATTGATCTGGAGATTGACAAGACATGCATTTAGTATTACCAACTCATCACATGGATAGCAACACACCAGTAAAATTTTTGGTGTCTATAGGAAATGGTATATCTCCACCAGAAGAGCCATCTGCTTTTGAGAGAAAAATCTCAACTCATAGTACATTGTTTCTTAATTGCTAAAATAACTTAATTTCTTTGTATTATATATTATAAAGTATAATTTGCTGATTCTAACATACAGTTCAGTTACAATAAGGTTAACACTAGGCATATTTATATTTTTCGTACATAATTTTTGTTTGCAACGACTCGTATATACAAGTACCTTACTTTCTACTTACTTACTATCAAAAGAACAGTTTTTTCCGTGTAATCTTGTTTAATCAAAACAATATTAAATTGGGGACAAATTTAACGTAGAGAACGTTATTACTTGTATTGTAATTTTTTGTTATAAGCTCCCTGCGTTGATCCAGGCCCACTTTAAATAGACCATCTGTCATTCTGCTAGCAGTTCATAAAAGGAACGTTTAACAAATATGTCACTTCAGTAATGTCTCGCGTGTGTTTGATCACCACCTTAGTCCAGATTACCTCCTTGCCACAACATTTACATAAGTTACAGATTCTGGTTTACATAAGTTACAGTGGTGGGAATGAGAGATGTGCCCATTGCCATTTAAAAAAATATGTTATATATTTTATACTATAAAAATATTTCGAAAATATAAATAAAATTAAACACCAACAAATTTCAACGGATAATCCATCCCGTTGGTCGAGTGAATAGAAATCCAGAACACGCAATTTTACTTATGAAACAATGCACTATTAACATCATTGTTTTTTTGTAAGCAATCGTTATTTCTTTTTAACAAGAGATCCATCTGTGTTTGAATCAGCAACATTTACCTTCAACACAGACGCCAATCTTACTGCATTTTCTTTTCCCGTAAGTGTTAAATTTATAAGAACAAATATATAATATACAAACTAGACAGTATGCAGTTTAGACCAAGATTTTATGAATGACTAGCTGACCCGGCAAACGTTGTTTTGCCTTACATATTAAGATTATATATATATATATATATATATATATATATATATATATATATATATATATACAGTGTGGCGGTGACTATACACCAATTAATTAAACTTAGTATATGTAATAATGTTCTCAGCCTGAATACAAAAAATCAGATAAATACATCCACTGGTTTAGCCACAGGACATTAGTTTTCATTTCTAATTTTGCGAACATGATGTAGATTATCAGCTGTACGCATAGAAATATATAGAGGTCAATGGCTGTACGTGACCCGTTCACCCTATATGGTTTGAAAGAACTCTTATAAGTAAGTTGCCAACTCGCAATACTAGCAGAAAATCCTTGCATTCATTGGTTATTTTAATTTTTTATCCTTTACAACTGACCAATAACAACCCAATCTTGTCATTAGGAGAATTTGAAAAGAAAGCGAAAAGTCGCTTTATCTTGAGTGCATACACAGTGTGTACTGATACAAAAAAGCGCATTTTGCGCCTTCTTGATGAAAGCCGTTGATTACACGTGTCACGTACCTACGATACGTAGGTCACGGTCATTATTGTTTAATGTTATTGTTTAGTACGATCAAAGATTTTGCCGTGGTAATTGATATTACGTTATTACTTGTAATGTACTGAGTTTTTATTTTTTTCTTTTATTATTCTAGACTTATAAATTATGCGAAAGTAGACGCCTCATTTTAATTTTTATTGTGGTAAAATACGAGTTAAATTGTGCGAAAGTAGACGCTTAATTTTTATTGTGATGGCCGGCCATGGCCATGATGTTTGTGCTAATTAGTGCTATTTTGTGATAAGACACGTTAGGTAACTATTATTATTAGTGTGAAGTGAACAACATTTTTGTTTTTTCTTATTTACTTTTAGCCAATATGTGGCACGAATCCTAGATTGATACGGTCTTTATTCTTACAATATACGCAAAAATAATTCTATAGCTACGTAATTACTTATTGTACAAAATGATTGTGATTAATAATAATAATTTATCAAAATAATTATTGAGGATGAGTGTGGTTTAAAAAGGCGCCTAAATATTATGTCACACGTAAAAATAATAATAATAACATGAGGCGCCAGCCGCCAAGCCGCGCGTGCGGCGTTGCCGGTGATAGGTAAGTCAAAGGATGTTTTATCTTTATTATATTTTCGTGTCATTAATTTTGTTCGAAATTTTTGTTTTTTTAATTTCGATATCAGGACTGATTTGATAGACTAAAAATACTAGTACTAACTAGTACTACCTTAATTCTCACTTATTGTTGTATGGTCAGCGCCACACTGTATATATATTAGGGTGGATCGAAAAAAAATTTTTTTATTTTTTTTCTTAGCATGGGGGTAGAATTTGTAGCTTATAAAAAAAGAATGTTTTTCAAAAAAAAAAAAAATTTTTTTTCGCAACATTTAGAGATAGCCCACTCGTTTTTTAATAAATTAATGGATCAAATGGACTTATTCTAGCGAAAAAAATTTTTTTCCGTCAAAAATCGTGGAAAACATGAAAAAATAATTGCATATGATTTTTTTTTCACTTACCTTTTACTTTAATAAAGATAAAAGGGCTGCTTAATTCTTTATTTTTCGCTTAAGTTACAAAAATAATAGGAAAAAATTTTTTTTGACTTCTGATTTCCATTTGGCTTTCAAAATGACATTCCACAGATTCTAAAACATCGTTTAAATATTTTAAAATTTTTTAGTCCATTTGATCCATTATTTTATTAAAAAACGAGTGGGCTATCTCCAAATGTTGCGAAAAAAATTTTTTTTTTGTTTGAAAAATTTTCTTTTTTTATAAGCTACAAATTCTACCCCCATGCTAAGAAAAAAAAATTTTTCGATCCACCCTAATATATATATATATATATATATATATATATATATATATATATATATATATATATATATATATATATATATATATATATTAGGGTGTTTCAAAAAAATCGAATTTTTTTTTCTTCAAATGGTCGGCAAATTCTGTCAGAGAATGCTAAAACAATGATCTCGCTAAAAGATGAGCTCTTAATTTCAAGATTTGAAGGTCGCTGTCCGCAATTCTTCATTTCCCATATAAATAACATAGGAAAAAAATTTTTTTATTTTTAGAATTTTATATCTCTGCATGGAATCAATTTATGGCTATAGTCTTGTTGATTCTTGTAGGAAATTTGACGCTCTACAAAAAAGGTTTCTTATCATTTTTCCATAAAATGACTCCTTTCTGAGTTATTCGAGGTCAAAGTTCGATTTCGTCCAAATTTTCGTGTTTTTTCAAATTTAATTATTATAGAAATTAAATTATTAGATTATTAGTAAAAATATATCACAAATTTATATCTCAGACATAGAAAGGTTAAAAAAAATGAATATTTCAACAATAAATTATAAATTATATTCTAAAAAACTGTAGAAATTGAAAGTTATCGATTGCTATACTGTTATACGAAGGCTGTTTTATTACAATTAGGATACATTTCTCTGTGTTTTTTTACAACTTGTAATAAGTACTGAAAATCTTCTTCATTTTTTGTCAAAGTTTGGTTGTATTCAGTTACTAATGATACCATAACCATGTTCTGCTGTATCGTTTGTAACTCGTACTTTACTCAAAAACAGGATAGCTTTTTGGTAACTTCCATTTATTGGCCATAATAAAGCGTCAGTGTCAAGAAAGTCATACGATAAATTGAATTTTTCAAACAAAAACAAAGAATGTTCTGAGACAAAGTCACTTAAATCACTCGTTAATAGTGACTTCACATTTTCTTTAATCACAAGCCGTTTAAAATTTTTTTGATTACTTTTCGATTTAATATTTTCAAGCATTTTCCTTTTAACATCTACTGAAACATTTACATCAAATAAAGCTAAAACAACTAATTCCTCAGACAGATACCATAAGTGATCAGCCATTTTATCAGCAGCAATTTTAGCGAAAGAAGGATTGTTTTGGCTGTATAGCAATAAATTTTTCATGAATGTTAAATCACTATTTGGTGCTAATATGCCAGATAATGCCTTAAACCATGATGGTACATAAAATCTTAAAACAAATATGCAAATTTGTCGAATCCCTGTTATTTCTTTAGAGTTAAGTTTAAATTGGTTGCGGAACATGAATATTTTTAAAGAATAGATTGCTTTTGCCATCCAACGAGCGTGGTGCATAGCACCAGATCGCTTAAAAGAAATCTCTTTAGATGAAGTAGTATTTAAGAATAATAATGATAGCTCCAGAAGTTCGTAGTAATCATCTCTCGGTTGTGATACCTAGAAAATAAGTTATTAAAATCAATTGATAGAACAAATAATTTTTAGGTCTTATTTTATATATTAATCAAATTTGTTTGAAATTGTAAAATTTCACATAATTATTTTCTGGATTTTCAAGTCCAAAAAAAAATAATTTAAGACATACGTTTAAGATTTACACACGACATTTAACGACATTTAAATATATTATAACCTTACTTGTAAATGATTTGTCATAGATGTTACTATTAAGAAGCTGGTATTAATTAAATGATTGTTCAAATAGAGAAGTTAAAAACAATACTATTATTATTAAACATGATAAATCCATAACATTATGTTTTTTTGTCACCAATAAAAAATTATATAATTAAAAAACATATTATATTTTACTGCTCATAATTTGCCATCAGATTTCACCAACCATATTATAAAAATATGATATATCTTGAACTAAAAAATTATTTTTTTTACTACATAATAATTAAAGTTGAAAAAACACGAAAATTTGGACGAAATTGAACTTTGACCTCGAATAACTCAGAAAGGAATCATTTTATGGAAAAATGATAAGAAACCTTTTTTGTAGAGCGTCAAATTTCCTACAAGAATCACCATGACCATAGCCATAAATTGATTCCATACCGAGATATAAAATTCTAAAAATAAAAAATTTTTTTTCCTATGTTATTTATATGGGAAATGAAGAATTGCGGACAGCGACCTTCAAATCTTGAAATTAAGAGCTCATCTTTTAGCGAGATCATTGTTTTAGCATTCTCTGACAGAATTTGCCGACCATTTGAAGAAAAAAAATTCGATTTTTTTGAAACATCCTAAATATAATATATATATATATATATATATATATATATATATATATATATATATATATATATATATATATATATATATATATATATATATATATATATATATATATATATACTAAAAAAAAATGATGTGGTGTCGCGGGACACCAGGTAGGAACGAACTTCCTTCGGCTAAACGGCACTACTCGCTTGTGTACGCGACTGTCGCGCCTGCGCACGTCTCATTTAACGCTTTTATTCCACGCATTTTTCTTACGGTTTTACTATCACATTTTTTTCAGTTCGGTCGCGCAGCAAAATCCCTATCCCCTCCAAGCCTGCCATAAGGAACTTCGTTCCAATTAAAAGAAAAGCAATACTAAATTTAGGTTTGTTTTATGATGATTTATTTTGTTTTTGATGATATTTTTTGGGATGACACTATTAGTTACCTTCTGTTTCACTTGTATATACTTACATATATTTTACTAATTCATCATAGAACTTGTTGAAGTTCTATGGCCAATGACGAAAATATGATCAACAGATATTTCATCAACATATTTTATACGTTACATAATATTTATTGGTCAGATGTACCAAATAAAGACATTATAAAAAGATAATAATAACTTAACTTTATAGAAAACTTTAACAAAATTTGTGCAGTAATATTCAAAAATGTTGGTTACTTTGTGGGCTATATGCTCGCGCCTTAATTTATACGTGTCATAGTGATAAATCACTGTTTGTAAATAATGAACATTGATATCTACTCACGGGTATCCATACTTTTTTCTATATTATAAGATAGCAAACAAGCAGTTGGTTCTCTTGATTGAATGAGTCATCGCCTATAGACACCAAAGATGTTAATGGTGCTTTGCTATCTTGTGGCGAGGTTTAATGCCACATGAGCTACCTTAGACTCCAACCGGTACACGACAGTGACTAGCACTGACGCTTTTGCGGCAGGACTCTTGTGTCTTAAGCTCGACATTTGTGCCTTGTAAGATTTGTATGTGGTTCAATATAAATGAATAAAAAAAAAAGAAAAAAGCAATAAAAACATCGAAGCTAATACTGCTACACCATCGAGGTGTCTTAAAACTTATTTTTTCTTTTATGTAATGAATTCGAAAGAGAGTCCATCAAGAGAACCTCCTACTGTAAATATTGACAAAATAAACATGACTGAATTGCTTTAATTTTGAACATTTTGGGGATACTTTTTAAAGCATACTTAATTGGACGTAGTCAAAGCGGAGACTGTCGCGGTTGCGTTCGCAATATGATAATGAGTTTGGAAGTGCCTACAGCCTAGAGCCAACAAACTTTGATGAGATGCCTCTTGATTTAGATTCATAGCTTCTCTTATAGTATTTGACTGGCCAAACAATTTTTCGTTTAATTTGGTTTCAAGTTTTTGTAATATCGTTAATGAGAACGAGACTTGAATTTTTATTTTCATTTATCTTTATTTTGGTTTCTAATGATATTTTCGATTATAGAATCACAACATTGTCAAGACTAATTTTATTTATGAAATATAACTTTGAATCATTTTGAGCATGCCTAAGCATAGATTATCTGTCATTTTGTCGCGTTGACTACGACAGAAATACGTGGGAACGAACGAGACACATTCTTTCTTGGTAATTTATTAATAGGGTCGAAAATGTTCAAAATATTCAAAAAAATGTCTAAAAATATACAATGATTAGTAGTTATTTCGGATGATAATCTAGAGCGCGATGACGAATATCATCGTGAAATTAGATCGCAAGTTGACGTGATACCTGTGTCCCCCATGTCGAGCCTTGTAACGTTAGACGAACTTTTAAATACCGTTAACAACTTACCATCGAAAAAAGCCCCCGGAGAGGATAAAATCTCAAATTATATGATAAAACATGCGTGTTTAGCGGCCCCGGACTCTATTTTAAAAATAATAAAACGTTGTATTGCTGAAGGAGTTTTTCCCAAAATATGGCGCCAAGGATATCTTAAAATTATTCCAAAGTCCGGTGACAAGCCTACGGATGACCCTAAATCTTATCGTCCCATTACACTTCTGCCGTCCTTTGGTAAACTGTTAGAAAGATTGATAGTTCCTTGACTTCTACCACGAGGGCCCACGTTCAATAAACAACAGTTTGGATTTACCGCCGGAAAATCCACTATCGATGCAGTGCTGTCTATGAGAAAAATGGTAGAATTGTCACGAAATAATTATGTTGTAGGTATTTTTTTGGATATTTCTCGTGCTTTTGACAACGCTTGGTGGCCGATGTTATTGTTGAAATTAAAAACAAGGGGGTGTTATTCAAATATATATAAGCTAATTAAATCGTATCTAGAAAACGGTCATACGAAATTGCAGCTAGGGCATTACGCAGTGTCTAAACGCCTTACTCTAGGTTGCCCTCAGGGATCAGTACTTTCACCATATCTATGGAACTTAGGATTTGACGATTTATTCTCATTAGCCTTGCCGGAAGGATGCTCGCTTATAGGTTATGCAGACGACGTTGCTTTAATGATACAAGCTAACACACGAGCACAGTTAGAGTCGCTGGCTCACACTAGTCTTAATTTGATCATCAGCTGGGGCTTGAGAAATCGTTTAAGCTTTGCGCCTCATAAAACGTTTTACTTAATATTAAAAGGTTCGCTCCTATCATCTCCCAGTATAAAAATAAATAATACCACAATAAAGAGAAAAGAATCGGTAACATATTTAGGTTTGGTCATAGAAAAAAATTATACTTTTATAAATCATATTAACTCTATCGGTGAAAAGGCTAAACGGAATTTCTTATCCTTTGCGGGCATATCTACCTCGACATGGGGTTTAACGTTTAACACTTTAAAGATAATTTATAACGCCACGTATTTAGGTTGTATCTGTTATGCTTGTCCAGCGTGGGCTGATAAAGTTACGAGTGGTGCGATCCGGCGCAAACTACTTCAAAATCAGCGTCTAGCACTAATATGTCTATGCAAAGCATATCGCACTGTAAGCTCCGAAGCTTTACCCGTTTTATCAGGCGTCTTACCATTAGATTTAGAAATTCAGCGTCGGGCTTCAATGTATTTCAATTCTAGGAATTTCACTAACCCAGAATTTATCAACTCGCAAGCCCAAACAAAAATACGTCGCCTTTTTAATCCCGTAATCGACGTTAGTAATGAATTAATTGATGAATGGCAGTCGCGTTGGTCTTGTTCAACTAAAGGATGGCATTTATATAACTTTTTCCCGTGCATCCGGGATCGCTTAAGTAAAACTTGGATAGAAATAGATCATTGTGTTGCACAGTTTCTCACTAGCCACGGTAATTTTAAAGCTAAATTATTCTCGTTTAAATTAGTTTCTTCTCCCTTTTGCGAGTGCTCTACATTAAACTGTAAATATGAACAAACTGCACATCACATTCTTTGGGAGTGTAATCTTTGGCAAAACGAACGTCGTCAAATGCTTGATAGTATCCAATGTATATCCGGTGTAATTTATTACTCCGATCTTGTGGGTACACGTGGGAACTTCCGTGCCTTCAAACGATTTTGTCACACTTACTACTGGAAGCAAAATTAAGTAGGCCATTCTGGTAGGTCCCTAATTTCCAAACTTCCGTGGTGCAATAGCAATCAGGCTTAACCTGATTGTAAAAGTCTCATTTCGTAGCATTTTTATGCTTTTAACATTTTGCTGTCTCCTGCTAAAAAGGGAGGGAAACAGGATGTATTTTCCTACTCCTCCTATATACTTCTGATTAATTTCGTTGCGGGATCCAAGACAGCTTAGCTTTTCCCCAGGGCACCCTGAGCTCGCAACTCAGAGGTTATCAGGACGGTTGCCGCTGTTGATTCTGGTTTACAGAAGTTACAGTGGTGGGAACGAGAGGTGGGCCCATTGCCCTTTAAAAAAAAAAATGATTAGTAGATTATAAATTAAAAAAAAAAACAATCACTCTATATATATATATATATATATATATATATATCCATACTTCCATACCAATATTATAAATTCGAAAGCCATACCATATACCATAACCAGTAAACCGATTTCACTACTTTACTACTACACTACAGTACACACTACGTAATTTGGCTACTTTATTTTAGAATTTTTTCCTCGCGGCCGAAGTCACGAGCACAGCTAGCTTCATAATCCTGTGATTTAATTGGTCCATTGGGCCATTTTTTTTAAGTGGCTATAGTTAGCAACGCAACGTCTCTCTTATCACTGATGTAATTGCAGCTGAATAATTTCAAAAAACCTGAATAACACTTGAGCTTAACACAGGGATTGAGTATTATGAGTATTATCATTTATTTATAAAAAATCTAATCTAATCGTAACATCTTGTTTTATAAAATGATACTTTTTATAAAACAAGATGTTACGCCAGATCCTTTAAGTTAGTTCTTTGAAATCTAAACCGTTCTTGAAATTGAATTTAATTCTTGCTATTGTGGCTAAGTCACAGAACATCTACTACTACCGCAGAAGAAAACTAACTTCATACAAATTTTTGGAGACTGAAAAAGCTAGCGCCATCTCTGTGTGGCCCCCAATTATTAGTTTGGTTCTGGAATGGCTGGCAGGGTCCTTGACCCTTTTAAATTATTATACTTTCTTATATAAATGGTTAAAATGAAACAAAAAATAGATTTATTAAGGATATTTTATTATCTTTAAAATAAATCAAAATTAAAAATATGATTAAATCAGTTATTATAAAGTATATAAAGTAATATTCCTAAAATAAGTAAAACTAAAGTCCTATCTGTTTTTTAAAAATTATTTTGTTGTTAATTCTAAGCATTTACATTATTTTAGAACAAGGTGTGCCGCCGACTATTGTCCGCGTGTATATATATCTGAGTTCTATGTATTTTGGATAAAGTCCTAAATCTTTTTCAGAAACAAAAGAATCTTAAATTACTTTTTACAAAATTAGCCAGTAGAAGCGTGAAAAAATTGGTTTAGCCATTGTGGAAAATAATTGAGACAAACAAGCAACAAGTTTTACAAGCTAAACAATTTTTAAAATTAAGTGGCTAACATGGAAATATTCATTTGCACTTAGTAAATTAAAAATCTAAATTTTATTTATTTGAATGGACAAAGTTCTATTAAAACCATAACACAAAGCATGAGAATAAGTTGACAATTGGTTAAAGAAATATTGACCACAAATTTCTTGAAAATTTTACAGAATCGAGTTATGAATATAAACTATGGATTTATTGTGTTTTTAATCCAACTGGTTTCAGCTATTTAGATTGTCTTCAGGAGTTACAATTTGGGAAAATTATTACAATTTACAATGTAACATGCAAGTAGTTTTGAAATATTTATCAAGTTTAGGATTGATATTGTTGTTTAAAACGTTATGTGCAATTTTTCCATATTTCATTAGTTAGCAAACAAGCAGATGGGTCTTCTGATGGAAAGAGTCAACCATCGCCTATACACACCTAAGATGTTAATGGTGCATTGCTATCTTGTGGCGAGGTCTTATGCCACATGCATAAGTTTACCGGCTATCTTACCCTCCAAACCGACATACGACAGCGACAAGCACTGAAGCTATTGCGACAAGAATAGGTAAGGCAGTGGTACCAGACCCAGGCAAGACAATACAGAACTCTACCACCTAGTAGCCACAATGGTAGTGACTCGCATAGCCAATCGGTCGCCTTTTATGACCTGCCCGGCAGAATGGCAGTTGGTCTATTCTTCAGAGGAGCCCGGAACCAACACGGGGAAACTTTTATTATTATTTTCATTTATAACTTTTATTAGTTTCATTTATTTGTGTATCCTGATATCGTATGTTTAATTGATCTGGAGATTGACAAGACATGCATTTAGTATTACCAACTCATCACATGGATAGCAACACACCAGTAAAATTTTTGGTGTCTATAGGAAATGGTATATCTCCACCAGAAGAGCCATCTGCTTTTGAGAGAAAAATCTCAACTCATAGTACATTGTTTCTTAATTGCTAAAATAACTTAATTTCTTTGTATTATATATTATAAAGTATAATTTGCTGATTCTAACATACAGTTCAGTTACAATAAGGTTAACACTAGGCATATTTATATTTTTCGTACATAATTTTTGTTTGCAACGACTCGTATATACAAGTACCTTACTTTCTACTTACTTACTATCAAAAGAACAGTTTTTTCCGTGTAATCTTGTTTAATCAAAACAATATTAAATTGGGGACAAATTTAACGTAGAGAACGTTATTACTTGTATTGTAATTTTTTGTTATAAGCTCCCTGCGTTGATCCAGGCCCACTTTAAATAGACCATCTGTCATTCTGCTAGCAGTTCATAAAAGGAACGTTTAACAAATATGTCACTTCAGTAATGTCTCGCGTGTGTTTGATCACCACCTTAGTCCAGATTACCTCCTTGCCACAACAGTGACAATTAGCTTAACTACTTGTCATTGTCAAATTCTGGTTAAGAGAGTAACGTAGCCGGTAAAACCATCCCGCCACACGGAAGGCAATGCACATTTATAAATTATACCGTTAGTATTAGTAGTAAAAGCGACAAATGTTACTATTCATCAAGAGAACTATCGGCATATTTAATGTCTTATGATATAAACAGTGACTAGAGCTGACATTATTGGGACAGGAATAGGTAAGACGATGGTTCTAGACCCGGGTGAGAAAATGCAGATTTCTACCACCTAGTAGCCACGATGGTAGTGACTTGCACAGCTAATCATTCGCCTGGCACTGGCTACGTACTATCTGGCAGAATGACAGTTGGTCTATTCATCAAAGGGAGGCTGGATCTACAGGGAGGAGTGTTTATTGCACATAAGATTAAACTTTACATTTACAAATAAAAAAAAATAGTTGAGACATCTCAAACTAAAACTTTTGTAAGCAAAATATAAATGTCATTAAGAGCGCACACACGGATTAAGAAGATACTATAGTTAATTTCACATGGCACGAGTTGTAGTAATTATATGATTAAATAAAAACAGATGTTTATTTCATTCTTAGCATTTGTTTCAGAATATAGCATAATTTACACTATTAAATCTTTATACTAGGAATAATTTCAATTGATTTTATGCGTCTTTTGCACTTAAGCGCACACGCCCTACTATCATCGTGACCCAATCGCCGGGATTTGACGCTACTGCCTTATCAATTTCCGTCGTAACAGTCAGTGCTAGTCAAAATCGTGCAACAGTTTGGCGTAAGGTAGCCTGTATATATGTGTATTTTTTTTTTTATATCATAAGATAGCAAACAAGCAAATGGGTCTCCTGATGGAAAGAGTCAACCATCGCCTATAGACACCAAAGATGTTAATGGTGCGTTGCTATCTTGTGGCGAGATCTAATGCCACATGCATAAGTTTACCGGCTACCTTACCCTCCAAACCGGAACACGACAGCGACAAGCACTGACGCTATTGCGGCAGGAATAGGTAAGGCGGTGGTACCAGACCCGGGCGAGACAATGCAGAACTCTACCACCTAGTAGCCACGATGGTAGTGACTCGATAGCCAATCGGTCGCCTTTTACGACCTGCCTGGCAGAACGGCAGTTGGCCTATTCTACAAAGGAGGCCGGGACCAACACGGCGAAATATTGTGGTATTACCATCTTACCACGACAGCAAATCATTAACATCTTAGGTGTCTATAGACGACGGTTGTCTTTTTCCATCAGGAGAGCCATTGGATTGCCATTTTATGATATAAAAAATAGTTTACAAAAAACTTTGATCACACAGGCTGTAGATACAACCAGTCCTTATACAGGTTGACTGGTAACAGACTGTACATATTAAAGACATGACATTTAAAGGTCGTCCATGACCAATAAAACATAATAAAAAATAATATTGCTTAACTACATAGTATTACCTCAATAATATTAGTATAGTAATATTCAAAAAGTATGGTTAGGGCACGAACGACAGCGACTCGCTAACGAATTTAGTTACTAGTTCGACAAATCGCAGTTTGTCAACAATGAACTACATGTGTTTAAGTAACATGACAACATTGCGTGAGTGTTGTTAATAAACATTTTTATTTGATAATTAGGTCAAAATTTTAATAAATATTATTTTTACTCATCTTTTTTTTTAATTAACCTATGTGTTTTTCCAATTAACCTATCAGTCTTTTACCAATTAACCTATGTGTATAATTCTTTATCATCAACCATAATATTTTATACTAAGACCATTCAAAATTATTGTACTAAATTCACAAATGTTGTGATAACAGTAAATAAATGCCATCACACCTACATGCCTTAAGAGGTAAGCTAAGGTGCAACTGAACAACCTATGTGTGACAACTTATCGACAAATAGGGTATATATCCAATCCCAAACAAGTCTTTTTTAGAAAACTAAAAATTTAGTTAAAAAATTTGCTTAACCTGGAATTGGAATTGAAAATTGGATTTGGATTGAAAAAGTAATATTAAGAAAATGTTTAAGTAACATTAGCATCTCCTTAATACAAACACACACAAATAAATTTTATTTTTGCATAATGATATCCATTTTTCTTCTCAATGCTGCAGTAGAAGCTTCTGAAGCGTAATCACGATTTTTTACGGTACGAAATATCTTTATCACAATGTAGAAAGTACTTAATATTAAGTAATTAATGTTGGATTCTTTGTGATCCACACATCGGTCAAGAAAATCAAAATTTATTGTTTTTTAATAATTTTGTAGCAAAACTTCTCAATTTTTTTTGCATGCTTCTTTTTCTAATAAAATATTTATTACACACACATAATTTCAAATCTTTTAAAGCATACTTTAATAATTTTCTTAAATCGTTTTGCTCTTTGAACTCAATAAATAAATGTTGATTATCATGTATGTCACACAAAACAAGCCTTTTCACAGTCATTACATTTAATTGTATTATTTTTGAAGATAAATCCACAGACATACGCACAGGCTTGTATTCCCCCTTCACTTATTATCGATTTATTATTACAATTAATTTCATAACTGTAATATTTCTAACACAAATTTTCTCGCCTCATTTGTGCGTATATCTGTGACTGGAGTTAATAAAGTTTTAAAATTATCCAATACAGGCTTACTTTTGAAGGTTCGGCCAAATGTTAGAGGCTATTCAGAATCGGTAGTATGTTCGATTTATGTAATAAAAAATAAATAAAAATTTCATTTTTATCCGACGCAAATAACAAAACGCGTAGATATAATTTCAATTATACAAAATTAGAACTATTCGTACAAGTATTGTACAGCTCGGAAATATACGAAACACCTCTATTACAATTATTTTTGTGTTATAGCACTCACCTCGTGCTTGGGAAAACTTGAAAAACTTTAAAAACAACAAAGAAAAATATCAACACGCGAGATTTCAAATCCCGCGTGTCGATATTTTTCTTTGTTGTTTTTAAAGTTTTTCAACCTCTATTAGAATGCCTGAAATAGTTTTTACCGTGCCAAAAGACAAAAAACTTCTTAAAAAATGGTATTCTGTTGTAAAAAGAGATCCAGGCTTTAAGACATTGCACTGTAAAGATCATTTCGATGCACTTACCAACATAACTATACCTACTATTTTAAAACTGCAATACAATTAATTACTTGCTTTCAATTACACCGGATGCATGGACGTACCCAGGTTCTGGGCCAGACGGGGAGCAACCATAACATTTTGAGACTATATTTTTAACTAATTATATTTTTTTTATGATAGTTAGTAGAGAGGTAAACAAATTCCAAGAGGGGGCAGCTGCCCCTCCCTGCCCCCCCTCCCTCGGTACGCCCATGCCGGATGAACGAATAAACTTTATCTCTGAGGAATATGGAGAAGGACCCCAAAATCAACAATATTTAGACGGGAGATGTCTTGACAAATGCAGTTATTGTGGTAGGCAATCACATACTCAATCGTTTGCTACATATGAACGGTCTGGTAGAACGACAGATGGTCAATTCTTAAAGGGAGTCCGGACCAACACGGGGTATTTTTTTTTATATCACAAGATAGCAAACAAGCAGATGGCTCTCCTGATGGAACGAGAAGCCCTCGCCACCAAAAACGTTAATAGTCCGTTGCTATCCGTACGGCAGGATATCAATGCTACAAGCATCTTACCTCCAAAGCTATCTTACCCTCCAAACTGAAACACAACGATTAACACTATTGCGGCAGGAATAGATAAGGCAGTAGTATCAAATGCCCAGGCGAGTCGTTGCAGAACTCTACCACCTAATAGTCACGATGGTAACATGATAGTGACAAGACTGACGCTATTGCGGCAGTAATAAAGCTCTACCACTTAGTAGCCACGAGGGTGGTGATTCACATAGCCAATCGGTCGCCTTTTACGACCTGCCTGGTAAAACAGCAGTTGGTCTATTCTTCAAAGGAGCCCGAGTCAACACAGGGAAAATGCTATGTATCTATCGATACACGTAATAAAATCTTAGGAAAGTCAATGTATGTCCGGGGTAAACTCAAAAAGTACTGCATGGATTTACTTCAAATTTTGCATGAATATTACTAACAGGTCGAGTCAACATATAGGCTACATGTTATCACGCTATCACCTACGGGGGAGGTGCTGTGCGGAGTAAACGAAGTCCGCGCGAACGAAGTCGCGGGCAACAGCTAGTTAGTAATATGACTAGACAAGTTATACGAATAACTAACTAACATAACAGTAATTTACTTGTGTTATTGGTGTTAGTTAACGACACTAATACGTAGAAATACATATGTTAATACTGAAACATGCATAATACACACCCAAACTCAGAAATACGAACATACTAGCTGCAGCGTGCAGCCCGCTGCATTGTAAAAAATTTTAGTGAATACCGCGGGATCACTTTTCTTGGCCGGGATGAAAAATAGCCTATGTGTTATTCTGGGTCTTCAGCTATCTACATACCAAATTTCATCGTAACCGGTACAGTAGTATTTGCGTGAAAGAGTAACAAACATCCATACATACATAAAAACTTTCACATTTATAATATTAGTAGGATATGCTCGTCACACAAATGATTATCCCTATCGGGAATCAAACCTGAGCACCATCGATTCGTAGTTAGGTTCGCTAGCCGCTTGACTCACGACAGGGTGGTCATATTATAATGAAAAGCGCATGTCAGATAACAGATTATTAAAAGAAGGATAATTTTAAGTCTCAACCAGTTTCCGAGAGTACTGTATTTCCGAAACTGGTTTAGAATCGGTTTTTTAGAATCGGAAAGAAATATGCGGTTGGCATCGCCGTAGCTCCGCCTAATCGTAAATAAAGTGTCGGCTAGCGCGCGGTGTGCTCGCCACAACGTGTGATTTTTTATAATCATTAGAAATAAATTTTTGCTTATAAAATATACATTGTCTTAAAGTATATATATTTAAGACTAGCTGTCGCCCGCGACTTCGTTCGCGCGGACTGCGTTTACTCCGCACAGCTTCTCCCTCGTAGGTGATAGCGTGATAATATGTAGCCTATATGTTGACCCGACCTGTTAGTAATATTCATGCAAAATTTGAAGTAAATCCATGCAGTACTTTTTGAGTTTACCCCGGACATACATTGACTTTCCTACGATTTTATTATATGTATAGATTACTGGAACAAAATCAGCTAGATATTATCATTAGCACCGAAGTTAAAGATTAATAAATTGAAAACGAGTCAAAGTTCCCAAAATGCGTCACCTCTTTCCGTCACAGTGACATCACACCCACTAGCGTCAATTTTTACAGCAGAAACGACAAAAAATATTATTTAATGACTTCGTAAATCATTGTCCGATTTGAATAATTCGAAGATATATCATTCTTATCTCATAAAGAATAACGTGGACGCTATTTTTATTGCATTTGAAATAAAATTACTGATCCTCATTAAAACGTACTTTCAATTCAATGTTCAGTTCCTAATTATTTTTGTGCTATAGCACTCACCCCGTGCTTGTGAAACTAGAAAAATCTTAAAAACAACAAAGAAAAGTCCCGCGTGTCGATATTTTTCTTTGTTGTTTTTAAGGTTTAGTTCCTAATTTTAAAATATGGCCGAACCTTTAAAAGTAACCCTGTATAGCCTTATTCCCGTCTAATTCACAATAATACTAAAAACAGCAGTTTTTAAAGCTGCAATAAACTGACCAGCTGTGGGATACGAATTTGATCCGCAGTTATCCCTAATGCAACCAAATAAATTCTCAAGCAGGTCCTGTTGTATCCTCCTTGTTGCTAAACTTTTTATAAATTTATGTTTGCTCGTTAAATTTCTCCACACTCTCTCCAGAGCAGCTAAGGACTAAATCCAACATCTTGAGATGGGGGTATACGTCTGCATCCCAGGAATTTAATTTTTTTGAAAAACATCTTCATTACTTTAAAATAGTCCAGACGTCCAGTACTATTCTCAAATTTTGTAGGTAGTTGTTTCCCTCTTCTCATACCTGGTGTCGATCCATTAACACTGTCAAATAATTTATCTTTTTTCGATATAATATTTGCTGTGGTAATAGCTTCAGCTGGCAGTTCCCCTGAAAATCAACAGAAAATATTTGAGATTTTTAATTCCTAGATATATTAATGTCAATATTGCCAGTGTTTGCCCGGGCTCCTTCTGAAGAATAGACCAGCCACCGTCCTACTAGGCAGTTCGTACAAGGCGAACGATTGAATATGCGAGCCACTACCATAGTGGCAACTATGTGGTAGAGATCTGTACTGTCTCCACCGTGTCTGTGTATCATCACTTCTTCAGCTACTTCAGCCTTACCTATTCCTGTCATAACAGCGTCAGTTCTTATCACTGTACCACGTTCCAGTTTGAAGGATAAGGTAGTCGGCAAACTTATACATGTGGCATTAAAATTCTGCCACAAGGATAGCAACGCATCATTAACATATTTGGTTTCACATCATAAACATAGGCGATGATTGTTCCTTTCCATTGCTATATTATCTATACATATAATAAAATCGTAGGAAAGTCAAAACTGTACATTGAATATTTTTTTAAAAGAATACTTGGGGCGTGATCTACAATCGATATCGCAGCCAAAAATATAGTTTTTAGAATTTTTGTCTGTTTGTCTGTATGTATGTCCGGGGTAAACTCAAAAAGTACTGCATGAATATTACTAACAGGTCGGGTCAACATACAGGCTACATAATATTATCACGCTATCGCCTACGAAGGAGGAGCTGTGCGGAGTAAAAGAAGTCCGTGCGGACGAAGTCGCGGACAACAGTTAGTGATATATAATCCAATCTAATCGCATTTCTATCCGGTAGTAATTATTAGAAGGTCGAGTCGTCAAAGTGCCTATAAAGGTTTACTTAAATATATTTTTTTTACTTTGATATTGTGTGTACCAATGTGATCTATTCATGCCGCAATAAGGTCAATGCTTGTCACTGTCGTAGTCTAGTTTGGAGGGTAGCAAGCAAACATTGCACTGGATAGCAACAAACCATTAACATCGCTGACGTCTATACTTGATGGTTATCTTGAGCTTGGAGGAGTAGCAGTAATACACACATTCACAAACATGCATCTATATTGGTTGTTCTACTAGAATTTAAAATCATAAAAAGATTCTTAATCTTAGATAATTTAAGTACAAAGAGATTTTATGTAAAATGAATTCAAATAAAAATAAAACATTTGAGTAGTTGAATAAACCCCAAATATGTGATTTGGTCAAGATATAGGTGTGACGCCAATAATTCAGATACATGCAACCATCAGCGTGGGAACATTTCTAAAATAAAAACCCCATATAGCTCCCGTTTCCGTGGGATTTCCAGGATAAAAACTATCTTACGTCCTTTCCCGGATCTCAAACTATCTTTGTACCAATTTCCTTCAAATCGATTCAGTGATTTAGGCGTGAAGAAGAGAGACAGGCAGACAGAGTTACTTTCGCATTTATAATATTGTATGGATGTTCTTGGCCCCTTTTAAAAAATAGACTATATACCTGACTGAATGATCCTGTGTTACTTATTCTTATTGCATGAACATCGTTTTTAATTTTAATCACACCAGAATTGTAGAAGGTAAAGTAGTTGGTAAATTTTATAATTGTGGAAATTTATTTACATTGCTGTCGCTAAGATTGAAATGCACCCCTAGAATCTTGACTTTGTTTGAAAAGCATTTGTGGAGTGACAAGAGAACCTATGATATAAAACTAACTAACCCCATAGATTATAGGACTGGAGTTCAATTCCCTACAGGACCAAACATTTGTGTGATGATCATAGATGTATGTTTCCTGGGTTTGGGTGTTTATTATGTATGTTACAGTATTTATATATGTATTTCTACGTGTTTGTGTCGTTGACTTACAGCCAAAACACAATCAAATAACTTGCTTACTATTGTCCAGCGATATATGTAATTTGTCCAGCAATTTTTATTCTTTATTTTTTTTTATTATTATCTGTTTGAAAACAAAAAAAGAAGAGAATATCTCCTTTTTTCCATTCCGTTATAAAACGGGCTAGTCATCAAAAACTTCTGGTAGTAGCCACATTGGTAGTAACAGAAAGACAGGTTTAATATTTAGTAAGAAAAAAAATTGAATAAACTTCGAGTAACTGGATGACGATGATCAGAGAGTGTAGATTGAGAGAGTAAATTTACATGTAGTATGGCATAGGTAGACTTGTATTACGTCCTTGAAATTGACTCCTGACCCTTAACACCATTCTTAGACATTACCAATCCATTTTAATGATATGTAGTTCAGTTAGCGCATTAATATTTCCACCTGTGCCAACTCTTGAAGTTAACAATATAATATGTTTATTTTCCATAAATTATGAGAAATATTTTTTACCTGGATGGCAATCAAAACAATGTTCATTTAATAAAAAAAAGTTAAACGTGTACCTTGTGATATCTTTGCATACATTCCAGCTGCAACTGCATCCTCAGAACTTGAGCTGCCAGTTTCATTTTCATTTTTTGTTTGGTGTTTGAATTTAAATGTTCTTGTTTTAAGCGTGGAGCAAAAACAAAGTTTAGATTACTGTTGTCTTACTCATAAAATTGTTTTATGTGACTCCATTTAGCAACACCTTTAACAGGCAAATGAATTATTTATCCTAATATTTGCAATAGTTGTAAGTAATAGTGTTTGTTAAGAAGATAAAAAGTTAAGTATCTTCACGCCCATATTCCCGAAGGGGTAGGCAGAGGTAAAACAAGTGCACCCACGATTAGCCGAAGATACTTGGTCCCACAAATGTGATAGGTGGCAAGCCTATCGCCAACCGGGCACTTTCCAATCCCGGGCAACTTTGTGTTTCTCAGAAAACTGAAAAAACACTTTTTTTTAGTGCCCGACCCGGGAATCGAACCCGGGACCACATGTGGTCAACGCCAACGCTGGACCACTAGACCACAGAGGCGACAACTTAAGAAGATAATATTAATTAATAACAGTTGACTTAAATAAGACAATTGCTGTGAATGTTGAGTAACCTAATTGTGTTTTCAGACGAAAACATTGATTTCTTGTATGCCCGAACTCTTGCTTTTTCAATCAATAAAAATTATTTAAACACAATTAAATCAATAAAATAAATACCATAATACCCATATCCTGGAAGAGGTAGACATAATTGTAAATAGCGCACTCGCGATAAGCAAACAATATTGAATCCCATGGTATGACAGGTAGGTAATGAATAGATAAATCAGGCACATATTTAAGTCTTCCTAGAACGAATAAATAATGTCAGCTGCCAGGCAGTTTTACACGCCTTGCAAATTGCAAACGCCTTACCTATTCTGCCACAATAGTGTCAATGCTTGTTATTGTCGTGTTCCGATTTGGAGGGTAAGGTAGCCGACAAACTTATGCATGCAGCATTAAGACTCCTCCACAAGGATAGCAACCTAAAATAATGTGAAAATCTAATGTCACTAATGTAAACTAACTATAAAAGATACCTAAAAATAATGCATTTTGATAAGTTGATTTTGTTTGAAATTAAAACTCTTTTCTATTGGAAAGAGATAGCTACCAAAAAATTAGTACAGTAAAAACGTTTTTTTGTTAATTAATTCAGTGTATCGTCAATATTGAGAGTATGCAAAAATAATTTATGATTAATCTATACATCTATACAAATAAATAAAATTGGAATGTCTGTTTGTAATATTAAAGTAACTGGTTTTAACTAAATGCATATGGAATACACGTTACACTTACCAAAAAAACACTTTTTACGATTTTTGTCTGTCTGTCTGTTTGTTCCGGCTAATCTCTGGAACGGCTGAACCGATTTTGACGGGACTTTCACTGATAGATAGCTGATGTAATAAGGAGTAGCTTAGGCTACTTTTTTTAAATTCCACGCGGACGAAGTCGCGGGCCCAGCTAGTGTTTAAATGTTAATTAAAATAATATAAAAAATCAAGAATTTGAAGATATGTATCTGGATCTGGCGTGAAGATATGTATGTATGTATGTACTTACGTATGTAAGAATTTTATTACTGCACAACTGTAAACGTGTCTAGCTCCCTTGTCACATATCTGTATGAGTGAGTTGACTGTCCAGTTAAACTTTTAATGACTTTTGTGTGCTATTTCAGTGCTTGTCATGGCGTCATAGCGTTATAGCCATATATAGTTAAGAAACTCGGTTCAAACCAGGTATTCATTAGACACTTTCGAATTTGACATAAAAACAATGAGAATTAAGAGGCAAATGTTAAATCAACTCACCTTATCACATATTGTATCTGAGACTGCAAATGTGAATAACCTTTTTCCAAAATTATACATAAATGGGGATTTTTAAAATGTTCAGTGCATATCTTTCTGTGCTTAGAATATAATTTTTAATGGAGTTTAGGCGAAGACCATAATTCATTAGGGAAACAGTATTTTTCCCATCATTTACACCTGTAATTATAATAAATAATATTTAGTTTTTGTATTCAGAAAATGCTAAGTACAAACATCCATTCCCATCAACTTAACATTAATACCTAATTATAAATAGATATTAAAAGAAAGAGATGCTCATTTCTTAGCTTTATAGCAACTCAAAAAGTGCATATTTGAAGCTTATATAAAAAAGTGAGCCTCAAGCCAAGCAAAACATATTGTTTAAATGTAAGAAAGGGTACGCCTGACTTGGGAATTTTTTGACCCTATATACATCCCTTTTGTGATATTTTTGGGCTGAAAGGGATGAAGGACATCAACTCTTGTCACGGTTACTTTGCTCTGTAGTCATTTCTCGCAGAGCTAGGAGATGAAACTATAGACTATTACAAAGGCTTGTGAGACTTGGAATAATTTTGACAAAAAAATCAGCTCTGAATAAGATAACTTTTTAATGAGTAATGAACCCCTACGTAAAGTAACTTTTGTTAAGGTCACTTTGCTCTGAGGACATTTCTCACAATTTCTTTAGGACTTCTACATACCTTACCTACACAAAATGACACTTTTTGATTTCCACCACAGATCTACAATTAATTCATGACACCAGATAAAAAATAGCCTTAATAATGTAGGACTAATTCGACAGTTTTCATTTTGTTTCTTGATTCTTGATGTTTAGCTTCCATGATTTTTATCTAAATTTTTTGTCATAACCTAACCTAAACATATAGTTTACTTACTAGTACCAAATTTCATTTTTTCTACAAAAAAAATTATTATTTATTATAAAATAATAATAGAGAATTAAAATATAACAATAAATATTTATAAATTAAGATAATCTTCTTAATCTAGAACCCTGAAAATGCAAAATTAAACTTCATTGCATATAACTTCAAACTCGTATAAAAAAAAACTACTCATCTCAGGGTGAGGGTGTGTTGTTTAAAAGGGGCAACTATTCCCTATAAAAACAATCCTAATCTATACCCCAAATTTTGTAAATTATAAAACATGTTGTCAAGAAAAATTATAAGCAAAATATTTATGAATTTCTACAATTTTAATTTTTTTTATAAAATGCCTCAAATAATGATTAAGATTTCATATTACACAATATATTTATTACAAAATAATTTAAGATTCATATTTCAAGTGTTTTTAAGTTTTTGCATACATTTTGACGTTTGGGTAGTTTATATATATGTTACAGGGGGACATTGACTCTCCCCTCCCCATAATACCCAGTTCGTGCGGCCCGTTGACCGTTTCTAATGCAATCTCTGATACAAAATGATGGTCCGGAGGTGACATAACCTCAAAACCTTGATCATGTATATCTCAGCAACCATTGGTTTCCGCAGGGGGGCGCAGGGGCATTAGTAAACCTTCCCTCCTGCGCCCCTCAACCTTTAAATTAGGACACGAATTTCAAACGCCAACCCCTTTAAAGCCACTCCTCGCCAAAAAATCGCTTAACTATGAGTAATCTTTCAACTAACACTTTCTACCACATCAGCAGCACAAATAAACGTACCCAATACACGAACTTAGCACTTAGTACGTGTATTGTAAAGTTTTTTGATATTAAGAAGATATTACCTACCGAACGAAGTTCGTTGCTCCAGGCTTAGGAAAACGACGTAAAGTGATACTGAGATTATCACGAGGCGAACTCCCACACTTCAATCATTTTCTACGGTAATATTTGCTATTAAGAACAAATTATAATTTTGTCAATAACTTGTTTTACAGAGTCCTAGTCGATGTCTCACAAATAACATTCGGATTTATCCAAAACACAAATACGGCGGAGCGGGATGCTCAATTCAACGTATTTTATGCAGGAAAATATCAGAACACAAGAAGTTTATTAGATATTAGCTAAATAAACTTATTACAAGAAAAAGTTTGCGTGCGAAAGCAACAGAAAACAAGAACTTGTGATATTAGGGTTGCCGCTATAAAAATTAGATTTCCCATATTGTATGAGTCTGACTAAGTTTTATTTAATATACACAATATTAATATAAATGTCTTAGTCAATGAAAACCAGATGTAGGTTAATTATTTCATTTGAAGTTTCAAAGTTTTGAGAAAAAACATACATACCTAGTGTTTTTGTGGTTGTGCCCATAAAAATTAAACCCGGGCTTAAACCGATTGAACCAATAGTTTGAAATCTTAAAACGGTTCAAAATTGATTAAAACCATTTCTTACTAGGTTTAAAATAATTGAAAACTATGTTTTTTAATAATGATATATAACATAATTTTTTTTGGTACCCTTGAACGTGGAATCACACAGAATATAGACTGTGTTAAGATTGTTTCATGTTATTTTGGGAAACATATATATAAAGTATCTTCACGCCCGTATCCCTGAAGAGGTAAGCAGAGATACCACATATGCACCCACGATTAGCCAAAGATACTTGGTCCCACAAATGTGATAGGTGGCAAGCCTATCGCCATCCGGGCATTTTCCAATCCCGGGCAACTTTATGTTTATTACAAAACTGAAAAAGCACTTTAAGCTCTAAGCACTCTAAGCTCTTTAAGTTGCTCGACATGGAAATCGAACCCGGGACCTCACGTGGTTAACGCCAACGCCGAACCACTAGACCACAGAGGCAACATTCTTCTATATCAACATATATATACATATAATCTTTCAGATGTATCTCAACAGATTTCTCTTTTGAAAGCATCTTCAGGATGAAACATACATAACACCAAATATATTACATCCTTAAGTTGCTTGAAAAGTTGAGTAATATATAAAAATATATATGTTTTGAAGTGAAATAATAATACAAGTGTAATGATAATAGTGTCTTATAATCGTTGTTTTACATCTATAGCTGCACCCCTTAGTAGTAGTTTTCCTCGTGTTGGTCCCGGGCTCCTATGAAGAATAGGCCAACTGGTGTTCTGCCAGGCAGGTCGTAAAAGGCGACCGATTAGCTATACGAGTCACTATCATCGTGACTACTAGGTGTTAGAGTTCGGCATTGTCTCGCCCAGGTCTGGTACCACCGCCATACCTATTTCTGCCGCAATAGCGTCAGTTCTTGTCACTGTCGTGTTCCGGTTTGGAGGGTAAGGTAGCCGGTAAACTTATGCATGTGGCATTAGACCTCGCCACAAGATAGCAACGCTCCATTAACACCTTTGCTGTCTATAGGCGATGGTTGCATCAGGAGACCCATCTGCTCGTTTACTATTACTCATTGTATTTGAAAAAAAACCTTTGCCTATATATATATATATATATATATATATATATATATATATATATATATATATATATATATTAGTCTATGTTTGTCTGTTATTATACACGAAAAAAACTTGTTTTTAACCGGGTAAATGAATGATTCACGAAAACTCGCATTTTTATCTTTTATGTATCCTATAGCTTCGCTCGTAAGCCTTTTTCAACCAACGTAAAAATGAGTGTTATCAGTTTGACATGTATAAGAATGTAATATGGTCGTAATGGGATAATATTTAAGTATGACGATCTTATTATATCTATTAGATACATGATGTAGTTGGTAAGTGTCTTTTTTTATTTTTGTTTAAAGATCAAGCGATAATAAGCTTAATTTAGTTGCGCGAAGTCATTTGTTTTGATCATGTATAGTATTTTTTTTAAACGAGTACTTTTTGGTAAAATTAACTAACTTGAGTTGAGATACGCTTTGGGTCTGTCGACACGCAACCTGACATATCATTGGTTGATGGTAGGCTCACTTGTTTATAACTAGTGTACTTACGATTAGCCAACTTTATACCTTTTCGAAGAAAAAGATAATAATAAGCGTACCTATATATTTGTCATACGATTTTTTACAATTAGCTGTATTCTACAAAATACCAAATTTTTAAGATTAGATTACCGTATAAAAAGGAAGTTAACTTGCTAAACTTGCAACCCCAAAAGATTATACTCATTATATTCGACTGTATTTTATACTTATATAGATTATACTCGACTGTATTGCTAGACTGCAATATATTATTACAAATCATCAATTTTACATCAAACGTTTTTAAATAGTTTATAATGTATTTATGTTATTTAGTATAAATAATAAAAGAAATATATGAAAAATATAAAGTGATTGTTATTTTTTCCTATGGTATCAATGAAACTGTGTTGGAATGAGATAGGAATGTATATGTTATCCGTACAACTTTGGCCCCCACGTAGGATCTCGACTGTCATTGGTTGTTGATAGGGCCTGGGCTAAGTATTCAAAATGACCTAATACGTAAGTCACACTATAAGTTTTGCGTAACTTAAAAAAACAACATGTTAAAACCAACATATTATGTTTATTGCTTTACAAAATAATTATTATATATTAAACATTTTTCATGCCCGACGTTGAATTTCTAAATCTGATGGTGAGATGCCTGATAAAACGGGTACAGCTTCGGAGTTTAAACTGCAATATGCTATGCATAGAAATATTAGTGCTAGACGCTGACAACTCTAGTTTAAATAGATGAAAGTTTGTATATAACTATCAAAGAGACATCTCTCAATCTACTTATATTCTTTACCTATCTGATTCTTATGATCCCATCACAGCCATTTCACAATTTACACTCACACGCTAAAGTCACCGCCGGCGGCAACTCGACTCACAATTTCGGCCCAACGATACTCGAAATACCGCGCCCTCAAGAGTTAATAAAAATCGAATTGAAATCCTTCCGCTACCACTTAACGTCAAGATACTGGCCTAAACGGAGGTTCGGTCTCACAGGAGACACCCTTAGAGCGGGCTCTTAGCTCATTTCATTTAAACTATTGCTGAGCACTCTGCTCGCCCGAAACGTCCGGTTTCGTGGAAACGGTCTCTTGGACCAACTGCTTAGGGTCATTTCGAAAAAAAAATTACGAATGAAGCTACGCCGGTCAGCTAGTAATTTGTAAAGTAAAACGACTTTGCTTGATCACATAGTATTAGATATTATGTAAAGTGTAAAACAACGTAACGAGAAGGTTGGGTAAAGAAAGTCAGTTAACATAGAACTGTTACCCGTCGTCGGGCGGGTCATGGTCGGACTGCCGACGCAAGTCGTGTGTCTCAATGAAAATTGTATGTGCCGTGAAGCTGGCAACCCACATTCCGACCGCTACTATTAGGACTCGGAAGTAAAATGCTTTTGAAATTAAATTAATTTATTTCGTACATCCTTGGCCCGTAAAAAGTAAATAACAAATGTGAAAACATATTATTATATTGTAGTAACAAATTCAAGGAATTAATTTAATTAATTTAACCCGCCCCCGTTGATTGAGTGGTTAGCGACACTAATTATGCAATCAACGGGGTTCGATGTTCGATACTCTATAGGGACAAACATTTGTGTGATTAGCATAATTGCTTTGATAAAATAATAAATTAGTATAATAGCTTTAGCATAATTAGTTTATTTTGTTGAGTTTAAGTGTTTATTTTATGAATTCGACTATTGAATTACAATAAATAAAGTTAAAATACATTGCATCGTGGTCTAGTATTTAGCCTATTCGGCTGAGATGAGGTTCTGGGTTCGATCACACAAGCTAATTCAAAAGGATATTCGATAAGGTAATAGCGCTACTGTTCCGGTTTGACGGTTATGGCAGCAGTTGGTAAATCTATGTTTGCATCCGCCATACGGATAACAACGCACAATTAATATTTTTGGTGTCTGCGAATATTTCTTTCATACAAGCTATGGTCTTTGTTTCCATAAAGGTACGTACTTGGTTGTTTGTTACCCTATGATATAAAAAACCAATGAAATACTTGTTTGATAACGCGCAATGTATATTTCCGTAGCTGTCTATCACGATAATGTGGACTAAGAAGACTACTTTTTCATACAAAACAATTGTATGCTACTTTGTTGGCGTAAGAAATATATGCATATTTATGCCAAATATCGGCGTTCTAATACTAGTGATCTTTAAGGTAAGTTGCGGACTGACGGATGGGCGGACAGATATGGCGAAACTATGCGGATTCTTGTAGACTACCGGTGCCCAAAAATGGAAATGAGAAAAATCGAGGTGTGATAAAATTTATGAGTAAAATATTTTTCCAGGTTTCCATTATTGCGGAGGTCACGGCCGGACATTGCGAGTTGCGTGTCTTCATAAATACTTTATGTGCCGTGCTGACAACCCACATTCCGACTGCCTCCCTGCGAATTGAGAGGAAAAACGTGTTTAAGTTTGTCCTTTTTTTAACATCGAAATGCTTTTGAGTTTCCTTGTCTGTTTAGGAATTAGTAAACTTTTTGTTGATAAAACATACGTTGTGTTATAATATTTTTTATTAAATAATAGGGTGGAGTGAAAAAAATAATTTTTTTTTTCTTCTTAGCCTGGGGGTCAAATTTGTAGCTTATAAAAAACAAAAATTTTTGAAAAAAAAATTATTTTTTTACTCAACATCTTGAGGCAGCCCACTCATTTTTAAAATTAATTACGAGTAAAAATATTTGGTTGCAAAAAAAAAATTTTTAAAAGCGTTCTAAAAACTTCAAAATATCCTCTTTTATGCCAATTAAAAATCACAAGTTAAAAAAAAATTTTGTGACTATTGTTTTAATATTTAAAAAAAATCCAAAAAAGTAACATTCCTCGTTAGGGCACTAGAATAAAATTTGAGTTGGAAATGATCATAATTGCCAATTCTTGGATGTTTTAAGACATTAAAAGACAAAAAAATTTTTTTTTTTGCAACCAAATATTTTTACTCGTAATTAATTTTAAAAATGAGTGGGCTGCCTCAAGATGTTGAGTAAAAAATTTTATTTTTTTTTCAAAAATTTTTGTTTTTTATAAGCTACAAATTTGACCTCCAGGCTAAGAAGAAAAAAAAAATTTTTTTTTCACTCCACCCTATTAAATAATCTGTACATGTTATAAAAAATAATTAAAAATACACCGTAAGTTACATACTCTTACATCTAATATATCTTATGTATTCACTTTGCCCTCTATAATATACGTCACCCCTTATTTGGAAACTTAATTAAAAATTGTAGTGTTATTTTCGAAAATACAAATATTGCTTGTTTATTCAGACAAGTGACAAACCACATTCTGACTGCCTCTTTATGAATTGAGAGGAAAGATACTTTTTTAAACAGGCACAACATCGACATGCTTTTGAATTTCATCGAAGCACTTTATCTAGAAATTAGCGTTTTTCTGATAAAATGTACATTATTTTATTATAATTATATATATGTAAGGAAAAAGTGTCTGATGTATTAACGTACGGGCCAAACCCTTAGGGCTAGATACTTGAATTTTCGCACACGTACTTTTCTTATGATGTAGGCATCCACTAAGGAAGAATTCAAAATTCAACCCCGAATGAGGTATTATAGGTAAATTTGTGAACAAACTGCAACACACACGCAAAGAGACATACAAATCACACATGACAACTTACACAATAACATTACGCAAAACACAGAACACAACACTCCACAAGAATACACAACGACACAAGCAGAAAACATAAACCAACTAACCCAAAATATTAATGTAGATGAAGATCAAGATCCATTAATTCTATATTTACTCCGAACACTAGCTGAAACTAAGGAACAAGCAATAGCATATCGTTATCTTTTACCGAAAGCTAAAATAAATAGTCAGTTTTTGCAAAATTTACATAAACTTAATGAATATTTACCTAACCTACTAATAATAAATAACTCACATAGAGAAATTAATGATATTATATATGCCACAGCGAAAACATTAATATTAAACAACAAACAAATACCATTTTTGCCTAGACCTGTAATTAAAGTGAAAATGGAACCAAGTTGAAAAAAAAGGATAGCAACTAAATTAGGAAAGTGTCGGAAAGAAGTTGGACAGCTAATAGAAATAAGTAGAGGAATCAATTCACGTAGAATGCAGAAAATAAAAGATAAACTGTACTCGAAATATAAAATAGAAAATGAGAATGAACTTAGAAACCAGATTGAAATTTTGACTCAACGAATCAAAGCATAAGCAGCTAGAATAAAAAGGTATGATGATATTAATAGTAGAAAAGAGCAGAATAAACTATTTAGTGAAAATGAACACAGATTTTATAGAAGTTTAGGAAATAATAATAGTGATAACATGGACCACGTAATATTACCTAGTAAAGATGACATAGAACAATTTTGGAAGTCAATTTTGTCAAACCCTATACACTATAACAAGAAAGCTAAGTGGATAAAAGAAGTAGAAAATTTAACAGATGAGATACACAGGAATGATGCAAAAGGAATTACAGTAGAACAAGTAGAGACGGCAATAAGAAGATTACATAATTGGAAAACACCGGGGATAGACAAATTACATAACTATTATTTAAAATATCTAACAAGTACTCACAGATATCTCGCTTCATTATTCACTAATATAGTCAAAGGCAATGAACTGGTTGAAGAATGGTTCACTACAGGTCATGTAATACTAATTCCTAAAAATGAGCACACCGAAGACCCAAAGAACTGGAGGCCGATAGCCTGTTTACCCAGCATCTACAAACTACTAACATCAGTACTAGCAAATCAATTGTACTGCCACTGCCACGAGAACAACATTATGGCAGTGGAACAGAGGGGATGCCGACGAGGTGCTAGGGGATGCAAAGACCACCTTATGGTAAACAAAGCTATTTTAGAAGATGCACACTTATCACAGAAAAACTTAAGCATGGCATGGATAGACTACCAGAAAGCTTTCGACAGCATTTCCCACAAATGGCTTCTTAAGATTCTGGATGTCTACAAATGCCCACCCATGATTAAAAGTTTCCTTCAATTGTAATGCCGCAATGGCGGGTTATAATGACTGCCCGTGGCTCTCATAATACAGTAACTACTGAACCGATTTATATTAAACGTGGGATATTTCAGGGCGACTCGTTATCACCATTGTTATTCTGTTTGGCAATAAATCCTCTCTCTTACATTCTCAACAAATATGAACTGAAGGGATATAAACTCAAAGATAGCGTATATATTAATCACCTCTTGTATATGGATGATTTGAAAATTTATGCGAACCACAGTAATAACTTAAAAGTTTTATTAGACAGTGTAGAAATATTTACGGATGATATAGGTATGAACTTTGGATTGAATAAATGTAATGTTATACATCTGAAGTCAGGATTTAGAAGCAGTACAATAGGAGAAGGGCACGTACATTTAAGTGGAGAAATATTTAGTCAGTTAGCTGTAGGAAATACATATAAATATTTAGGAGTTCATGAATCGGGAAAAATAGAACATAGTGTAGTAAGAGAACAGATTACTAAGAAATATTTTAAAAGGGTAAAATTGTTGTTAAACACACATTTAAATTCACGTAACTTTATCAAGGGTGTTAATACATACGCTATCCCAGTTTTGTTGTATTCATTTGGTATAATAAATTACAAAATTAGTGATTTAAGAAAAATAGATGTAAAAACAAGAAAACTACTGAACATCAAAAAGGCACACCAACAAAAAGCAGACGTAGAACGATTATATTTACCGATTACACAAGGGGGAAGAGGATTAATTATTGTAGAAAATATGTATAAAACACAAATCATAAAATATAAACAATACTTACAAACACAGAGCGATCATCTTATACAAGCAATAGTACAACATGATGAAAATAGAAATAAGTATTCCATTTTAAAAGATTTTGAAGAAATAGAGAGGGAATTGAGTTTGCCACGGGGAAACACTCACTTCAATAAAGATATTAAGGAGGCGATTATTAAAATTCAAAATTACAGATGGAGAAATAAACAGTTACATGGACAGTTTCCAAAAACAGTTTTAGACCAAGCCAACGTAGATAAGGAGCTTTCATTTAAGTGGATTAAGAAGCAAAAAATATCTTCATCATTAGAGTCATCAATATTTGCTATACAAGACCAAGCTGTTATGACGCGACAACACCAACGTGACATTTTAAAGGAGCCAGTAGATGGAAAGTGTCGCCTTTGTGTCACTAAAGACGAAACTACGCAACACTTAATATCGGGATGTGAAAAACTGGCAGGAACATACTACGTCAAACGTCATAATGACCTGTTTTTTTTTGGTGCCTGGCTAAAAAACATAATATTAATGCATCTGATCTCTGGTGGCAAGAAACTTTAGTACAGCCTCAGGTAAAAGAAAACGATTCTGCTAAAATCCTTTGGGAAATTCCCATTCAAACTGATGTGACAGTAGCACACAATAGACCAGATCTAATTTACGTTGACAAAGCTAACAATAAGACATATTTGATTGACATAACCGTACCGTCCGATTACAACATAGGAGCTAAAGAAATTGAAAAGCTTAGCAAATATCACCTATTGAGAACCGAAATCAGTCGATTGTGGAATACACAATCTTCTGTGATACCAATTGTAATTGGAGCAACAGGAATAGTAGCTAAAAGTATTTCCAGATTTATAGAAAAATTAGAGACACCTATTGACATTAGCATACTTCAGAAACAAGCAGCCATACACACATCAATTATACTAAGTAAGGTACTGGGAGAAACTGTTTTCGTGCACAACACAGACATTCACGACACACAACAAACACAAGTCACGCAACAAACACGTGACACACAAAGAACACAACAATCATCTGTCACACAAACCATACAACAAACAGGTGACACTCAAATCATACAATATACAGAAGACGCCCAAATCACACAGCAAACATTTGACACACAAATTACATAAAATCATTCACAAATTACATCCGGCATGCACATATCATCCAACACACGAACGAGGAGACGGAAGAAAAATATTATTAACACATAATATATACATATATATTATGTGTTAATAATATATATATATATATATATATATATACATAATTTAAATATAGTAAATAGAATTTAGGTACCAAAAATCTTACATTAAAAATACAGAACAATAGTTTTAAGGGGGAAAATATAAATTCCTTTTTTCCTGTGGGTCACAGGACGAGGTATTTATTAAACCGACAAAAGTCGAGAGAAAATCAATTCAAACCATAATATAATATAATATAATATAATATAATATAATATAATATAATATAATATAATATAATATAATATAATATAATATAATATAATATAATATAATATAATATAATATAATATAATATAATATAATATAATATAATATAATATAATATAATATAATATAATATAATATAATATAATATAATATAATATAATATAATATAATATAATATAATATAATATAATATAATATAATATAATATAATATAATACAATATAATATAATCTATATTAATATTATAAATGCGAAAGTTTGGATGTTTGGATGGATGTTTGTTACTCAATCACGCAAAAGCTACTGAACGGATTTGAATGAAATTTGGCACACAGGTAGATGATGACCTGGAATAGCACATAGGCTATTTTTTATCCCGGAAAAATTAGATAATCCCGTGGGATTCACCAAAAACTTATAATGCAGCGGGCTGCACGCTGCAGCTTGTATACCATATATATCCTCCTCGTTTACTGAAGCTTCTATTTGGCAAATTTCATCCAAATTATTAGAGCTGTTTTAAAAATACAAATATTGCACCTCTAGCCAGCGATGACGGCCAGTTAAATACACCTAGATTTCCTTTATTGCAGGGGTTATGGTCGCACAATGCGAGTTGCGTGTCTACATAAATACTTTATGCGCAGTGCAGACATATTCGACTGTCTCTCTGTGTCTAGAGAGGAAAAACGCGTTTAAGTTCGTCTTTTTCGAACAGGCACAACATCGAAATGCTTTTGAATTTCACTGTAGCACTTTATCTAGGAATTTAGTGAATATTATTCTCATAAAACGTTTCTTGTTTCAAAATATTTATTAGATACTATATTGTGTATATTATATATACAATGTACATGAAAGAAATATAAAAATATGCAAAGGTGAGATTTTTTTCTACTAACAAATAATATAATGAAGTATAAAAACCATGACAGTTCCTGTGAGGTTTAGGCATAGTGAACCGAACGTCTATAGTATTTCTGGTTCACTAAAATTCACTGATTTGTCAGTTGGCGGGAAGGGTTTGGTCCCATTTTACCGACCTCATAAAGACTACCGTTGCTCTCTAGTGATAATCGGGGTTAACAGTTTTACGTATTCGACAGGAGCACGGGGCTAGTTACACACATCAGAGTGCTAAGTGTGAGTTTTTCTTTTCGCATTCGAGCGTGAACGCGTTTCGAGTTTACTAGGAATTTGTATGTGATTTGTACAGCGCCACCTAGTGGTAAACTGGTTTCTCACGTTCACCACTAGGTGGCGCTGTACAAATCACATACAAATTCCTAGTAAACTCCAAACGCGCTCACGATCGAATGCTAAAAGAAAAACTCACAGTTAGCACTCAGATTCCGAGCTACTACTGAGATCTTGATTTTTGAGGAAAACCTTGCAAAAAGCAAATCCTCTTTTGCTCGATCCGAAGATTACAACCCGGATCTCATGATTTGAGCCTCATGATATGACATATACAGGGTTATTTCTAAAACACCAGCAACCTCGCAGGATTAGGTAGCTAACATCATACATCAACATTTGTTCTACAAGTTTTGATAATTTGTTGGATTTTACTTTCATACAAAAATTAATATGAATTAAATTTTTCGTTTGAACGTTCTTAACTCTACGCGCATTGCAAAGAGAAGGTTAACAAACCTGAGCGAGTCACAGAGAAAGGGGTGTGGACGGGGGCGGCACGTGGCGTTCTCGTCTTTGCAATTTGAACTTGACCTATTTATTTAGCCGCCACTCCTTCGGAATCGCGCGCGCACGTTACGTCTTTGATTTAGATGTGGACTTTGTGTTGGTTGTGATGGTGACTATTTTTTATTGCTACCTATGTGCGCGATACTCACCACCATCCCCGGGACTTGAATCTTGGATTACCTCCAAGATTTAAGTCCCGGGGATGGCGGTGAGTAATTTGTAAAAATGAGTAAATTTGTAAATATTATTTTAATAGTAAAATTTTTAATTATTGTAAATACGCTGATTCCACTTTTTAAATACGCCTGCATCAAACAATTAAAAGTGAATAATACTCACTAATATTTGATAATAAACTTAGAAATGAAAAATTTACTTTAGCGAACATTAAAGTATGATTACGTTAATTATTTTCGCATATTTTTATGGTTAGATAAATATCTAAACAATGCCTATCACCGATATACTTACGTACACTCACACCCGCACACGATTTATTTATTTTTAGTTGTTTAATGTCGCCAATCCTAAGCCTGGTAAACCTGGTAAAGTATGAAGGGATTGTGGTGACAGCGTACATACTGCGTAGGTACAAGCCCCGCGAGCCTATTATCTGGCGATGAAAATGTTAGGTATAATGTTAGGTATTACACTTATTACTACTAGCAGCGCATCCGATTGAAGAGTTAGAAATGTCACGACAAGACAATGAAAACTTAAAAAAAATATCTTTATTTAATCTATTTAGAATTGTCAAAAGTCGTAAAACAAATGTTATTTACAAGGTATCTAGTCCTGCGAGGTTGCTGGTGTTTTAGAAATAACCCTATATATATATATATATATATATATATATATATATATATATATATATATATATATACACTACTACTACTACACAGCAGAGTTATATCATATTATCCAATTTTACAAATATATAGTAAAGCTAATACAGTAAACATGATATGTTTCCTATGACCTAGTATTTCGACCATTCGCCTGGCAGCCTTATTTAACTCGCACCTGTTAAGCTGGTAAAAAGAAAAAGCTATTTTATATAAAGCCCCAAAACGAAGCTTTATTAGATATTGATATATGACGTAGTGGCTTTATAGAAAAACCGCGAGTTATTGAAAACTAGCTACTTTAGCGACATCGTTCCCGTGACATAAATATAATACTTCCATTTACTTAAGCGGGTAAAAAGAAAACTATGTTACTCCAGAATAATGCAACTTTACATTGATTAAAGAATTTTTCAAATAGGTTCAGCAGTTATGAGTTTACTCATCTTAATTTTAATTTTTGTACTTAAAAACAATATAATCCACGTCATAATATTAGTGGAAATATGACCCAACCTGTATATAAAACTGCTATATATCGCAACATGTGACGTTATACGGCTGGATAATCTGCAACTGTTGCCAATTTGCAATCGGATTATACAACTAAATGATAGATTTAATTGGCGTTTCAGACCACATCTTTCGCCCAAATTAACTTACAACTGTAAATTATCATTATGTTAATTTAATACTAGCGTAGGAACCACACATTATTCAATTGCGTGTACAATAGCTTAATTTGAACAGCGACAGACGTGACTAAACTATTCTACTAACTTGTCAAATTTTCCAATTCAAAGTCAAAATAAGCCATGTTTGTAAAATGTGACACGTAATCGCATTTATTATTCATTTTGTATATGCTTTATAATAGCTTTAGAGTTTGTAAATGCAGGTAAGAGAGGAATAAACGAGCATTTACACACTATAAGAACATAATATGTCGACAACGTAATATGAACGTGATGCAAAAACTTATAATTTATTATTCGAAAATATCGCAGACAAAAGAATTACCTACTTTAAATAAATAGAGTTTAATAAAATTGTATGCAGTTTGATTTTATACGGAGAAGTTTAGTTTCAGAAAATGTTTGTCCATACTTTAATGCTAATATTATAAATATGAAAGTCTATCTGTCTGTCAGTCACAGTCTCAAGCCTAAATCGCTGAACCGATTTTGATAAAGTTTGTCATGAGTATATTTCAAAATTCAGGGTCAAACACAAACAATTTTTTTTTATAAATCTACGGCGAAGATGTGCGGTTCAGCAGCTATAAATAAAAACAAATAGGCATAACAAACATAACCATGCATATAAAACACGCACATACAAACGCCCGCGTGTGCGCGCATAATAATATACGTGTGTGCGTCAAATACATGAATGCATTACTGTGTTAAGTTGATAACCTTTTGTGTGAGAATTTTGTGAAAAAAGAGTAATTTTGTGAGAAATTTTGTTCCCACTACATGCCTCTAAGGTCTCACTTTCTTCACTGATAATTGCCATTCGTACAATGAAGAAGAAGAGGAAGACATTGATTGAGCTGTTAAAAATGTTTGCATTTCGACTGGCATTTCATCATTAGAATTTAACAATACGAATTTCGCGGATATATGTTGTTGACTCGAAATAATAATTTTTTTAAGCTTATAATTCAGGTAAGGTTTCGGTCGAGTCTAAGTGTCTACCGTGTACGGTAGACACTTAGACTCGACCGAAACCTTGACGAAATTATTAATATAGATGAAATCAGAAATCAGATGTACTTTATTTAATAAAACTTTTTACAAGTTATTTTGACGCGTTAACATTTTTTTAAACTACTACCGGATCGAAAACGCGGCCACACACTGAGAAGATCCGGCGAAGAAACTCAGCGGGCTTGTCTTTTTACCCGACTGCAGGAGGGTATTGTGTTTATCAGTCTATATGTATGTATGTATGTATGTATGTATGTATGTATGTATGTATGTATGTATGTATGTATGTATGTATGTATGTATGTATGTATGTATGTATGTATGTTTGTTCCTATGTGGCATTCTAGAGGCCAAACGCGTAGGCTGATTTTGATGTTTCGCATGTCAATCGATTCTTCTTAACCTTGCGAGTGTCACTAAAGACATGACATTTATTAAAACCCACCATGGAAACCACCAGGTGCCATATTGTCAAAATTTAAAAAATATATATTGATGAACAATATCATGTGGGGTATCGTTGAATAGGTATTTAAAAATAGTTTTGAGTTTTATTCATCATTTTTCTTTTTAAGTAATAGTTTAAGATATATAACGATTTAAAGTTAATTTTCCTATTTATATTCACTTACTTTATACACACCTATATACCTACTTACTTCAGTATTTCTTATTCGGTATTCATTTCATTAAACAGTATTTATCATCAGTTAGACAATATTTCAACCGACGAAAAAATGGAGGTTATCAGTTTGACATGTATGTATGTAATATTGTTGGAATTGGATAACATTTGAGTATGATGATATATTTTGGCGTCCAAGCACATGTACTAAAATTGCGTAAGTGTATGCATATTTGTATGTTGGTCCAGGAATTTTTCGGGAAATAAAAGATATATCGAGATAATTATTTTTAATTTAAAATAAGTTATATAACAACTTAGGGAACTAAGTTTTATCAAAATCGATTCAGTAGTTCTTACTCCGTGCAGGTCCGGGCTTCTTTGAAGAATAGGCCAATTGTCGTTCTACCAGGCAGGTCGTAAGAGGCGATTGTTTGGCTATTTCCGTCACTACCGTCGTGACTACTAAGTGTTAGATTTCTGCAACGTCTTGCCCGGATATTTAGTACCACTGCCTTACTTATTCCTGCCACAATATCGTCAATGATTATCATTATCGTGTTCCGGTTAAGAGGGTAAGGTAGCCGGTACACCTATGCATGTGGCATTACCATCCCGTCACACGGATAGCAACACACCATTAACATCTTTGGTGTCTATAGGCGATGTTTTATCTTTCCATCTTTCTATCAGGAGAAGCATCTGCTTACAGCACTCAATCTTCATAAACAAATAATACCTGTACCTTGTGATACGATCAACTCCGAACTCGCTAATGTTTTTTTTAGATCATAAGATAGCAAACAAGCAGATGGGTCTCCTGATGGAAAGAGTCAACTATCACCTATAGACATCAAAGGCGTTAATGGTGCGTTGCTATCTTGTGGCGAGGTCTAATAAATCCAAACCGCAACACGACAGTGACAAGCACTGACGCTATTGCGGCAGGAATAGGTAAGGCGGTGGTACCAGAGTCCAGACCTAGGCGAGACAATGCATAAATCTACCACCTATCCACGGTGGTAGTGACTAGCCAATCGGTCACCTTTTACGACCTGCCTGGCAGAACGGCAGTTTGCCTATTCTTCAAAGGAGCCCGGAACCAACACGGGGAAAACAAATACGTCGTCAAATATTCACCAAAATCACGTGAATATTTGGCGACGTATATTCGTGGCATCTCTAATACTACGGCCGCACTTGCATCTATCGTCACAAAGCTTCGCTTGGTTATTTAATGAGCATTCAAACCAGAAATACAAACATACGTGCTTTTCAAACAAATACTTGTCCCTGCTTAGAATCAAACCCAAGTTACGATAGTGGCCATTATATTATTATAATCTGTCTCTAAGCCCTGTTGATTGGTAGTTAGCGTCGCTACTTAAGCAAAAACGGGGCGGTCAGGGCGTTAGTTAGTTGGTTTTATTAGGTACCTACCTATTTAATAGTGCGTTAATACTTTTACTTTACATTTTTTTACCTATTTTTCAACTTTAATCGCCTGTGTGGTCTAGGGGTACGGTGTCGGAGTTGACCGCATGAGGTCCCGGGTTCGATTCCTGGGTCGGGCAATTCAAAAATGTGTTTTTTCAGTTTTCTGATAAAAAACAACATTGCCCGGGGTTGGAAAGTGCCCGGTTGGCGATAGGCTTGCCACCTATCACATTGTGGGACCAAGTATCTTCGACTAATCGTGGGTGCACTTGTTGTACCTCTGCCTACCCTTTCGGGGATACGGGCGCGAAGATACTTTTATATTTTAACTTCCCATTAGGTAAATGAAACTTTTCAAAATTCGGAATGTCCTTGATTTCACCCCATTTTCTAAAATAGGGTATTTATCAGATCTCGAGTTTTGAAATCATAAGAAGATGCTCTATATTAAATAGGTAGGTACAACAGAGGTAGGTATCTAATAGTTTAGGATATAGGTACATATTATGTATAACTATTTAAATTTGTTTAAAACCATTTTCCTACTTATAACAAGTACCTACTTTATACGTAAACTTTAATTAGTGTTTCATTATTCTGCCTTTACAACGGGGGGATTAATACAAAATATAAATAAAAGAGGTAAATTGAATATAATATTATACAATGGAAAGGGAGCAATGAGAGTTATAAGGACAATAGAGTGACTAGTTTTTCGAAGGGATCAATTGGAAGACGGAGAATTGCCATAGGTTGTTTATCTATATAGAATCTGAGGACAAATCAATTAAAAACAATGTTCCTGGAGTGAAAGTCAGAATCGAACCTAACCCGGCTCAAAGCATGCGTTGCTTTGAGCCGGGTTAGGTCTCTAGTGGTGCTAATAATAAATAGTTTAGACCACCATAAATTACTTAATAATCCCCACGATATTTACTCTCTGAATGAAATGACAAGATTGCGTAATTTACCATCTTATAATTTTAATATCGAAGTTAATGAATCCTAACTAAAAAGTGTTAAATAAAAAAGTATTGAAAACAAAAAACCCGACTGCATTTAATCTTTAGAAAAGGTTCATTGCCTGAAATGAAAGCTAAAAAGAAAGAAACAAGCCCAGTAGTTTAGAATCATGTTAAGTAAGAATAAATAACTTCACCACTGAAATAGTTCTATAATCGATGTAGGTACATACATATAAAACAATTCATGAATTTTAATTCATCACAGAACGATTAACAGTCGGGGCCCATTGTGAAAATTTGATAGCTAAAAATTGAATGGGCCCCGACTGTTAATCGTTCTGTGATGAATTAAAATTCATGAATTGTTTTATATGTATGTACCTACCTACATCGATTATAGAACTATTTCAGTGGTGAAGTTATTTATTCTTACTTAACATGATTCTAAACTACTGGGCTTGTTTCTTTCTTTTTAGCTTTCATTTCAGGCAATGAACCTTTTCTAAAGATTAAATGCAGTCGGGTTTTTGTTTTCAATATTTTTTTTATTTTCATAACATTTTTTAAATAAAATATTACTTAATATTTCATTAGTATCTAATTGTTACATTAATAATAAGGATTGCCGATATATAGGAGCAGTAAATCCCGCGCTTTCCTGTCATCGAGGTATTCAGATATTTTATAGTAACCTGTTTTTACACAGTGTTAAAAAAGTTCGCGAAAGACGACCCAAAAGCCGTATTCTCCTACACCATGATAACGCTTTTTCACACACGGCCAACAAAACAAAGTCATTTTTAGCTTCCGAAAAAGTACATCTCGTCACTCATCCTGCGCATAGCCCCGACCTAGCACCCTGTGATTTCTGTATTTTCCACAAAATGAAAGATTTGATAAGAGGTTTTACTTTTACCAACTCCGAAGAGGCAGTGATAGCATTCAGTCAGCACGTAGTGAACGTGCCTTCATATCTGTGGTCCTCCTGTTTTAAAAAATGGTTCGATCGCATGAAAAATTGTTTAAAATATCAAGGAGATTATTTTGAAAAGAAATATAATATTTTGGTTATAACATGTTGTTTTTTTAAGTTACGCAAAACTTATAGTGGTGACCTACGTATAAAACATTGGGTAGATAAGCGACGGTGGGTCAATTTTCATAACAAGTACCTATTTAATATTACAGGGTTATTTTTGGACCTCCTGCTAAATTTAAATAGGTGGTTCAGACCATGAAAGTAAACAACTTTCTCAAAGAAATACGGGTCGAAAAGTGAAAAAAAATTTCAGCAGTTTTCAATAATAGGAGTTCAAACGTTCTTAACAATAACTTAACAGTGATCTTTAATAATGATTTTTTGTAATCGTGTCCCATCCGTCCGACCGATGTAAGATTGTACAAGCGTCTTTTATTTTCAGTGTTCCTATTTAGATTTTACTTTGAAGCAATAAAAAGTCTTAAAATTTTCGGATAACGCTTGAATCTTTAGTTGTGTTATATGTATTTTTTTAATATTTTTACAAATTTCAAAATCATTATGTTAAGAAAATAATATGTTCATCATTGCAAAGTAATGTGAAGCAGAAAAATTTACATCTGTCAAAAAGATCAAGCTAACTTGTACAGCATCACTAAACATTGAACTGAAAGTGGGATTAATTAGATATTAATGTAAAATGATTACAAGGTAATATAAAAATATTCATTTAAAAATATCCCACTAAATTCATGAATTCGATCTTGTGTCTTGTGGATGAACTCTGTAAAGCTGGCAGTGAGTCATTTTACATTTACCTATAATTTCAATAATAAGTACCTCTTATATAATCTGTCGCTCTAAGCATATTTTTCCCGAACATTTTAATTTGGTTGAAGGTACTAAAATAGTTCGAATTTCGCGTAATTGAAATTATATCCATGCGTTAAGCCATCTACCTCTACTGCAATGTAATAATTTTAAATTTAATGTCAAATCAGAAGTATAACCTTTAGTTATAAGATGTAGGTTAAGCAAAGATAAAAAAAATTCCGCTGTCCTCGAGCGCCAACTTCGAATGTGTTCTTTTATTCGTGTTGAAAATGACCTTCTAGTTTGACGGTACGTATAACCAAAATAAGATTTTTCACTATTTTTGACTGTATGTTTGCTTGTTTGTTCCGGCTAATCTTCAGAGATTACTTTACTGACCGATTTTGAAGGGGCTTTCACTTGCAGATAGTTGATGTAATAAGAAGTAAGTAACTTAGGCTACTTTTATTATTGATTCTTTCCACAGTCGCGTGCACAGCTAGTTTTTAATTAATACCTATAAAATTGTACAGAACCCTCCATAAGCTCCAATGCTGCGATTGTGCGCCAAATATATTTAACAGTTGTAGAACCCACCTTATTATACGCGGCTAGGTGTGGGCAGACTCCCTCCGGAAAAAGACCTATCGACAAAAACTTGACAGAGGTTATTCGCAATAAAAAATTCTAAGGCACACCCGATAGTCTCCCTCAACTCAAACATTCTGTCGCCATTTTCGAAGCTAGGGTACATCCCAACGACCACCTTCACCCGTTAAAATAAGTTACCCTCTCGTTTACAAGACCCACCACGGGTCCTAGGTAGAGGGCAAAGTAGGTATGGTATCTCTCTGGGTGAACAGTGAAGAGGTCAGATAATCGGTACACCGACTATCGACTTCTGCAGCGTTTACCAGATAGAATTGGTTGCAATCCTACGGGCAAAAGAGGTCACAAAGAGGGAAAAAAACATACATCATAAGCAACTCGCGGTCAGCATTAGGGTGTGTTTGTGCCAACCAGACCCCGGTAACCCCATTGCAGTGGAGATCCAGAGCAGAATACGAGAAGCTATCGGCTCCCTTCAAACCGGAACACGACAGCGACAAGCACTGACGCTATTGCGGCAGGAATAGGTAAGGCGGTGGTACCAGACCCGGGTGAGACAATGCAGAACTCTACCACCTAGTAGCCACGATGGTAGTGACTCGATAGTCAATCGGTCGCCTTTTATGACCTGCCTGGCAGAACGGCAGTTAACCTATTCTTCAATGGAGGCCGGGACCAACACGGCGGGATATAAACACATGTTTACTTTTCTGTTTATGGCTAAAGTCTGTTGTTATTTTTTTTTTTTATATCATAAGATAGCAAACAAGCAGATGGGTCTCCTGATGGAAAGAGTCAACCATCGCCTATAGACACCAAAGATGTTAATGGTGCGTTGCTATCTTGTGGCGAGATCTAATGCCACATGCATAAGTTTACCGGCTACCTTACCCTCCAAACCGGAACACGACAGCGACAAGCACTGACGCTATTGCGGCAGGAATAGATAAGGCGGTGGTACCAGACCCGGGCGAGACAATGCAGAACTCTACCACCTAGTAGCCACGATGGTAGTGACTCGATAGCCAATCGGTCGCCTTTTACGACCTGCCTGGCAGAACGGCAGTTGGCCTATTCTACAAAGGAGGCCGGGACCAACACGGCGGAAATTTATAAGAAATTATTAAATTTATAAGAAATTTTTAGTCTATGGTCATATAGAATTATTGAATTATGGTCGAAATTCTATCATAGGGCGACCGTTACTATTTGTAATTTTATGTATTAATATCGTTGATTGTAACACTCATATCACAAGCAAAGAGTTTGCTTATCCGATGATATTTCTTTAATATTGCAGTCTATGTACATAAGACCCCTCTTTACATTTAAGTTTCTAGAGTACAATAGCAGATTGCGCCTAAGAGATAGGAGTAAAGAAATATATTTTATCCTGAGAACTCAAACTAGGAGCATCGTGATATACGAAACGCTTACAGTAACGTTTAGAAAGTACCTAGGGCACTTAGTGTTTAAATGTTTCGTTTGACTTATTCTTTATCTTTTTTCCTCTGAAATGAAAAAGTTAACAAATTGTTCCAAAAACTCGACATTTCATATGAATTCTAAACATTCGAAATGAGGCTTATAATAAGATCAGCCCGTTTAGGGTTAACAGCATAATATGTCGCGTGTGATTAAGACGGATTTGTCCAATAAGAAGAACGTATATCTCGTTACTACGTGTTAGAGACATTTGTCTACGTATGTTATACGACGTATTTATACGATTATCTCTTTTGGGCAAAAATTATTCGTTTGCTATGAATATTTAGCTTTCGAGCTTTCAGTTGGTTGGTTTAAATGTTAACTTTCTAGAAACAAATAGAAAGAAAATTTATATGTGAAAAATATTGAAGTCAATACTTGTTATAAAAAGTAAGTTAGGCCGTTATACTTTGACTTAGTGCGATAAACAGACAGGCAATAATTGTAAAAAAATGTATAATGACAAAAAATTGGTAAAGTAAGTAAAATATTTTAGTGTGTGTACACTAAAATATTTTACTTACATCATACGGTACATGTATATGTACCGTATGTACAACATCCATATTTAGAAAAAAGTGGTTATTTAAATATTACAAACAGACACTCAAATTTAATTTATTTGTTTAGATTATTATGGATTAAATAGTGAAAGAAGCTTAAGCTATCAGTAACATTAAGTGTGTTAGTAGAGTTCTGCGACTTCTCGCTCAGGAACGGTACCGCCACCCTAGTTTATATCCTATGAATATAAACATCGCTATACAGATTACACAAACTAATCTAGCCCCAAAGTAAGCAAACCACTATATTTATAGTCTAAGATCCCGGTTACACTTTGATTAGTGCGAGTGCGAGTGTTTAATGCAGGTGCTTAGTAAATCGATTTTAAAATAGGAAAGATGGGCGTCTCATCAAAAGGAAGCTGCTCACAAAAATTCAGCTTGTTATTAATCAAAGTTTATTCCTGCACTGACTAATATAGATGACATGTTTAAAGTGGATGCAACTGCGCGTTAATAAGCGGTATTTCCATCTTTTTTTCGCTCGATTATTAAGATTACTATCGTATTTGTTTATGTGATCGAGAATTACGTAATATGGATCAACGAAAAATAGGGGAGGAATAAAGTCGAAAAACCTGATAAGCGTTGAAATTTTGGCATCTACGGCATTCACACAATAGAACAATAGCGCCGTGTCCAATTTCCATAGTTCGTTACCAACTTTTACATTTTGGTACAATGTATTATTATATAACCCAGAGGATGCCCGGAGAGTTCTAAAATTTGCAGAAGAAATTGTTAACTGAATGGCGCTGACGTATCGACAGTTATTGTAAATAATACCCGCCTGATCCAAATATTGGACATTATTATAAAATGATTTAATTTTTCAATGTTATATTTAACTACATACCTACTTACTGTTACTTTTGTAATGATATTTTATTTTCTGGTGTTGACGTTCAAAAAATGTATTTTTATACTTATTTTGAATAAAAATTATTTGATTGATTGACTGAATGAGAAATACTAGAAACTTTTCAAAGTTTATTTTATATTCCAGAATAGTAATAAAAAAAGATCTTCTAATGGGAGGAAATAGCTAACCATCACTCGCACATAACCTATATAAACATAATTTACTAAAGTGCTTTCGGGTCACGCGCAATGAAGTTGCCCCTCACGATAATACGGACTAAGAAGAGGGCTTTTAGTGTTTCATGCTATGAACAATTTATCGATTTAACGTCAATGACGGACACATTTGAACCTCGCCTGTGAAAAAATCTTCAAGTACATTTTATAAGTTACTTAATTATTACTCAAAAGTTGTAAGGCCTTCTTAGGCGTGATAGTTTTTCCTTTTAACTTCGTTGTATTTACTACCACTGAACTGATTTGAATGAAATTTACGTACGAAGATAGTTTGAGATCCGAGAAAGGACATAGGATAGTTTTTATCCCAGAAATCTGATGGGAACGGGAACTATGCGGGTGAGACCCCGAAACTCTATCTTTTAAATCATAGTAATAAGAATTAACTTAGGCTACTTTTATTTTAGAAGTTTTTCCACGCGGACGAAGTCGCGAGCACAGCTAGTATTTTATAAAAATCTATCCAACGATACCCCACACTAAGGGGTACACGAGAAAAATATTAACATCTCCACTTTACACGTAAAAAACTAACGATTTTTGTTTTCCGAGTCCCAGAATTTGATTTTTTGTTTGATTACATTTTGCCTGACTAGTTAAAGGTTTGTTGTCTGAAGTCATGAATTTTCATAGTGGTGACGTTACCACCAGTGACAAATCATCAGCTCTTTCTGCGACCATTGGCCAAATGTGAAACCATCATTGTGAATAATGGCAGAGCTTAGGAACGCCTCGCCCGGGTTTGATATCACTGTCTTCCTGATCTTGCCGCAATAGCGTCTCTGATTATCGCTGCCATGTTTCGCTTTTGGAGAATAAGGTACTTTATAAATTTGGTATTCCATCCCTGCTACACGAATAGCAACGCAAGATTAACATCTATGGTGTTCATGGGTAATTGTTGTCTCTTTACGTCAAGAGAGCCATCAAATTTATTTGCTATACATATACATTTACATTTTTGCTATACATATACATTTACATATACATTTTTGTACATGTGTCTTTTATATGATATATAAAAGACACATGTACAAAAACTATTAGTTTATATTCGCTTAATATTAGTTTTAAACACATATTGTAAGACCGAAAACATAAAATTTCGATATTGTTTGATTAGCATATATAGCATAGCACAGTGCATATAAGTCAAGTTCGTATCTCCACTTACATGGCCATAGTTTTTAGCATTATTCTAAGGTTTTTAGCATTGATGCAACTACACACTTACATTCCAAATAGTAACACTTACGCAAACACATTAATTGTCATTCATGTTCAATTGAGCTCTAGCTGCTATAGCTTTCGTTATGCTGCGGCCGTACTGCGCGTATCGTCACAAACATTCGTGCAATGACACGATACATGCAGATGTGACCGGTTGCAATCGGCTATCGTCGCAAACATTCCAACTGCGTGAACGTTATCGTGTAGGTGTCGGTACGTCAAAGGCTTTTAGTGTTTAGACTAGTGTTGTTCATTTCAGCCGTTGTTTTCGATCAGTTCAGACGTATTCTGGTGGTTTATTTATTTTTATTATTTTTTTAAAATTTATGCACAAAAAATGTACAAAGGTTAAACTTAACACCTAAGGGCATTCTATCCTAGCCAACCTCATGTAATACAGAGAAAGAATAAAAGAGGTGTTGCATCTTAAATAGTAACAAAGTAATTTAAACTTACTGTGTAAAGATAAATCAAACAAAAAAAACAGAAGCATTTAATTTAAAGTATTACACATGTCATATCAACTACAAATAATACATATGTACGTTATACATACATGATATGAAGAAATGGTTTGTTGAATTCACATAAGGGATCCTAAAAATTTAAATAACAAATAAAAACATTTTAGTATTAATTGTTAGCACACATGTAGAAGTAAAGATAGCCGTCGTTCATAGCTACACCTTTGAAAATGATTTCAGCCATCTTGGATTATTGCACGATAGTTTATGTGAAATATGGTTGCTGCTAATATGACCACAGCTTCTATCCCAATTGTTTTAGTGTCTAATCGTTCAAAGCTTCCTGCTCGTTTGCCGCCTCTTCTATAAAAAAAAATGCATATTACTTCGGGACGATAGACGCAAGTGCGGCCCCAGCATTAGTATTATGCAAACGATTACACTTTAATTTAAATATTTTATCGTGTTGATCTGGGCATTCTTTGAAGAATATACCAACTGCCTTTCTGCCAGGAAGGTCATCAAAGGCGACCAACTGGCTGTACGTATCACGACCATCTTGATTACTAGATGATAAAGTTCCGCAATGTCTTGCCCGGCTATATTATGATACCACCGCTTTATCTATTCTAGTACTATTCTATAGCGTCAATGCTTGTCATTGTCGTGTTCCGACTTGGGAGGGTAAGGTAGCCGCTAGACTTATGCATGTGGCATTGTCATCCGCCACACATTAACATCCTTGGTATCTTGGTATCCGTAGGCGATGGTTGGTGTTATAGCAGATGGCTCCCCTGCCCATCAGGTCCTATGGTATCATCCTATGGCATCAGGTCCTCAGGTATCTGGTAACAAATACGTATGTTGCAGATATTTTACGACGTGAATGGTTAAATATAGTGTGTTTTAATTATCATTTTGTCAAAATTCAAATAATCACAATCCTTGTAGGTTATTCTTTAATTATATTTTAATTATCTATGATGCAATTTACATTTTCGAAAAATTTACTTATTCTTTGTAGTACGATAAACAACTATTTTTTTTACAAATTACACTTATTGATCTAACACCAAATTAAGAAAATTAAAATGCTTGTGTTATGGGTGTTAGTCAACGATACTAATACATAGAAATACATATATAAATACTAGAATATACTTAATAAACACCCAAACCCGGAAATACAAACATTTATGCTCATCACACAAATGCTTGTTCCCGTCGGGGATCGAACCCGAACTCCGTCGATTGCGTCGTCAGGGTCGTTAACCACTCGACCAACAAACATACATTGTTTTTTAGGCAAATTTAGTATGGATAATCGTTGTTCTCCTATTACTCATTTGTATAACTAATCAATTGAAATCATAATTTAGGTTTTAATATAAAAAATTTCAAAATTCGATGCTAATACCATAAATATAAAAGTAAACTTTTTTTTAAAATACAATCATATCTACTGGTAGCCCCACTAAGCAGGCTTATAGGAATTGCAACCATAAATTAAATTCATTAGACTAGAATATATCAAAGAGAATAATTAGTTTGAATAATGGATCCAATTAAAAATATTCAATAGCGGAGAATTTCTTAACTTTATTCAGTAATTTAAAAATGATGGTTCATTTTCTTTTCTTCATTTGCAAAGGCTAAAGTTTCTTCTTAGCAAATAAAATTTGGAAATGTAGGACCCTCTTCATTTCCAAAATTTTAAATGCACTATATCCCTATCAGCTGTAAAGCTGTAAATTGCATTATATCAGTATATGACTTGAATTAGTCACAAGTTAGCCGCTGCCCGACTTGTTACATAAATATGAAGTAAGTTTGATTAAGCATAAAGGCATTGTAGGTACGTATTAGGATTAAATAATAGAAAATAAGTTTTTTTATACCTATTATATATATTTTCTAATTTAATAATATTTATACATGTATTCTACATTTCTTTCATGCTTTCTCACTATTTTGGGTTTGCTGGAAGAAATCTCTTACAGAGATAAGCTCGCCTTTTGTGGAGTTTTTCAAGAAATAATATGTAATTTTGCCTCTATGTATACAATAAAGTATTAAATAAATAAAATAAATAAGTTTGTTGAGATGCCTTTAAGTCTTTCTCCTACAAAAATTAATCCCCTTGACTAGCACTTTACCTAAACTTGTTAGTATGTGTAACTGCATTTGATATAGTACTATAAACAATCGAGCTAATTTTCTGTAAACGACGTGCATACGTCTTACGGTACTTCAGGTACCATTACCATAAATAAAAATGATGTGGTGTCGCGGGACACCAGGTAGGAACGAACTTCCTTCGGCTAAACGGCACTACTCGCTTGTGTACGCGACTGTCGCGCCTGCGCACGTCTCATTTACCAGGGCTCGCTTCAATGTCGAAATTTAGAAATTGGAACCCAAAAAATTGATAATTAAAAAAAAATTGTTTTTGTCACGCAAAACATTCTGTAAACTCAAGGGCTTTATTGTTTTCTACTGATAGTGGAGTAGTATCATTTTGAATCAAAACTAAACTAAATTATTTGGGTTTTCATCAACTCAAAACTTTCCTTTGCTTATTTAATATTTAAAATAGCTATGTAATACGGAAAATATATTAATAAACTTATTAGTAACGAAAACAGCGATAACCTCAACTCAGAGAACGGACCACAAAATGTATTAATAATGCGCAAAATAAATTGGTTTTTTCCTGTTAATTGATAACTAAGGCAGTCAAATAGGGATGGCCGATATACATCGATGTTTCGACTATCGATGTTTTTTCCGGGAAACATCATTTTTTTTGGTCGATTTTTTTTGGAATCGAAACATCGATGGTCGATGTAGAATAATGAACCATCGACATCGAAATAAATTTCTACTAGAAATTTTTATGCGCGCGCTAAAAATTAAAAAAAAATCTAAAAATACCAAAAAAAAAATCGGAAAAATTACAGTTATAAATATGGGAAAAAAATCTATTAAACACAATTGTTAATGACTTGCAAGTGCATTTTCATAGCTGGAATATGATCTTAGAATTGAAAAATTGACAAAATTTTTAAAAAATAGCATGTAAAGAGAAGCTACAAAATAACCGTATTTTCGAATTTCAGATTGTCGTTCGATTGTATCGAATTTTTTTAATCTTTAAATGATCTACGCAGTGTTTAATAGATTTTTTTCTCTTATTTATAACTTTAATTTTCCCGATTTTTCAATTTTCCCGAATTTTCAAAGAAAGTATTTTTTAAGTAATTTACAAATTTGATTCTAAAATTGAGACATATAATTTTTACAAACTTTTTATTAGCTTCACCTATATGTATGTTTGTATGTTTGTATGTTTGTACGTTTGTACTTTTGTATGTTTGTATGTTTGATAAAATTATTCCATTTTTTAATTTGCAAAATATGATTTTTGTTATTTTATATAATTTTCATCTATAGTCGATAAGGTAAGAAACTTAATTTTAATTTTTTATAATTATTCCTACAGTCGATAAGACAGGACTTGATGTTAATTTTAATTTCCAATAATTATCTTTAGCCGATTTCTCCAATATTGACAAATTTTTGAATACTAAGGAGAATTTTAATTTTACAAAACAAATAATAGTTTTAAAAAACTAAAAAATCACGCTTTTATGAATAAACCAAACTAAAAAGTAAAAAATAAATAATAGTTTAAAAAAACTAAAAGCACGCTTTTTATAGAAAATCAAAGCAAAAAATAGAAAATAAATTTTAATAAATTTAAATTAAGAATAGTGTTGAAAATTTCAATAAATATAAATTAATAATAGTGTGAATAAAAAAAAATATTTTATTTTAAAAAAAGCGTGGGGTGCTTTTTAAGATATTATCAAAATGATAATCACTCTACTCATATCTGTCAATAAAATATTTATAACAAATAATAAAATATTTGTCGCGATTCTCGAGATCGATTTTTTTTGGAATCGTACATCCCTAGTTTGAGGTTTGTTATCGAATATTATTGGGTTTTAGGCTAATTAACGGAAGTTATAGGCAAATTATAAAGATCGATATACATCCTGATAACACTAACTTGACGTCAAACGAAATTTCCTACTTTGAGTTATAATTAAAATACTTGTTACGTAATTCTGATAATCTCGTTAGCGAATTTCTGGGATTTCCGGTGGCTAACAAGGAAAAATAGGACAAGCGATTCAAAAATACTGAAAATATATAGTGTATAAATATGTAATACTGTCAAGATGTTTATGACTAATTTTTGATACGCTGAAAAAATAGTTTTTTTAGATTTGTAGTTATAGGTAACTAATAGGTAATCGCTCGCTTTGCCAACTCTTTCCGTCAAGTTTGCTTCAAATTGCGGATGTAGATTGACAGTAAGTTATAGGTAAGGTGGCTATCAGGGTACGATGTTATTTATAAACAAACGTGTCCTGACATAAGTCACGTAAGCCAAATTTGAAGAAATCTATTGAAGTATATGTTATTAAATCTAACGAATCTTGTCCGAAAAGAGCATTTGACTGTAATTCGTCAGCCTATAAAGTATCTACGCATTAAAATATTTCCACAAAATTACGATGAAAAATCTGAACAATAGTGGAATCAATGTACACAATATATAAAGATATGCAGTCTTTTGGGTTTTTTATTTTATTAATTGCAATTATTAATCGCAAGCGCGCAACTAACTGTTAGTATAGAATTATATATATTTTCATGCTTATGATATATTTGACCAATCACGTTACAAATATTTTATATTTTTCATCTAAATTATACTTATGGATTTTTTTAATTCAAAGAACCAGATTTCTTTTTTAATGTTTATTATTATATTTTTATCTCTTAGCATACAAAATATATTTGTTCAAAATTTTAATTCTAATTTTAAAAAGCTATATACTTCAAAATCTATTCATCAATCCTTCTACAACAATACATTTGTAATAAACCATCTGTTTACTATCTAAATTCACTCTTATCAGAACCACACAACCCCCATGAAAAAAAAATATATAAAAAATATATTTTAAAATATAAAAATTATATATTTTAAATATATGAAAAATACATGAAAAATATATAAATTATATATCAAAATATAAAACACATAAATTTCCAGATCGCTACTATTACTGTTTAACGCTTTTATTCCACGCATTTTTCTTACGGTTTTACTATCACATTTTTTTCAGTTCGGTCGCGCAGCAAAATCCCTATCCCCTCCAAACCTGCCGTAAGGAACTTCGTTCCAATAAATTTTCAATTTATAAGGACAGTTGCCATAAATATATTTTCAATTTCAAACTTGTAATATCTAGTACTGACAAAATATAGACACACATATATAAGATTCCATGTACTCGAGTTTGTTTTGATTCTCGGATGTGTTATGTTATGTATATACGAGCAGGAACATTATATTGTTTCCGTACATTCATAACTTACTTTTCTGCAGCAAGATAATGTTATTGCCATAGTTTCTTGGCTATTTCGAGTTTTTATAGCGCACCAAAACTGCAATCAACAGAGGTTTTTTGTAAAATGTTGTTTTGAACTTAATTTAAGCAATTTTAGTTAATAAATGTAATGATATTACAATTAAAAAATAGCATTGAAGCATTCAACTACCTCAGTTTCATGATCAGATAGTGCATTGGTACATAAAAATTCAACTATATTGTTCACGCCCAATGAGTATCAACTTGTGACCTTCAAGTTCTTATTCAGTTCATAATAGATATTATGTGTACAATAGTCACATATTAAACTAGTAATATTTTTAAAATTTGCAACAAATCTATTATTTGGACTATATCAACCAATACTGAATACAACTTCTTGATGTAATTGCTCTAATTCTTATAGCTGAAATATCGGATACTTAACTATCGGATAACTTTATAGATAAAGCAATGGGTGAGAAGCAAGATTTTATACATGATAGAATACTAGACTAGACGAACGTGCGGACTAGCGGGTATTCATATTATAATATTATTTATATTTTAATATTGATTACCCTCTATTTTTACTAAATATCATTATTAAAATATCGGCAATATTTTTGCTATTAAAGTATGAGAATGTAAAATAGGTTTTAATTACATACAAGAAGAAAGTGAAATGTAAGCTAATTAGGCAATACATTTTTATCCTTTTTAACTCTTCAGTATTAATTGCAATAGGTATTTTAAGCAACTCTCTAAGTATAAAGGTGACATTACACAGCTTATTCTTGAAATTTTCTATTTGAATGTTTTGTAATCAAATCAAATTTAAAGGATTTTGAATTTTTAAGGCTCCGTAACCAAATGGCAAAACACGGCTACCTTATAATTTAATCAAGTTTCTGCGTCTGTCTGTCCGTCCGTCCGTATGTCATTTTACTCAGAGACTATGGGTGCTTTATGATTGAAATTTGAAAAATAAGGGTATTTTATGAACCGATACAAAATGATAACCCTCCGTATATGTAACTGAGGAATGACCAAGAAATTGGAGAGAGCATAGCCGTGTGGACTATCATTGGATAGGACTTTATAATTAGTAATATGGTAGTTTCTAAATTTTTATTTTTTATTTTGCCAATATTTTGTGAAATATTCGCTTCTGAAGTGGTTAAAGCTGTGTACTGCTGAATCCTTAAGTAAATAATTATTAAAAAAATCGTTAGAATTTAACAACTTGAAAGAAAAATTAGATTTAACAAAATCAGTCATGTAGTTTATGAGATATGGAATAGTTGTATAAAATAGATTTGTTTTTAAATATCTTGGGGAAATACAAAATTATTTTTGCTGCGGTTATAATAGCATATAGGTATATAGGTATATATTATATACAATTACCCATAGTAAGCGAGTCCAACTGGCTCTTGATCGGTGGTTTTTTCACTTCGATTTGCTACAAAAATCGCGCGTTTGTCGTAACTATGACGACGGTAAAGGTAAACACTTATTTTTCTTGTACAGACAACGATGTTGCCCATCATTACTAACAAAGGAGTCAGAAGAAAAACAACTCGCGCGTGTTGACATGACACCTGGCTTGATATTTGATACTCCTTTGTCAACGTGCGAGGGCAATAATATCTTTTTTATCGGTGTACGTTTAGAGCAATCTGCTCGCCGCCACGACCGCTGAAGCTGTGACGGCCCTTAAGGCCAGCAGTAATTCAAGCATTCCGAAAAAAAATTATACGTGTATTTGCGCTTTAAAATCCATACTAAAATTATAAATGCGAAAGTAACTCTGTCTGTCTGTCTGTTACGCTTTCACGGCTAAACCACTGAACCGATTTGGATAAAATTTGGTACAAGTATAGTTTGAGACCCAAGAAAGGATATAGGATAGTTCTTATCCCAGAAATCCTACGGGAACGGGAATCATGCGGGTTTTTATTTTAGATTTTTTCCACGCTAGTTAAAAATAAGTCTTTTTGTACACTGTACTTTTCACAAGTGTCATTTGAGCTAGGTATCATTTTTTTATATCATAAGATAGCAAACAGGCAGATGGATCTCCTGATGGAAAGAGTCAACCATCGCTTATAGACACCAAAGGTGTTAATGGTGCGTTGCTATCTTGGGGTGAGGTCTAATGCCACATGTATAAATTTACCGGCTACCTTACCTTCCAAACCGGAACACGACAGTGACAAGCACTGACGCTATTGTGGCAGGAATAGGTAAGACGGTGGTACCAGACCCGGGCGAGACAACGCAGAACTCTACCACCCAGTAGCCACGATGGTAGTGACTCGTATAGCCAATCGGTCGCCTTTTACGACCTGCCTGGCAGAACGGTAGTTGGCCTATTATTCAAAGGAGCCCGGAACCAACACGGGGAAAATTATGTTATTTGCACGAGTTATATTATATATTATATAGAATTAAAAAGTAAAAGTGCTTTTATGTTTTTGGATGTTACGTTATCTGTGTGATGCAAAAATTAACAATGTTGGGTACCTCTAATATATCCTTTCTCACTATCTTGCTACATTGTGTTTGAAATAATTGGAAGACTGAACTGTATAATATCTATCTAAAATTAGAATGTCTTTGGTGACAATATTATAGTCGAATACATCAAAAAGATCACGAAGGATTGCGTACCGTGATGGGAGTTGGTGAGAAAGTTGAGGACAAATTCAGCTAGTTCTGAACGAGAATGGAAAAAGTTTGTACATTAATCTAGATTTGTTGGCAATTTATCGGTTTGAGTTAACTAAATAATGCAAGTTGAAACAAAAAATTACAACTCAAATTTCGTAACTTTGTATGACGACTTTAGAATAGTTGATTGTTATTTTCTCCGGTCCCGTATTATATCGCACATTTTTTAGTTATTTTGATATGATAGTAGGCACCAGTATACTATTATATTATTGTATTTAGATATGCCACGATAGCACCTTTTCATTTTACCTAGTATAAGTATAATTTCCAGGGATAATTTCTTTCGTCTCGGCTCAGTTAAGAGAAAATTTAGATGGAGCACTTTCATATGTCCTAGTGACGTCACTATTTGTTACAATATATCTGAATTTACTGTATGACGCCCCGATGTGAACTGACAGAGATCAGCTAGGTTTCGAAAATTTAACAAAATGTTAGAGGCACTCAGTTTTCAAATTTTTTATCTGAGCGACAAGGTAGAAATTAGTTTTCTGTCAAGATTATAATAAAACTTAGCTCTGAATAAGGGGGTATTATTATTGTCTTAAACATGAAGACAAACCTTCCTTTCTGTTTACTAAAGATATACAGATGTTATTGCAACGAAAACAATTATTCTGTCTTCTTCGTAAAATTATCCAGCACTTAGAGTTAAAAAAGATCATGGATAAGAAAACACGATGTCTAATATCTACGTGAAACTCGCTCAGATTATGTGGAAGGCTTAGCATTCAAAGTTGTTTTAAAACGTCTCAATATTTCAAGAACTCGAAATCATGCAACGTCTATCTACTACTGCTACAAAATCACATACTGACATTAATTTATCACTTTTGAAGATAAAACAGGAAATTTAAGGAGTGTCTTGTTGTCCAAGTAAAAGACACTAACTACTTGCCAATTCGAACCAGACTACAAAAGTAACATATAAATATAAATTTTCACGCCCGATCCCTAACGAGGTAGGCAGGGATAATTTCTTCATGCAAATATCACGCTTGCGAAGACTCTTGACACCACCTTGGACAGTACTCGATCAATTTGATAGTGGTACATCAGTTTTGGTCGTCCCCAGTTCCTACATCCTTCCATATTCGCCTTGTATATCTGTTTTGTTAACCTTTTATCTATCATTCTTTCTACATATCCGAATCAACGGAGCAATTTTTTATTTTATTGAACCCTACATTGCAATTTTAATACTGATCATCAAAAAAGAATACACACTTTACATCGACACTTTCTTTCAAGCCTAATCTCTCTCATTTCAGCATTACGAACCGGGTCTACGAGTATTGCGCCATATATTTTTCGCAACGATCTCATCTTGACCTTTTTGTTTTGTTTTACCGTTTTACCGTTTTGTTTTTACTTTCATGTCCTTTTGAACATGCCCAACTCTCACTTCTATTGAAGTGATATATTGTATGCAACAGCGTTGGGATAAGCACATAATTATGCAGGGCAAGACGGGTACCCAGGCTTAAAACTGTGCTTTTATGTAATCTCTCTAACGCTCCATTTATTCTGCTCCCTGCACATACATCCCTGCTAAAAGTACATCCAAGATATACAAACTCATCCATTTGTTCCAGCACGACATCATCGTCCACAACTCATATATTTTTTCTGGTTGCTTCTCTTTCAATTACTAGAAATTTAGTTTTTTTTTCGGATTCAAATGTAAACCCATTATCATACAATCATCATTCATAACTATGACCAGTGTTTGAAGCTCAGATTTAGTCGAGCTAAAAAGTACAACGTCATTTGCGTAAAGCAGGCAGTTTACCACTAGATCACTCATGAAAATTTCCACATTCAATGACCTTAATCTTTGGAGACACTTATCCAAATATAGGATAAACAGGCGAGCTGACAACGCACAACTAACTCTGTTTGATGCCAATATTGAGATCGAACCAGGGCGATATGTTGCCGTTCACCAGCACACATGCTTTGCAATATTAGTATATGGACTGCGAAGCATGCAGCAGATGCCCGTCTATCCCATAACTGGTTGAAATGTCCTTAAGTTTTTTTCGAACAACTCAATCAAACGCTTTTTCCAAATTCACAAAACCGCGGAAAACCTTCTGACCGACAGCTAAATGCTTCTTTACGATGTTGTGGAGTGAGAAAACTTGATCCCGTGCCTCCCACAATATTCCATACGAATGCACATTGTACAGAAGAAATGGGCGCAATCCAAAAACTATTCCACCTCAAGTTGTTCATATATTCAAATAGTTCAACTAATGATGTAAATGCCTATTGCCATTTATAAATTTTATACATATTTATTTCCATACATTTTAATACAATAAATTACACTCATAGTACTCGCCAAACTGTAAAACAGTTTGTAGGCGAGAAACACGATATATATTCCTAGCAGCATTTCCAAGGTAAAAAAAAATATCTACTTAATTAAAATTATTTACTGAATACTTCTTTTTGATTTTGCACAACAGTATTATAGCTGGTTGAATTATCTAACAAAACCCCTAATATTTTCTCAGCACATCATTATTTGAATACATTGAATTTGTTTTCTTTTGAAGAATTAAAAGATCAAAACAGAAATACGTATTTGAATCACAAAAACTGTCATACGTTTGTTGAGATGATTATATTTTATTTTAAATGTAATATACATCTTTAAAATATTTCTTTGATCGAATACAAAACAGTCGACCGTAATTTAATGAGCTTTTTATGAAATATTTACGTAGATTTATATTATACACGCAGATTTATTTTAATAGGGGTTCAAATTTTTTTAAATTTGCTTTACGAATTGCTTTTAGTATATAAAATTAGATTTATGTTTATTTAGTGATACTTTATTTTGTTAAATTTTGTGAGATATAGATTCTGTAAGTCTGTCGTGATTACTTGATGGTAAAGTTCCGCAACGTCTCGCTCTGGTATATGGTACCGCCTTATTTATTCCTACCGCAGTAGCATCAGTGGTCAGTCAAGTTTCGGTTTGGATGGTAAAGTAGCCGGTTAACTTATGAAGGTGGCATTGCTTCCCTGCATCACGGATAGCAACGCATCATTAACATCTTTGTTGTCTATAGGCGATGGCTTCTCTTTCCATCTGGGAAGCCTTCTGTTTGTTTGCTAACTGGGTTTTTATATATCAATGCTAGTGATATAAAAAAAGATATGTGGTTTATACACAATCGTTATTTCACATATTTTAGAGATTACTTCCATCTATTGTTTCCCCGTGTTGGTCAGCGCCGTTTTGAACAATAGACAATCTGTAGTCCGCTACTCCGTAAAAGCTGAAATTGTGACTACTAAGTTGTAGAATTGCATTATAACTTCCCTGGACTTATGACTATATACCACCATACCTATTTCTGCCGCAATACAGTTCATGTTTGTCACTGGCTAAGCTACCTACCAAATCAGAACTCGCTAGTTTGGTAGGTAGGTTAACCAGTCAACCTATGCATGTGGCATTACCGTTACATGTATAGTCAGCCACCGTTCACATTTTGGTGTCTGTAAGAAAGTGGTGGATGGTCAGGAGTTATCTGCTTGTTTTGTTATCTTATGTTTAAATAGAATACAAATTGATACCACAAAATTACAGTATGCCGATATATTATATACTAGCTGACCCAGCCAACGTTGTTCTGCCTTTTTAACTACTCTTTTCTTTTCTATATTTTTTCACATTTTAAACCTTCCCTGGACTTCAACAATTAATTCAAAACCAAAATTAACTAATTCGGTTCAGCCGTTCTCGAGTTTAAGCGAGACTAACGAACAGCAATTGATTTTTATATATAAAGATAATTATCAGCATGATATCGTATTGGTATAATTATTTTGGGTGTAAAATTTCTTTTTTTAACAAAACTGTTTCTTAGGCAAAGAAGGTAAATAGCAAACAGTTTAAATCGTTTCCGCGATGTGTGAAAATTTATAGACATAAGCCAAGCCCATTCAAATATGCTAGCGATCTGGCTTGTGGTCAAAGTAAAAACTCTTCTATGTTAGATAGCAGACTTTTGCAATAAACATAGTAGTATACACATGTGTGTTAGTAGTATACATGTGTGTATACTACTATGTTTATTGTAAAAGTCTGAAACATTATAATAATGAAACATTATAATAATGTATGTCAATTGAATGTGGAGTGTGCAATACTTTTTTTTAAATTGTAATATATTTCTAATGCATATTAGGTAAGAAGTAGGTTTTTGCACTCCTCCGAAATGTAAATTTTAACTGCACCAAATTTAATTCTCCTCCGTCCGCGTAATTATCGTGAATGAAGGCACAATGTTTTTACTTTTTTTTTGCTTTAAATATTGACATTTGAATTTAAATATTGATATTTATGTAGTCGGTAGATTCTACAATTTCAGACGAAGAAAACTAGCAATTTTGCAAATTTCCGTGAACTTTTAAGTGTACTTTTGCGATGTTACTGAAAAGGAAAACATATAAAACGGTGTAAGAAATAGAACAAACTTATCGTAGGTCTGATAAATACACAATTTGTCCATAGGAATTGTTATATATATTAAATATATTTATAAGCTACTAGCAGTGTGTATAATACTCCCATCCTTATTTTAGAGAGTGATGTAGACAGTTCTCACTTAATGGATAAGTTTTGGGAATATTGTTTAGATCGTACACAAAAATATTAATCCAAGAAACCCAAAAGTTTAGACACAGGATATTTTTTCAGTTTCATAATATTTACACATACTATGTAATCTGATGACTACATGTTGCCATTTCGTTCTAATTCATTCGCTTATAATATAGTACAACGGCAACTAGAATAATCAGATGGTAAATCATTCCTTAGTATTTATTACTACGCCGCCGCAGACAATGTTATCATAAATGATAACGTAAGCGGTATTACTTAATGTTAGTAAACAAATAGTGTACGCTATCCACATTTCATGTTTTATATAACATTAATAAATCATTTTGTTTGAAATTTTAATTCTTTATTTTAAATAAAAACAATTATTTCATTATCACGAAATATTTATATGGAATAACATAATTTAATAAAAATTAAATACACATAATTAAGTAGATAATGCCTGTTGTACTTTGTATAAAATAATTAAATTTGGTGGTTGGAAACTCCAAACTTAAGTAATAATAATTTTTATTTGTTTTTTTATATATTTAGTTTTAAGTTCATACTTCTTTATAAAATTGTAATATGGATTTTATTTTTGATAATTAGTAAATAAATTATAGACTTCATAGTTTCAGATTATTATGATTTACCAGTTAGATTCACCTTTTTTAAATAACGTGTTCCTAGCTTTCGTGACATTTACGTGTGTAGATTTATTTTAGCTTGTGTTTTGTTCATATTAATATATCCTATAATATTCAATTTTTGTTTGGGCCTTTTCTGGAAAATTGAAGAGAATTGCTAGGTAGCTTGTAAAATGCAAGCAAAGGATAGCGACCAGCGAACTCAAATATACCTTACTCAAATTTAATTCAAATTAACCGACCCATTGGTAACCGTCCCGTTTTTCGAGTGGTTAGCGGACCTAGCTAAGAATTGAGGAGGCTCGGGTTCGATTCCTGGCAGAGACAAACATTTGTGTTATGTTCTTAGATGTTTGTATTTCTGGGTTTGGGTGTTTATTATGTATATAACAGTACTTATATATGTATTTCTATGTATTTATATCGTTGACTAGCACCCATAACACAAGCAAATAATTTGCTTACCTTGGGGTTAGATCAATTGTGTTATTTGTCTTTTTTCTTTATATTTTAAGTTCACTGCTAGCAACGAAAACATTGACTAAATATTTATCTTAAAAAAATAGACTGGTGATAAGTGATAACCGCAACATTCGGTAGCATATATTTATAAGGGCTCGCTTAATATTATGTGAGCTAATTGTTATCCATATAATACTAAAAATTACGTTTATACATTTCGAATCAATCGATTTTTGCGAATTATCTAAATATATTAATATAATCACATAAATCTTTTTCTTATTACAGGTCACCATGTGGATAATCCTCCTGTTATTCATACCATACGTCCTTGGCCAGCAGCCATGGGTGCCGTGTTCTGAGCTCAACGACGACCTTCGTTATCCTTGCCGGTGTAAAGTACAAGTTGATCGTGCACTCCAGCTTCGGATTCTCATGAACTGCGACCGAGTGGTCTTCCCTGGAGATTTTCCACCATTGCCGTATGGAGCGCCAATTGTATCGTTTAGTCAACGTTGGGCTGGACACCAGTCTCTACCTACACAGGTACAACAATATTGATATTAATAAATTATAAACTTAATTTCTTATTATTGATTACTAGCAAATAGCAATACCCGTGCGAATAATTTGCATTAAATAATTTAATTAAATACTTTTTAAGTTGATATGAAATTGAACAAAAAATTACCGACAGTCAATCATGTTGACGTTGTTTCAAAATTAAAGCTATCAAATGACAGTATTGTTGTATTGTCTTAATATATGCATATAATTTCAATTTTAATAATTTATAAAAACAAAAGCAATAATATTTTATTTTTAGTTGATGCCGGTAGAGCAAGCAACAGAATTTATTTGGAGTAATTTGTGAGGTTTTCTCTAAAAAAAGTGGCAAAATCTTAACCTCAGCCTATTAATATATTCTAGCAATACCCGTGCGAATAATTTGCACTAATTTCAAAATGAAAACCGTCAAATATCATCATTGCTGTATAGCGTATTAATGTATACCGGTGTAAATAATTAATAAATTTACAAAAACCAGAGCAGTAATATTTTTTTAGTTATTGATGCCGGTAGAGCAAGCAATTATTTATAAAAGATATAGATTTTTTTTGGAGTAATTGTAAGGTTGTCTCTAAAAAGGGAGGTAAACATCTTAACCTTAGTGTGTTAAAATATATAATGATAATAATAATAATAATTATGCTTTACCAGTATGTATTTTTGAAGTATTGTTTTAAATATATTTTATTATAATCGTAAGATAGCTGATTTTGTTGTGGACTATTAGGTACTCGCTGATTTTGTTGTGGATTATTTTCCTGAACTGTTGTGGACTATTTGGAAGAAATAGGGTTAAAGTATACATTTGGAATCTGGGAGCCCCGACCAATACGGGAGAAAACAGTTGATTACGCCTAATTAAATGTTCGGTAAAATTTATACCACTCCAATTTTATACCAAACAAATTTACACCACTATAGTGGCACTCTATATATTTCAATACTTAAATTTTAACTCTCAAAATATAGATATCGTGTGAAAACTCAATCACGAACCCGCTACTAGTAATTACATATTGGTGCATGGTTCCGATTTCTAGCGAACAGCGATGTCACGCGATCATTCATGATCTAATAAACTCATCCCATTGGAAAATTCTCGTGTCGATGTTCAGATTACAGCCAATATTTAGGGCATATTTGTTATTAATATAAAGTATTTATGTTCACAATTCTTTGCGTTTCGATCTGATTGATCTTTCTATTTTTAACTATTTTACTTGCCTAGTTTCGCCCGCGAGTAGATTAATATATCATCAATTTATTCTTTCATATCATCAATTTATTCTATTAGTGATGTATTACTATCCATGTGACGGGGTGTTAGAGTTTAATAAGTTTACCAGATATCGACTATCTCCAACGAAAATGACGAACGAGAATGAATCCTAAACGAGATTGACAAGTATTGGCGCTATTGTGGCAAGAATAAGTCAGGCGGTGGCACTTAGACCCGGGAGAGACGTTGCAGAACTCTACCACCTAGAAGTAACGATGGTAGTGACATTACTAGGTGGTAGAGTTCTGCATTGTCTCGCTCGGGTCTGGTACCACCGCCTTACCTATACCTGCCGCCATAGCGTCAGTGCTTGTCGCTGTCGTGTTCAGGTTTGGAGGGTAGGGTAGGTAGGTAACTTAAGCATATGGCATTAGACCTCGCCACAAGGTATCAACACACCATTAACATCTTTGGTGTCTATAGGCGATGGTTGCCTCTTTCCATCAGGAGACCCATCTGTTTGTTTGCTATCTTATGTTTTAAAGAAAAAAATGTATAACCAATCGGTCGTTCGTTTTACGAACTGCTTGGAAGTATGGCAGATTATCCATTATTTAAAGGGGACCGGACCAACACAGAATAAAACCATTTGTTATGACTAAACCCCGTTATCTCTGTAGCATATTGGTGCCAAGTAATTACTACATTAATTATAATTAAATAAATCTGTTTTCCTTTTTATTTACATTTAAAAAAAAATTACAATAATATATTACTGGCATTGACATTTGTTTAGTATGTGACACTCATCTATATCTATATTATTAATTAATTAACTAATTAATTATTAATTAATTAATATTATAAATGCGAAAGTTTGGATGTGTGAATGGATGTTTGGATGGATGTTTGTTACTCAATCACGCAAAAACTACTGAACGGATTTGAATGAAATTTGGCACACAGGTAGATGATGACCTGGAATAGCACATAGGCTACATTTTATCCCGGAAAAACTAGGTGATCCCGTGGGATTCACCAAAACCTTTTATAATGCAGCGGGCTGCACGCTGCAGCTAGTATACATATAAGTAAATCGTAGGAAAGTCAATGTATGTCCGGGGTAAACTCAAAAAGTACTGAATGGATTTACTTCAAAATTTTCATGAATGTTACTTACAGGTCGGGTGAACATATAGGCTACAGATTATCACGCTATCACCTACAGGGGAGGAGCAGTGCGGAGTAAACGAAGTCGCGGGCAACAGCTAGTATTAAATAACATGGATACATTCCATATTAACGGAAGTAAAGCTTTGTCACCTACTCGAAAATATTCATTTGTGGCAAGAAAATGATCTTTCAACTTCTACCAACGTCACTGGAAAAAAATTCATAATTAAAATCAATGACAATAATATATTATTGTAATTAATTATTGTGTTATGTAAATAAAAAAAAAGAAAACAGAGATTCATTTAATCATAACTACCCCATCCCTCAAATCAGTTTCCACCAATAAGCAACATAGATAACGGGGTTTAGTTATGATATAGTATGTGATGTTAAAAATTAAAATGTTGTTGTGAAAGTAAATAAAATTAATTTTAATATTATCAAAAACTAGTTCACTGGAATTACTCAAAACAATTTGGCAAATGGAATATTCCACTTAATTAATTTGAAAATTCAAAGCGTTTTATGTATCAGTGCTACAGTTCAATTATTCGCGTCCGTATTGTTATACCTACATATGAACTAGCGAAGCGACAATACCTTTATTAAGCTGATCAGGTAACTAATAGGATAGTGCAATCGATAAATTTTAGTGTATTTGTGTGGGGTACTGCGATAGTTTAAGTAATGTATGCATTTTTATGTCATAAGATAGCAAACAAGCAGATGGGTTTCTTTTTTTATAGTAGAGGAGGCAAACGAGCAGAAGGTGCACCTGATGGTAAGTGATCACCGCCGCTCATTTTTAAAAGACCGCCGCGTTGCCGGTCTTTTAAAAATGAGTAAGCTCTTTTCTTCAAGGTCCTTAAATGCATCCGTTCGAAAATACCTGCACCGGTAATTGATTCCACAAAGGAGTAGTGCGAGGCAGAATGTGCCAAAAAAGTGGACTGTTGTAGATTTCCAGACATCGAGGTGGTGAGGATGGAATTTCAAATTTAGATACGATGTCTGATGATGAAATTTAAAATTAAAATAAAATTTTCCTGATGAAAAGAGACAAACCATCGCTTATAGACGCCAAAGATGTTATTAGCAATTCTAAAACAGAGATGTCTCCGATAGCTAGTCCACGTGTATCGAATGGCACCAGAATGCCTTCCTCGTGTATCGGCATTAAGCTCAATTGCGCACATTAAAAGACCTGTGTGACGTCCGATCCTCAGATTTTAGGATTGTTGGACATGGATATTTTTGACATCGATACCAACGGTTGGGAGTGGGTGCTGGCGATCAATCTAAGTCAGTCAGCTACTCTCTGGAATGAAGAAACACGACAAGTTCTGGTTAGATACATTGCAATGTAGACAACAGCAATTAAAGAGCGTCGATTTCACTCCTCTATATTTGCTTTTACAATTGACCGATGTGGCAAGGTCTGCCGTGCAGCAATTGGTTTATGAAGCCATATAAGGAAATTCTGCAATTCTAATAAATGATGGTATGAATTGCTTACAGGCACCGTAACAAACATCTGTTAAGATGCTGTTGTAATGAGTTAGTTAGGTGAAAGTAGAAAATTTTCATGGGCCATGGGCCATGGTCTAAGTAAATTAATTAAATAATTGAGTATAGTGGGTAATTAAAAATATAAGATGCAACGGTTTTTAAGCTTGGCACAGAAAAGAGAAGATAACAAACAAAAAACAAAAAGAAAACAAAAACAAACCAAAAACAATCATAATTATAATTATTTTTACCTTAATTTACGTTAAGTATGCATATACATGATATATGTACCTTATTAAATAATCAGTAATCTTATACTAGAAATTATTACAATATAATAGTATGCATAGATAAATATGCACATGTATAATTTATGTACATCTATGCATACACATATTATATACAACACTAAAAAACACGATGTGCATAAATACAAACTTGCATATACTACGCAATAAATTCAGAAAACCATTCAAATTAAAAATATAATAAAGAAAATTTAATAACAGATCTAGATTGATGCGGTGTATTCCATTTGCGCCCTTCTTTCTATAGCTTATACACTTCTACTAAAAAAAACACTATTTAAAGCTCTCAAAATAGGACGGAGCAAGAGTATTTTCGTATTTTGAATGTATTATTAGTAACACAGCTCTTTGGCTGTACTGAATGTAACTGGCTGGTTTTAATACCACTAAACGTGACATTCTGAAGATGCAACAAATAGAAAAAAAAAACTAGTTTCCGCCATTTTGCAATTGTTTTTCAAGCAAGCAAAATGAACCTTTGTGACGGAAAAATTCGGCACATTTTAAAGTTTTGTTATTATTATTACATTAAAAAGGTAAATTTGCGACGAACGCCGCGAGTAAAATTTGTGAGGTTAACGGACCTCATACGGTATCAATAAGAGTAGCACAAATGTGGTTCAAGCGTTTTAAGTCTGGAAATTTTAGTGTGAAAAATGAGGTTCGCTCTGGACGCCCCGTCACTGATAAAATCAGTGCTATCTTTGAGAAAGTGGAGCTAGATCAACATATTAGTAGGTACGACGTTGCTGAAGGACTGGATGTTGATCATAAAACAATTTTCCTTTGCATTTGGGAACCACATGTTCTCACTGAGGGAAACCTAATGCAACGTCCGCAGTCATATACGCAGCAAAAATCCAGAGAGCTTGGTTAGGATATGTTAACGCCTTCTCCGTATAGCCCTGACCTTGCTCAGATTTCCACCTATTTCGGTCATTACAGAACTCTTTAAGAAGCATAAAGCTAACCTCAAAAGAATACTGAACAATTCAAATTCAACATTTCAACATTTCTACAGGAATGGGATCATGGCACTACCCACAACAAGTCATCAATCAAAACGGCACATGCATATTATGTATATTTGTTTTTAAGATTGACGTTCGAAAAATGTATCATAGAAATACTTATTTTGAATAAAAGCTTATTCTATTCTATAAATAAAAAAAAATTATACCTAAAAAAAATTTTCCTTTGTATATTTGTATAAAATACTTTTACCCCGACCTTATATGTCTCTACATCTTAGCGGTATGCGTTAAAACATTTGTTTAAAACATATACTGAAATATTAGGGAACTCATATTTATAGTAGAAAACTACATGTGTCTCTGTAACAACTCAATGTTTAAGTAAAAAATGCATGTTGTATAGAAATTAATTAATATAGTCATATTCCTTATAGTCTTAATCATTGCATTTAAATAAAATTTGTAAAAAAAAAATATTGATTAGAAAAAAATCCGTAATATGAATTAATGTTAAACTAAGAAGTCTTTTATCTCGTAATTTAAAAAATCTTCAATACTGATTATTTTAGAATTTCCGTTATCTATTTAATAAATCTAAATGTTAAGAGTTTGATCTGTTTTGAGAGACTTAAAAAATCTTCAATACTGATTATTTTAGAATTCCATTTTCATTTTATAAAATAATAATAATTCTTTTCGGAGATTTAACCTTTCTCCTAAGTAGAAAGTTGGTTTTAGAGTAATTACAAGTCACAGTTGATCTATTTTCCTATTTGGCGTATTGAATTTTTTAATTTGAATTCGAATCAAACAGTTGATTTAATCATAAATTTCAATACTTTTATTACTAATTTAAATATGTTATATGTTCAATTACTTAATATTTAACCACTTAATAAAGAATGTAAATTACTTAATATTTATTATAAAACTTTATCAATTTATTAATATACATTTACTTAATTTATCAATTTTGAAAAACATTATTCGAATTAATGTGTCGCAATTTGAATGCCGTTATATTATTATCCAATAATTTTTTACTAGTTTTAGTACTACATTATTTATTAAAAACCTGACGTCTGACCTGATATATTATTCGTTATATTTCCATAAACGTTACATAAAATGGGCAGAAAAATGAGTTTACAAAATATTCATTTCTAAGTATTAATATTCATCGAAGAAGCATATAAAAGTAAAATATTATTTAAATGTCTACCTAGTTTGATTGTGATAATATATTTTTTTCATTTTTAAATCTACTGTTCATTTTCTTTCAGATTTTTTCATCATACGGTTTGCCTTTGAAGGAATTGGATTTTTCTCATAACAGTCTCCGGAGGTTACCAGACCGCCTTCTAGCGGGAGTTCGGAGTAATTTGACCAAGTTAGCCTTAGCAGACAATTTGCTGGGAGATAATTTAAATCCAATATTCTCGACTGCAGAGCTGCACAACCTTCCAGCTTTGGAGGAATTAGATTTAAGCGGAAACAAAATCAGAGGAATCGAGGAAGGGCTCTTTATTGGATGTGATGTACTAAAGGTAATGATAAAATACATTTTCAATTTGTACAATTTAACTTACTCAATACGTGGTGATTTTGTGAAGTGCTTGTTTTGCAGCTGGATTAGGTGATTAAATTGATTGTTCGATTAAATGTACAATATTTGAAAAAAGAATGGATAAAAATGTTGATTAGATTTATTTAAAATTATTAGGTACAATATTGCGCAATTTTTTTATAAAATAGCAAGAAGCATAATTTCTTATTTTAAATCAACTATTGAAAAGAGAAAATCATTGCTTATAGTCACCAAAATTTTTAATTGTGCGTTGCTATCCGTGTGGATGGGTGTTAATGCTGCATGCATAGGTTTTCCTGCTGCTGCCTCACTCTCTAAACAGGAATACAATAATATTTACAAGTACTGCCGTTATTGCAGCAGATATAGGTAGGGAGGGCAGTGTTATTAGGTGTGGGCGAGACGTTGCAGAGCTCTTTCATCTTGTAGTCACGATTTTAGTGACTCGGTACAGAAAACTTATCGCCTTTTACGAACTACAGTTAACTATATGGATTAGTAATAGGGACAGCTTTTGTAATCATAGTTAAAACAATCCAATAGGTACGTATTAATAAGTTGTTTGTTACTATAGTTATGGAAGAGATCTTTAAAGGTATGTTGCGATATATTCTAGACTCTTTGGATTAATTATCTCTTGGTCTCTTGGTAAGTCAACTTGGCTGCAATTATAAAGGTTGAGTTCGACTTTTGCTCTAGCAAAATAATTTTTTAGCTTTATTCAAGAAAAATTACAGTCACAGTTCATAGCCCATCAAAGCCAGTGTGCTAACAACGCCACTATACCTAGAATGAGCATATAAAGCTGTCAGTTCTGCTGACTCTTGATTCTTGATTGATCCAAGTAAATCCCGTTCATCTGATGTGTTCAGTTTGTTTGGTTTTAAAGTGATTTTTGGTAGGGACAAAATTGGTACGCATGAGCTCTATGCTAGTTAAGCTAATATATCAAATTCATAGTGCATACGTATGTAGTGTTAAATCCAGAGCTTGTTCACTGGTTAATTATTAATCTAACCCAACGCAAGTATCTATGAGGCTTTTTGTAAGGTTTGGTTCATTTTTAATCTCAAAATTATCGTTTCCTTATTTTGTTTATTCCTTATTATATAATTGTAAAGAATTTTAATCAATAAACCGGTTTACAAAGGTATTAATTTTTTTTTTATGTTTACCAATCGATTTTTTCCCGTATTGTCCATGATATACATTTCGCTGTTTCGGCTTGAACCATTATTTAGGTTTATGAAGTGTCAATACGTATCTCATCTCAAATACGTAAACAAAACCTTTTAAAACTTGCTGAAAACCTGTAACAAACGGTATTTTTAAACCGATTTCAAACTCTGTACATATTCGCCAACCATCACTGCGTCTCTTGGACCCCTTTCCACCTTGCTTACTAAGTCTTTGTATTAAGCCATCTTAGTATTAGATATAGGACTAGCATTAAATCATATGAACGATGAACACTATTAAATAATTAATGTGCATTAAATATTCGCAGAGAGGCTGTATCAAAATATATTTGCTTTCAGATATTGAGAATGGACCGTAACAACATGAATTTCGTCCCATCTTCCTCACTTAACGGACCGCAGTCATTAAAAGTTATTTCGCTGAGGGAAAATAAAATAGGTAACTTGTTTTTTCAGAATTATATAGCATTGGCTTTCGTAAACTTTGAAAAGGGACCTTAACTTTTTGAAGCGAAAGGAAGAAAAGGTTTTTTTTCGGTTGTTATGATAAAAAAGCTTTTGGAACAATCAAGTTGCTAATTAGTGGCGTTTGTCTGTACATTCAAATTTTTTGTCAAATTTTGTAATAAATGTTCAAAGACTATAGTGTACTAACATACATGTTGCGACACAATTATAGTGCAGTCCATGGACTGTACCCATTTTATTATGTTGTGGGCCGCGGTGAGACGCGCTATCTGTTCCAAACACTCTAAACTTAAAAAAGAGACCTGAATTTTTCTGAATCATAGTTTTACATATACAACTAAATTTTCTACCTTAAATTGAGTAATATATTATAAATTTAATTCACGCAAATTGGTTTACACTAATGAAATGGAAATCGACTTCCATTTAGGACAGCATCTCTAGTACACGGAGTACATAAATCTCTCTTTAAATGTTCAGTTTGTTACTTACTTAAATCAATTTTCCCATTTTGAAATTTTAGTCTGTATAATTTTATATCTGTATATCCCGCTATAAGTTGAGAACGGCTTAACTGATATTCATGTAAATTGGTATTGGTGGTTGCGCACTTGATAGATTATATATTTTTATCGGCTCGTATGATTATTGCCCCGCTAAAAGTCAAGAACAGCTTAACCTTATCTTTATGAAAATTTAAATATACTGAGAACATGCGATTAATGATAAGTACGTTTTTTAATTTATTTTATGTCTGTCTTCAAAATATTGGTGGTGCTGCGTTATAATATTGGTGTTTTCATATCATCATGGGTTCTCTTCACAATGGGCCATGATGGTCGACTAAAGGCGTGCACGTTAGTGTGGAGAGCCTAAATGTCTGTGATGGGCCATCATCGGGTATGATCCAACGCAATCTCCATGGTGTCGGTACATCAAAGGAATGATAGCCCATGACGCGTCCACACAATCGCCAATTAATCAGTATATAGTTGTCTCAAACGTAGTGATTGTATACTGTTTGGTCGTCTCTGGTACATTCTAGACGGCGTAGACATTAAGTAAATGATTATGCTCGTAAGAGCTAAGTTAAAATATTTCCGCAGCCGCGATCACCTCGCTATCCATTTTCATCCATTTTCGGTAGACGTTATAATAACATAACAGTAGACAGTTAGTAAATTTGTGTTCATGGTTGTGTGGAGGGTTACCCAATCATGGCGGCGATGCTGGACGATCATTTGATGAGCCATCATGGCCTATTGTGAAGAGGAGCTATTGGATAAGAAACAAGCAGATGGCTTACCTGAGAAATCCCCTGGTAAGAGAAACCATCGCCTATAGACACCTAAGATGTTAATGGTGTGTTGCTGTCGGTGTGTCGGGATTAGTGATGAAAATTGCTGGCAATATTCCCAAAGTTGCCAAAACTGCCACAAATGTTTCTAAACTTGCCGGTAACATTGGCTAGACAAGTGTAAATGGAGAACGATATTTTTTATAATACTCTTTATTCTGATAAAAAGCGTAACCTTTTACCGGCAAGTTTAGAAACATTCGTAGCAGTTTTGGCAACTTTGGGAATATTGCCGGCAATTTTTATCACTAGTCGGGATGGCAATACCACATGCATAAGTTTACCGGCTACCTTCAAACTGGAATACGACAATGACAAACAAATTTTACTATTGCGGCAGGAATACCCGGGTGAAACATAGTGGAATTCTATCACCTAGTAGGCACGACGGAAGCGACACGTATAGCCAGTCGTTAGCCTTTTACGAACTGCCTGGGAGTGTGGCCGATGGTTTTTTCTTCAAAGGGAGACCGAATCAAACAAGAGGTCAAAGTTAACGAAATAAAATGAAAAATATTTAAAATCACATTATTGTCTATCAATACTACGAAATAATTTTGTATTCTATTATGTTTGTACTTTTAATGTTATGACAAGTTTCTCAATAAATACATAATTCGCAATAAATTTACCATTTTTTTATTATTTCGTTTGTGTGTCTGATATTGGCGTAGGTAGTAAGTAATACAAGTTGGTATTAGCATTGATAGTAAGGACACATTATTTTGTAAATTATAGACATTGTATTTTTTTATGATCAATGTCTTTGGGGCCGTTCATAAAATACGTCACACTAAAATCAGCTTTTTTTGACCCCCTCCCCCCCATTGTCACGCTGTGTCACACTTTTTGTGACCCCCCTAGAAATATTTCGTCACAAAAACTAAGACCCCCCCCCCCTGCTGAGTATGATAAATTCTAAATGATAGTACACAAATTCTGAAAATTAAAAATATTTATTTAGTTATTATAATAACATTACGCGCAGGGTACGTGGAAACGTTACTGTCTTAAGTATTGGAAAAACAAAGAAACCCGTTGTGACGGATCGCAACGCCGCTAGAGTCGCGCCACAGAACTAGCGTTCATGTCAAAAAATAATAAACGGCGAACGTCACGTTGCCGTATACCCCCCGTCCCCCCTTGTCACATCTTGTCACACTCAGCCAGACCCCCCCCCCCCCCTTGTATGCGAACGTATTTTATGAACGGCCCCTTTACGTCTAGCGAAGCTCTTATTGTCATCGATAAAATACCAAACAGGTTAATATTACGTGATAAGAATAACAGTAAGACATTGAAAATGCCAACGCTATTTTTCTAATAGTAATTTAACGCTCGTGAATGTAATAACTTCTATATTTTTCAGGCGTAATACGGCAAGCGACTTTTATATCACAGAAGACGTTAGAAGAGATAGATTTACATGGAAACATGATTTCTGCTATCGAAGGCGGCGCTTTTATTAGCTTGAGCGATCTTCAAAGCCTTGATCTTGGAAGAAATAGGCTTTCGAAGTTCAACAGCGACGTATTTCAAGGAATTGAGAATTTGGAAAGATTGGATCTTTCTGAAAACTTTGTCACAGATTTCCCTACGGTAGCATTGAAGGCTTTTTCTTCGCTAAGACACTTAAATATATCAAGTAATATGATAACGGTAAGTTGTTTCAAGTGGTTCTATTTCTTGTTTTATTTTTAACGATTAAACGTACTTATTTATTTATTTAGTAGTTTATTGTACACTTAATGTAAAATACACAAGAAAAACGGATAACAAAAATTGCACAAAAGGTGAGCTGATATAAATAATAAATAAATAAATAATAATAATAAATAATAAAAAATAATAAGTAAATAAAAAATCTCCGCCAATAGAGATATCTATTTTTTTTCCAGCTATCCCGAAATGTGTAGTAGGGATTAATAAATAGGAAGGCATTGTTCACAACAAATAAAATAATGCAAGGCTAATTGGCACACACACATAAATTACTTTAAGTGAAGTTTAATCTATATATTAATACGTGAAGGGAAAACTTTGGATTCCTTTTAAAGACAATTGAATGAACTGTGGAGTTTTAAATTTGGCACACATAAAGTTTACATTGCGGAAAACTGCAGAAACCTAATATTTTTAAACAAAATGCATTAGAAATACACAAAAATAATAAAAATAAACATTACACACACTAAGTTCAAGTGACATACATGACATTATACACACGTCTATATTATTCATAGAAATAGGTATAATATATTTAAAGGTCAATGATATTATTTTCTTTACGGCTAAAGTCAGTTGTCAAGCTTAAAAGAGATTTCATTGTTTAGTCTATGGTCGAATTTCGGCCACAGGCGATCGCTAGTCACAAAAATTATACGAAGTATTTCGTACGAAGAGAATTAGTATTTATATTAATCTATATTAATATTATAAATGCGAAAGTCTGGATGTTTGGATGGATGCATGTTAGTTACTCAATCACGCCAAAATTACTGAACGGCTTTGGATGAAATTCGCACACAGGTAGATGATGACATGGAATACTTAGACCTGGAATAGGCTACCACATTTTATCCCGGAAAAAAATGTTATTCCCACAGGATTCACAAAAACTAATAATGCAGTGCATGCATGCATGCATGCACGCTGCAGTTAGAGTGTAATAAATACTTGTAATTTGACATATTTTCAACCGAATATTTTAATTAAACAAAAAATGAATTTTGTAAATTATAGAAATAAGTTGTGATGTGAAATAATGTTTGTAATTGTATTATCCATACTAATATTATAAATGCGAAAGTAACTCTGTCTGTCTGTCTGTCTGTCTGTTACGATTTCACGGCCAAACCACTGAACCGATTTGGATAAAATTTGGTACAAATATAGTTTGAGACCCAAGAAAGGACATAGGATAGTTCTTATCCCGGAAGTGCCACGGGAACGGGAACTATGCGGGTTTTTATTTTAGAATTTTTTCCACGCGAACGAAGTCGCGGGCACAGCTAGTGTAACTATAATTTTAAAAAAAACAAGCCCTCTGAGTTTCTTCCGCCGGATCTTCTCAGTGTGTGGCCGCGTTCCGATCCGGTAGTAATTGTAAAAAATGGACTCACAACATTTTTAGTTTAATGATAAATAATTATAATTTTAAAATATTTGCACACCACATCATGGTAGAATATGTTGGTAACATAATCAAATTTTAATAACTTGTAACTCCCATATTCTGGCAAATAAATTATTTTTTTCTTTCTTTCTTTCTTTCCGAAATCACAAAAGAAGAAGGTTGTCAATTCGGCTGCATGTTTTTTAATTTTTTTTAATATAATTTTTTATATTAATTTGTTACCTTAGAACTGGGTCATTTATGAGCCGATTTTGTTTTTTTTGAATATAATTTTTTATAATAATTTGTTACCTCAGAACTCGGTCATTTATGGGCCGATTTTGTTTTCTTTTGTTTGGGAAGGTATACATCTCGTGTGGTCTCATTTTGTCTCATATGGTCTGATACCACCGCTTTAATTATTCCTGCTGCAATAGCGCTAATACTTGTCACTGTCGTGTCATAGTTTAGAGGGTAAGGTAGCCGGTAAACTTATACAAGTAGGATTAACACCTCACCGCATGGATAGCAACGCACAATTAACATCTTTGATGTTTATATGCGATGGTTGTCTCTTTTTATCAGGAGAGCCGTTTGCTTGTTTGATATTTTATATATTGACGTCACGACACGTGTCGCTCAAAGCGCGCTTATTGCCCAAAAATGATCAAATTTTTTGAATATTACTAATTTCATTGAGCTTTGCTACATATTCTCTTTTTATTATATTTCTATTATATTTTTATTGTTTTTTTTTTATTTTTTTTATAGAATAAGATAGCAAACAGGCAGATGGGTCTCCTGATGGAAAGTGTCAACCATCGCCTATAGACAAAAGTGTTAATGGTGCGTTGCTATCTTGTAGCAAAGTCTTATGCCACATGCATAAGTTTACCGGCTACCTTACCCTCCAAATCGGAACACAACAGTGACAAACACTGACGCTATTATATACTGTGTAAAGAAAACCCTGTCGGATAATTAAATGTCGGTGTTATTTGGTACTGTAACACGGTTACATATGTGTAATTATTTTATGGATATTAATTAACTAGTTTTCCCAATAAAAGAAGTAATCTTAATTGGTATTTTCAATCATTAAGTACGACAACACCTACAAATTAAGTAAATTCTACTATAAAAGAATGCCGCGCAAGTCGTATGCTACCGAAGGTCACGCGGCGTGTGTGCGCCGCGTTTAAAATTCCTTTATAAAAAGCCGAAAAACGAAGACCGCGCCTTTGCGCGCTATTTGTGCGAAAGCCGCCAAAACAAACAATGAAACAAGCAGCGACAAAGTGTTGTCATTTTTAAAATATTTGGTTAACTTGGTTATTTGGTTGGTGGCTTAACGCTAGGGAAATATAAGTAAAAATACGAATGTTAAAAAAACGACAACTTTTTTTTTATTTTTTGAAATAAAGTCATTCTAATATTTTTTTCTGTAATGCCTTTAACCAACCTATATGCCTCTTTCGGATCGGACAGGGTTTTCTTTATACACTGTATATGGTTAAACAGTGTGTAAAAATAACCCTGTCCGATCGTCAAAGATATAATTCGGCAGCCTAATACAGTCATATAAAATGTATAACTGATAACTATTTTATGGATATTGATAGATAAATTTTCAAAATATTTGCTCGATTTAAGGGGAAGTTGCTCAAGTTTAGTACTAAGTTGAGGCACTTTAAAATACGATGTTTATATTAATAAAAATATATTTTTTATTATGTCATTGACCTATGTACCTCTTTCGGATCAGACAGGGATTACTTTAAAATACGATGTTTATATTAATAAAAATATATTTTTTATTATGTCATTGACCTATGTACCTCTTTCGGATCAGACAGGGATTTTTTTACATATATACAATGTGACCATTAACTATGTTGTCCATTATTATGTTAGTACAGTTTTTATGAGTCAACCTGTATATGTAACTAACAAGTTAATTTAGTGGTGGATATCTTGATTTATTTTCCTATTTTTCCCTATTTTTTGGTTTATTTGCCTATTCTGGTCGGGAAACCGTTTGAGGTATTTCGGGGTTATTCTCGAATATCGAAATCTCAGCAGCAGCTTGGAATCTGATGTTAATATTTAAACAACCCACAACCTCAGAGCACGTAAAGTATCGGTCACACTCACAACCTCAGATTAACACGTAAGTTCCCGGTTATCGCCAAAAATCGTTGATTGCCAACAACAACGCCATAAGGTTAAAATTTATAGTCAAGCTTACGCATAGACGTAGGAGGTTAAGATTTTGATAAGTACAAGTTTTACGGGACAACTTAATTTTCCCAAAATGTCCAATTTCTCGATAAGTTTGACTCCGGTAATATCATAGGACTTAATATTGTTTGCTAAACGTGGGGACATTTATAATTGCACTCAGATGATGACTTTATTAATTTATACTTTCTTAAATTCATATTATATGCTTAAATTACGAAAATATAATTTCAGAATATAGATCACAGCCACCTGAACTCTTTGACATCCCTTCAAGTATTGGATTTGAGCAGAAACAACTTGGTGAAATTATCTCCAGGCACTTTTGTGGGTCTTACTGAATTAACTTACTTGGATGTGGGCGTAAATTCACTGAGAACTGTAAGTTATCTATACATATAAATAAAATTGAAGTGTCTGTCTGTAATTTAAAATAACTAGGTTGTTTGCAGAGCGATGTGTTATTTTTACGATATAAATATCTAAACAACCATTTTGAAAATTTCGGTCTATCTGTCGTTCTGTACTGGGTTATCTCTGGAACGGCAAGACCAATTTTGATAAAGCTTTCGTTACAAGATAGAGGAGTTTATGGGGCAGAACATAGGTTACTCTTAACCTGAGTGAGAAAAAGGAAGTAATGATTTCAATCAATCTTTATTAGCTTAAAGTAGGGTAACAATGTGTTAGATGTTATAGAATTACAAATTATGAACCTAAACCTACTTTGCTAACGAACGGCGTGCTAATTTTAAATGGAACAGGCTACACCAATAACAAAATGGTTATATTAATATTCTATTAATTACAAAAATTATGATTTAAGTAATTATTATTTTTCTTTTTAATCTACATATATAAAAATCTATGCCACTTATCGTTGTAATTTTATAATTCAAGAATAGGCTCACCTATCCAAACCAAATGTTTAGGCTTTGTTTGGACTATTTAGTAGATGGTTTATGTGAAGTTTGCACAAAATCGGTAGAGCGGTTTTTCATATAACACATATTTTGTGAATTTGATGTTCGAATTTTTTTTTTAATATTTCACTTTATCCGTAGCGAAGCACGTACGGGGCCGCTAGTAAGGTATAATTTTACTTACAAAATACTAATTTAGAAATATTTTCAGGTGGAGGACGACGCATTCGATGGTTTAACAAGTCTACAAACTTTACTGCTACGAGATAACAATATACTTTTGATACCCGCTACGGCTTTATCACGCTTGCCGAGTCTCACGTCCATTCATTTAGGTTTCAATAGAGTCACAGCGTTATCGACCGATATTCTACGCTCCGTGTCGGACCGAATCAATTCTTTAGTGCTTTCTCGAAACGTTATCAGGGAGTTGCCTCCAGCCGCATTTGAACACTTTAAGAACTTACGCCACTTAGACTTATCGGGAAATCTGTTGAACTCAATAGCTGCGGAAGTGTTTAGTGGATTAGAAATGACTCTTGAATTTTTATCTTTGAATCAAAATAGGATTTTAGGATTTACCGGACAGCAACTTAAGTTTGTAAATTTATGGTTTTTAGATATATCAGGAAACCAAATTTCTGAGATTCCTGTTGAGGCATTTCAATCAATCCCCAGTTTAACTCATTTAAATATGAGCCATAACTTACATATAAATGTTCTTCCTCAAAATACTTTTAACTTAAATGAAATTTTGACTGTTGTAGATATAAGTCACGTTGGCTTAAAAGCGCTTCCAGTAAATTTATTTTCAAAAAATCACAATTTACAACGGATATACTTATCTCATAATTATCTTCAAGAAATATCCGAAGGTACATTTAAAAACTTAAAAAATTTAACACACATTGATCTGTCATACAATAACATTGCTACTATTCGTACACCTGCATTTGTTAATGTAATGTCTATACAGTATTTGTCGTTGAAAGGTAACCAGTTGAATGCCTTTAAAGGAGAATTCTTTAATACAGGAACTAGTTTAGAAGTTTTAGACGTTTCCGATAATCAGCTTAGTTACTTATTTCCATCCTCGTTTAAAATACACCCGCGATTACGAGAAATAATTTTAACTAATAACAAATTCAATTTTTTCCCTTCGGAACTTATAAGTACATTACAATATTTAGAATTAGTAGATTTATCAGGGAATGCTTTGAAAAATGTCGATGAGTTAGATTTTGCTCGCCTTCCCAAGCTGAGAACAATTTTACTTGCTAGAAATGAGCTGGAATCTATTAGTGAAATGGCTTTTCATAACTCTTCACAAATTCAGTATTTAGATTTTTCAAATAATAAAATTGATCGATTGGGAGATAGACTCTTTGAAGGTCTCATAAGATTAGAGTTACTAAACCTAGATGGAAACCTGCTAACTGAGATTCCCGAAAATATTTTTGATAGGTCTAGATTGCATATGTTAGAATCAATAATATTAAGCCGTAATTTGTTTGAACAGGCTCCTTTGAAAGCTTTACAAAAGCAATATTTCTTTGTTTCATCTGTAGATTTATCCTATAACGATATAGTTGATATCCCCGCTGAAGATAAAGAAATGGTGAACATAAAGAAACTAGATCTCTCTTTTAATCCATTATCTGAAAAAACTATAGCAAATGTTTTAAGTGAACCAAAGACCGTGAGAGATTTAAATCTTGCTGGAACTGGAATAAGAGTCGTGGGACAACTTGAAACACCTTTCTTATACAAATTAAATATATCTAATAATAATATAACCAAGCTTACTGAAAAAACTTTTGCTCGAACTACTTTGCTCGAGTCTTTGGATCTTTCTCACAACCAAATAGGAGAACTTACTAACTCCTTATCAATTTCATGGCCCAAATTGAAAAATTTACATATGCTTAATATTTCTAATAACCCAATTCTTGTTGTAATCGACGGTAACTTTGAAGGTTTGTCATCGTTGAATGTCTTGGATATAACAAATTTAGAAAAATGTACAAAAATAGAAAAGAATGCTTTTAGAGTTTTAACAAATCTAATTGAACTTCGGGCATATGGATATCCAAGATTAGGTTACTTTGATGTACAAGGTGCATTGCAATATTTATCTGCTCTAGAAAAGCTGGATGTTGAAGTGAAAGATACTAACATTGGTCCTGATCAGTTACATTCAACGCTTCATCCACGTTTAGAAGAGTTAGGCTTAAGAGGTGATCGATTAAAAACGGTATCTTCTGGTGTCCTTGCTGGATTAAAAGCTCCAGCAATTACTGTACGTTTCCGTAATACTTCTATTACTAACCTTCCACCAGCCTTACTATTTCCGTTACCCCGATCATCACAAATAACAATTGATATTGGAGGTAGTCAGCTGACAACTCTGCAGCCACAGTTATTGGTAGCACTGGACGATCGAAAAGCTGATTTATCGATGTTTGGACTAGATAGTAATCCTGTAAGATGTGACTGTAATGCCAGAGCTTTAAGAAGGTGGATCCCAAATGTAGGAATCGAAAATGTTCGTTGCCATTCACCAGCTCATTTATCTGGTTTCTTACTTGTTGAGATTGGAGATGATGAATTATCATGTGATTCTAGACGAAGAACATCAACATCATCGTCTAGTAGCATTTCTACAACTTCTTCTCCACGAATCGTTCATCGTACTTCGGCCGAGCCAGATATTATATGGTCTGTTGCACCTGCTCATGATCGACCCAAAACAGGTGGCGAACCAAAAGGTGCACCAGTATTAGGTATTGCTACATCAAACAATGACGACAATTTAATTATAGGTATTGTAGGAGGAGTAGTAGCTTTTATTGCTATTCTAATTGTAGCTATATGTATTGTACGTTTACGGATGACGACAACTTCATATAGAGGAAGTCCTTTAGCAAATAGTCCAGGGGCTGGGGGTGCCCCTCTTTGGAGTGCACCTTGGCCGGGTTATGCAACCACATTACCCCCACCCTCTTTGTCAACAGCCACACTACCTCATAAAGTGCAATCAGGTCCCGGATCTGTCCGGTATGTAGCACCACCCCCTCCAGCTCCGTATTTTATAAGTTTGCCACCCCACGATGATAAAATTTATCGATAAGATGTAGATGTAAGTATTTAAATATAAGTTATATAGTAAAATAATGTAAATATACTGCTATGTCGTAAAATATATATATTTTTAAAAATAACGCTTAAATTACATTTTCATAATTTAAATTAAAGTATTCAGATTTTATTCAGATTAAAACGGTCAGTTTTATTAAGTATTTAAATAATAAACGATAAACTATTTCACAATATTTTTTACTTTTAAACAAATTAGTTTTGCCATTCAACGTTTTTTAATGGTTATAAAATTAATTTGAAATTTTGTCAGTTTTAAAGTAAATTATTGTGAAAAACTACAAGTGTATTTATTAAAATTAACAAGTTTACCGAGTGAAAATTAATACTATAATAAATTGTGAAACTAAGTATAAACAATTTGGGTACTAACTAAGTTGAGAAGATACATTTTGGCTAGGTTGCAGTTATCTAGTCAGCAGATACAAGTTTAAAATGTATAATTTGATTGACAAATAGAAACCTTGTAAAGTAGTATTTAATTTAAGTATGATCTTGTAGATTACATCACATTGACGTATTAAAATTTTAGTTTAGAAATGATTTTATATACTAATAAATAATTAAATTATAAATGTGTTTTGTCTTTCGTAATACGAAAGGTATACTTAAATACTGGTTAAATTGAAAAATACTATACGGGTACATATTTAATGACACGATAATTTATTGTCACAATGATTGTCACGGTATGTAACCAGAAAAAATATATAGGTAATTACCTAGTAAGCCTAAACGAAGTAAGTGTAGTGTTATTCAAAAATTTTGGTCACTGGGCGGTATGACACATACAAAAAATTTCAATATCTATTCAATTGTCTATACTAAAAATTTTTATTAGATAATTAGGTAAAAATATAAGTTCCTACTTTTTTACATATTCAGTATCAAAATCGAGTACTAAACAGCCTCCTTCAGTATGTACAAACTTTTACCTGTCAGCCTATATGAAAAATAAGACTTCCACTTTGAAGGGTAAGGTAGCCAGTAAACTTGCACATGTGACATTGCTATCCCAGTCACTATCATCGTGGTGGTGGTATCACCTACTAGGTGGAAAAAACTATATTAACGTCAATGTTCGTCACTACCTGACTGCGATTTAGAGGATAAGGTAGCCGGCGATCTTATGAACATAGAATTACTTTCGCGTGGAACGAATTACAGCGGACAACTTATATCTTTGGTATCTACAGGCGATGTTTATCTATTTCCACCAAGAAAGCTATCTGCCTGTTTGCTGTTCTGTAATATAAATAATATACAGACTGACTAGTGAGTTACCTTCGATACTTACGGAGAGTACTCAGTAGTCGGTGCTCGATTCTCGTTAAAATGAAATAATAAAATTAGGGGCTTAATTTTTAACCAATATTTCTCTAAAAATAAGTGAAATGTGGATATTATACTCTCTAAGCACTCCGCGGTACGCGCTAGTCGACAACAAGGACACGCCGCTGCCACTCCCCACTATTCTGTGTCAATAGCGCGCTACACGACACGTGCGTCTGCGCGATGTCCAAGCATGGTGCAGGTAAATATAGGATTCTCGGTGTACTGTTTACTAAGTTTAGTAAGAAGTATGTTAATATTTATTTTTAATGTAATTTTTTTTCATCATATATGATCACCAACTATCACGTCCTTAAATATTGGAGGTAACTCACCAGTCAGTCTGTATAATATATATGTAACTATCTAGCTCGTGAAGTGCATAAAAAACAACGGTAATCTCTCATACATCACATTCGTTGAAATTAAAAACTAGCGTCTTATAATGAGAAATAATTTATAATAGAATACAGCATCTATTTTTGAGCATTGTCAATTAAAGGTCTTTTTCCGGGATATCCTGAACTTAAAGAATTTCGATTTTAAATGTCTTACCGGTATGACTATAGTAAGCAATGCGACAACTTCAGTAAACAGAATATCCGAGAATAATATTGACATAGTTATTACAGTTCCGCACAAAATTTGTGAATCTCACACTTCAGTGTCATTGAAATACTACATAAACACAAAAAGCAGCAGAATGTAAGCAAAGTGACAGTTTTAAGTGATACCTACGCATGTAGTCCAAAAGGTAATTTGTAATAATAATCTATGTATATATAAAAATCAATGCCAATTTTTGTTGTAATTTTATAACTCAAGAACGGGTTCACCTATCCAAACCAAATGTTTAGGCTTTATTCGGATTATTTAGAAGATGGTTTATGTGAAGTTTGCACAAAATTACCGTTTTTTTCGGTAATTTTGTGCAAACTTTTGCAGTTAGTCAGCAAATGAATTCAATAAATGGCGATATGTAGTGAAGCACGTAACGGGCCGCTAGTATGTATTATGTATTGTGTTATCTAGATACGTGGCGCACACAATAGTACGATACGAATTAATGTTGACAACATTGATTTTTTAAAATACATAAATCAGCCTTTACCAAATACTTCATGAATTAGACAAATTGTTATAAAAAATGGTAGAAATTTCATAAGATGTTAAAAAGTATATATAATTTTAGTATCTTTTGTTCATTAAATTTATACAATTATATAATTATTGTTCATCAAATTTATACAAGTGTGTATAATAATGAGATGAAGTTCGAATGTTCCGTACTTAACCCCAACTCTAGCTTTATTATTAGAAACATTTTAAATCTAATAACTTTAAATATATCTTTCTTAATTTTGTATATTTTTTAATACCAGGCCTGGGCTACGGCATCGGTATCACTGGATATAAATACCAGCACACTCAGAAACGAGTACAATCATTCCTCTAGGTCTTTTAAAAGAAGCATCACTAAAGCAAAATAGAATAAATAAAGGTGAACTAGCTTCCCGCCAATTCTGCCAATGTACTCCATTGGCAGAATTGGCGGGAAGCTAGTTCACCTTCCTTCGGGAACCCGTACATTCTGGTCTCTAGCTATTAGGGGCTGAAACGCATTAAGACCGATGCCAACTCTGGAGCACACATCCTGAGCACGATGGAAGAGATGCCATCAGGCCCCCTCGACTCATGGACTTCAAAGGAAATGAATGCCTTACGCACTGTGCAGTTTGCAAGAACTTTACCTCCAGCATGTCAGTCTCACATTGCGGGATTTTAAAATCAGTCAATCAGCTATCGGCGGAAATTTTTCCAAACGGATACGACTTACAGACCTTCGAGAAAAGAGCTTACTCATTCTTAAAAGGCTGGCAACGCAATTACAAGATCCCTGGTAGTGTAGTTTTTTTATATCATAAGATAACAAACAAGCAAATGGGTCTACTGATGGAAAAAGTCAACCATCGCCTATAGACACCAAAGATGTTAATAGTGGGTTGCTATCTTGTGGCGAGGTCTAATGCTACATGCGTAAGTTTACCGGCTACCTTACCTTCCAAACCGGAACACGACAGCGACAAGCACTAACGCTATTGCGGCAGGAATAGGCAAGGCGGTGGTACCATAAGTAGTTGTCTTTGGGCGGCTATAATCACTTACCATCAGGTAAACCTCCTATCCGTTTGTCCCCTCTTTTATGTAAAAAAATATATAGCTAAATTTTTCAGTTTTTCTTTGTCCGTATAAAGATAGGGACGATTTCAACTTCCTAGTAATTAAAATGGAGCAGAAGGTTGCCCGTTTCAGTGTGTAAAATATAATACTTATTTCTCACGAGTCCGCTGCTTCAACGTAACCTTGCCTTTTTCACTCGCGCCACTTTGATGTTGCGACGTTAATTGCTTCTTGAAGACGTCTACGTCTTCTTGAAATTAGTACCCACTCTAATGGGTTATAGTTGCAGCTTAATTATATGATGTCCAAAATATGTAAGAAAACTTATATGATGTTTTAAAACGAATGTTGAACTAGCTTACATAAATATAATCTTATATTAATAATTTTAATAAGGCCGGAACAGACATGTGTCTTAAGTCGAGGATTAATTGACTAAAGTCTCCGAATGGGGTCGACTAAATTTAGTCTAATACAACCCAAAGAAGACACAAGTTTGTGCGTTTACCCCTAAGAAAACAACTTTTTTCGTATTACCTCGTTTAGAGAATATTCCCTTAACTACCTCAGTCAGTATTGGAATTTTCGGTATCGACATATCGAGTAACATTCAGTTACGTGGTCATTTGGAGGGTAAAGCTAAGTTGGCATCCAAGAAACTTGGTGAGATATTTACACATACATATACTACACACTCATACATACACACATAGACATTTTCTTAATACAGACATGCTGGTTTCGGAGAATCTTGACGTTATCTTCGGACAGAACCTGACTAATTTGATCATTGTACGTCGCTATTGTTCTCCCCGGTACCTATCACCCTACACAAATCCTTACTTACACACGTCCACATATGTGTTGTTTATCTGTTTTGTTAATCGGGCATCTGTCATTCTTTCAACATGTCCAAACCAACGAAGTAAGCCCTGTCTCATTTTTACACCGATACTATCGTAATAATAATTAAAAAGAAAAGTATACCATATTCATTAAATACTTTCTATGTTATAACGAGGTAGTATAACAAAATTCCTAAGCTTGTACAAGTTTGTCAAATACTTTTTATGCACATGTTAGAGTAGCTTAAAAATTGTTGCCTTTGAAAGCTTTTGAAATACCCTATTTCTAAGCGAAAGCTTATGTGGATGGAGTTAGGAAATCTGGATTTTGCGCCGCTAACATCAGGGTTTATTTAAAACGTGACTAGCTTTCTTATTGTTAGCAACTTTTATACGTCGAGTTGGTTGTTAATATTAGGTGTTGTTAAGTGTTCCAGGATTTTTTTATATAAGGCTGAATTATGAAATATTCCGTGTACTTTTGAATTATAAGATAGCAAACAAGCGGATGGGTCTCCTGATGGAAAGAGTCAACCATCGCCTATAGACACCAAAGGTGTTAATGGTGCGTTGATATCTCACGTAAGTTTACTGGCTAGCTTACCCTGCAAACCGGAACACGATAATGACAAGCACTGACGCTATTGCGGCAGGAATAGGTAAGGCGGCCACACCCGGGCGAAACAATGTAGAACTGTACCACTTAGTAGTCACGATGGTCACTACCATCGTGACTTGAACATACGCATATACACTGAAAATATGGTTACATAAGCTTTCGTTCCAGGTTTTATAAAAAATAATTTTTGACAAAGTCTGGAAAATAGATAGAATATTTTACTAGAAGTACTTTAAAGACATGTTTTAGTTTGAAAATAAGTGATGAAAGTTCCCATTAAAATACATTTATGACTTTTATTTGCCACTTTTCTTTGTTGCCCGGAGTAGGACGTTACAATTCCCTTTCTAAAAATAAATAAATACCTTTGTGGTGTTTAGTTTGAGATGTTACAATCATGTTATAATCCTATTACCACTTAAATTCTTGATAATCTTGACATATACGTTTATATTATTTCAACTAATAATTATTTTTGGGTTTTATTCTTATGAAATTCATTCGTGAGTAAAAACAGCAGACCGCTTAGATCAATTAATGTTTTGGTTTTCATTAATGATATTATAAAGTTTAGTCAGTATCATACTATAGGATAATATATATTTAAGAGTTGCATAGATAAAATATAACTTTATCTTTGCAAACTTAGGAAGACGAATTCAAAAGTGAAAACCATTCCGTACGAAATTTTGTCATCAAACATTGACAAAATAAACATGAACGGAATTGATCTACTTCGTCATTTTTCTTAAAGCATACCAAAATGGAGTCAGTTAAAGCGGCGACCATCGTGTTTAACCAGCAATATGAAAATGAATTTCCTACAGCCTAGAGCTAATAGCTAATATACTTGATGAGATTCCATTCGATTAATATTTATAGCTTTATTCTAATAGTATTTATATTCTAATAGTATAAAACTGAAACAAGTTTTGCTTTGAACTTATTTGTAATATTATCTAGATGATTTTTCTAATTTTGTAATCGTTGTTTCCTTTTATATTTTTTTTTCACTATCATATTATCTATTTTTTTTGGAAATATTTTTTTTAATGAATCAAGTATTGTGTGATTTTAATGATTGAAGAATAAAGATGAATTGACTCGCTCGAAGGTGTAGTGTGTGTATTTTATATTTGTACTTGTATTATACTTACACATATATAGCTCGTAAGTCTTATGTCAGCGTTTTACACTAATTAATATATTTACCCAATATTGAGTGCATTAATAGAGTATAGTTCGAACCGTGATGATTACAATATAAGTATGTAATCAAGACTACTTTTCATTCCGCCAATCCTAGTACCATCTACCATCGGATGGCGACCATGCCAGGATATAAGGCACAATAGGTATACATACATACCTAATCTGGTGAGCGGATTTTTTTTCTGTCTATACGTGTCAAACATATTTAAAGTTATGGGAGGATTGTCCAGTAAAGACCAAGAGGTTATGGCTCAGACGGCTTCTGGTGGGAACAATCAATCGCAACTGGACCAGCTGCACCACGATATTTCGACCAACAATGTGGTGCTGAGCATCATAGCTGCCTGTTTTTTTGTGGTGCTAATGCTAGGAGGGTTGTATCTGTACCGCAAATGCCATCGCAGTTGGGTACGTGAGGAGTTGAGGAAGGAGACAACGTACTTCTAATCCAGCTTTTAATAATATTGCGTAAACGTTTAATATGACAATTATACTGTGCCATAGTTAATGTGTGCGGAGTTAAGTGACAGATCAGCGTAATGTGCGAACAATGAACTGTGTATATTGGCCTATTTACTGTATTTTACTTGTTTTAGTTATAATAATTTTTAGTCCGATATTTTTGATATATTTTTAGATAGTTAAACAGATTAATGGAGGAGGATTTATTACGAATTTCTAGTACATTAAATGAAACTAAAGATTATATTTGTAAATTAGGCGGAAAAAGACGCACGGGAATTAATTACGAGAATAAGGTTAAGGAAGCGAAGTTATTTGGAACTTTCGAACAGTTCTTACAAGCATGCCCGGTGACTTTGCCTAAAGACACGTTATATCTATGTATTAATATAAGAAAAACATATTCTAGTATATTAAGTTATTCAACTATCGCCCATACAGGGTAACTTTTAAAAGTCCAGCCAAATTTTAAAATTAAGAACTAAATTTTGAATTTAAAATGCGTTTTAATTATTATTGTTAAATAAGACAGTAAGTATAAAAATATTCGTTTAAAAATATCCCACTTGATTCGTAAATTGGATACACCGAGTCACGTGAATCAGTCGCGGAGCGGTATGTGCGGGGTGCGGGGGACGCTATACGATCTGTTCTCGACATTTTTGCGTAATTGATATTATATACATGCGTTATGTTTTTACGTCGGATAATTTTGGAATTTTTTTTGGAACGAAGTTCCTTACGGCAGGCTTGGAGGGGATAGGGATTTTGCTGCGCGATCGAACTGAAAAAAATGTGATAGTAAAACCGTAAGAAAAATGCGTGGAATAAAAGCGTTAAATGAGACGTGCGCAGGCGCGACAGTCGCGTACACAAGCGAGTAGTGCCGTTTAGCCGAAGGAAGTTCGTTCCTACCTGGTGTCCCGCGACACCACATCATTTTTTACTACATAAGTCGAACATCTTATCGATTCCGAACAGCCTCTGCGAATTTGACCGGATTTTTAAAAGTAATCCTATATACACTAATGGTGTTAATGGTTCGTCGATATCCTTGTGGCGGGACCTTAATGCCACATGCATAAGTTTATCGGCTACTATATTCTCCAACATACTACACAGCAGTGACAAGCCCTGACGCTATTGCGGTAGGAATAGATAAGGCAGTAGTATCAGACCTGGGCGAGATAACGCAGAACTCTACTACCTGGTAGCCACGACGTTAGTGATGGTAGTAACGAAATGCCTGGCAGAACGACAGGTGGTATATTCTACATAAGAGGTCCGGACCAATATGGGGTACAATAGTCGTAGATCTTTGATAGCTCCCGATCGTTCTATATAGTAGGGGAGCCCAAGATGCTAAATGGGTAGTTACTCGAGCGTCGTAAAGACCTATTCAATTTTGTAGATTAAATTGTAGGAAAAATAAAAAGTTATATAAAGTTTTTCATTTCAATTGTGGGGAAAAAACTACAGATAAAAAATGTTTAAAAAATCTGTACCATGGTAACACTAAATCGCGTCAGATTAAGGTATGGCGGGTTAATTTCCATCTAAAATTTGGAAAATCTGCCGATTCAGGTGTAGTGTAAGGTAGTGGGAGGGTCACTAAGTTGCAGAGAAAACGTTGTTTTGACATTCTCGAGCGCGTCTGAATTCTCTTTTATTATATAGGAAATGATGTAAGAATAACGAAAAAAATGTAATCTGACAATTTCCACAAGCCGAAGTTATCTTAATTTTGTTTTTTTTTTCTGCCCTAGTTACCCCCTTTGTAGAAATAACTTATATTTGGTGGAGAGCCTAAACAGTGAACGAGGTATCTTCCCTATGTTAATCTGACACGCTCGAGTAAATACCAAAATCCGTTCTTGGGCTCCCCTACTAATACTCTTTTCTGTAACCACGTAACCTATAAATCGCCTCTGTGGTCTGATAGTCCGGTGTCGGTGTTGGCTTAATCAGGTCCCGGATTCAATTTCCAGTCAGGGAATTCAGAAATGTGTTTTTACAGTTTTATGATAAAAACAACGATGCCGGTTGGCGATAGACTTGTCACATATCACATTACGGGACTAATGGCCGATTGCACCAACCTTGCCTTAACTTAGGACAGTCTTTAATGACATGCTGTCACAATCTCTTCATTTAAGACAAAATGTGACAGCATACTATTTAGGACTTGCCTAAGCTAATACAATATTGTGGGTGCAATTGGCTATAAGTATCTTTGGCTAATTGGGGGCACTTGTACCTCTGTCTAGCTCTTCGGAGATACAGGTGTGAAGATATTTTTACAACATCTATAAATCTATAGAGGGCTAAATGTTATTAAACTGAGTAATACAAAGTAACGCAAAAGTTAGGTTGATGTAATTAGACAGTTAAACGTTTCTAGGTTATCTTCTTTAAATAGGTCATGGCTGGACCGCCGATACGAGTCATGTGTCTCAATAGGAGTTTTATGTGCCGTGAAACTGACAACTTACATTTCACCGGAACACTAGATTGAATGGGGAAAGGACTTCGACTTACGAAGGAAATAAAGTTTTTTTTAAATATGTGAGGATAAAGTAAAAGGTTAATTAAATTTAAAATGAAAAAATATCATCACACCGGTCGCCTTCGTCGTAGGCAGAGTTATTCATCTATATACTTTCAGGTTCACCACGACTCACCAGTTTGTCGGTTTGCAAGATTAGTGGTGATCTCTTTTATTATATTGTATGTTTTAATTATGTGTTTTTCGTTTTGTGAGATTTGTTTTCATATAATTAGTGTGTTTAATGTACTAAATTAAGCAAATAAAAAGGAAAGTACTAAATTAATTCTCCCCGTGTTGGTTCCGGAATCCTTTGAAGAATAGACTAACTGCCGTTCTGCCAGGCAGATCGTAAAAGGCGACCGATTGGCTATACGAGTCACTACCATCGTGGCTACTAGGTAGTAGATCTGAATGAAATTTGGCACACAGGTAGATGATGATGACCTGGAATAGCACATAGGCTACTTTTTATTCCGGAAAAATTAGATGATCCCGCGGGATTCGCCAAAAACTTATATGGTGCTGCGGGCTGTACGCTACAACTAGTAAAAATTAGATTATTTAAACACAACTATATAGAGATAATATTAAAATTACCTACTATGGGTGTCAACGTAATGTGCACATCATGTCATGTGTTCTAAACCACATTTTTCTATCTCATAAGATAGCAAACAAGCAGATAAGCCTTCTGATGGTGAGTGAACCATCGCCTATAGAGACCAAAGATGTTAATGGTGGGTTGCTATATTAAGGCGAGGTCTAATGCCACATGCATAATTTTATTTTCTACCTTACCTTCTAAATCCGAACAAGACAGTGACAAGCACTGACGTTATTGCGGCAGGAATAGGTAAGGCGGTGGTACCAGACCCGGGCGAGACACTGCAGAACTCCTAGTGCGTACTATATAATATGTTTAAGTAATAATCTTATATATTAATACATGAAGAACAAACTTTTGTTCTTTTTTTTAATACGGTGGACAGTGAAATTTGGCATAATTAAAGATTACACTGCGGAGAATTATATAAACCTAATATTTTTAAATAATATGCATAAGATCGCCTCTGTGTTCTAGTGGGCCAGCGTTGGCGTTGACCACATGAGGTCTCGGGTTCGATTCCCGGGTCGGGCACATAAAAAAAGTGTTTTTTCAGTTTTCTGAGAAACAAAATGTTGCCCGGGATTGGAAAGTGTCCGGTTGGCGATATTCTTGCCACCTATCACATTTGTGGGACTAATTATCTTCGGCTGATCGTGGGTGCACTTGTTGTACCTCTGCTTCCCTTTCGGGGATATGGGCGTGAAGATACTTAATATGCATAAGATATAATATTAAATATATAATATTAAATTAATAAAAATAAACAGTGTATGTAAATACACTACATTCATGTGACATACATGGTAATATACACACATGTATACATTTTTTGCGGTTAAAGTATTGTCAAACTTAAAATAGATTTTATTGTTTAGTCTATGGTCATATTTGGACCACAGGGTGATCGTTATTCTGATTAATTAAGGTGACACATAAGTATATTATTATTAATAAAAGTAAGTTAATATATTAAATACTTTGTAGTTAAGAAAACGATCACTTAATTACATAACACAGAAAGCTAAAGCCAGATGAATGTGATGGAATTTTCAAATTAAATAGCTCCAGGATTTTTTTGTTGTAGAAGCCACGGCCGGACAATGCGAGTGACGAATTTTGCGTCTCAATAAAGCTTTATATGTCGAATGCACAGTCCACATTCCATCGGCCTTACCGCGCACTGAGAGGAAAGAATGCGTTTAGGTTTGTTATTTTTTGGGCGACTAACGAGCAAAAACATCGAAATGCTTTTGTGGAACTTTATTTGGGAGTTAGAGTATAGTATTTTCGTTATTTTCAATGTACAATATTGTCATTTTAATCAGTCGCTTGATACCATATATTAAAAATACTTAAGTTTTGACGTTTAATGTAGTTATACTACTAATAATTGCAGTATTTAATTTTTGTTTAAGTAATAAGCATTTAATAACTCACGTCATCGGCTAAGATTTTAATCCAGATTAAAGTAAAGAAAACTTATATACTATATAAATACGCGGGTTGCATGACTCAGCAAGCTTTTAAAATATGAAATAGAATAGCAAACAAGGAGAAGTAGAAGTTTTAGTAGCAAGATACAGAAGAGGACGCCTCGTCGTCTTTAGATGCTAAAAATTTAGGCTGAAATGTAAACACTTATTCGAAAGTTTACCAACTCCCTTATTTTAAAAGCTATGATAGTAGTAAACACTGAAGTTATGCCAAAAAGAATATGCTGGAAACTGATAGCTCAAGTCGTCGCGATACTCCACGAACTAGCGGTCATTAAAATGGTAACATACTACTTTCCCTATATCCAAGATCATGTAGTACTACATGTAGTCTAAAGACGTGGATATTTTCCATAAGAAGTCTGAACAAGTCCTCGTGCGTATGATACACACGTATATCACACGATAGCAAATAAGCGGATGGCTCTTCTGATAGAAACACAACTATCGCCGACAGACACCAAATATGTTAATCGTACGTTGCTTCTTTTGTGATTGTTGTGTGCTGTGACGTTGATCCTTGTCGCAGGATCTTAATATCACATGCATAAGTTTGTCGGCTTACTTACACTCGAAACCGGAATACGGTAGTGTCAAGCACTGACATTATTGCGGCAGAAATAAGTAATACAATGATACCACACTCAGGTGAGACGTTGCAGAACTCTACAACCCAGTAGTCATGATGGAAGTTGCATATTTAGTCAATCTTTCGCCTTATACAAACTGTCTGTCAGAATGGCAGATAGTCTGTTTTTCCAAAGTAGCTCAAACTAACACGGTGGAAGATTGATATTATCGATAAAAAAAAGTAAATTTAAGGAGTGTATACTCGATTTAACGACAGATTTTGACTATGCATAGTTTTGAATACAAATATTCTTACTAATAGTAGAATTAACCATCGTTCCAAGCACTTGCCTGTAAAACGAAGGACCGAAAATATATTTTCAACAGACTAATAATAAACCCAATATTGTGCAATTGCATCCACAATAGGTTAATCTTAACTTGAACAGCGACGGACGTGACCAAACTAGTCAACTTACTTATCAATTTGTTTTAACTTCAGATGAAATGTTTCGGACTAGTTAAAAAGCCATGTTTAAGTACTGTATAGAAGTGTTATTTTAACAGAAACCAGGTGACAGTGAATAGGACTGACCCACAAAGTATTTGTGAAAACCTTATATAGTCATTAAAGAGAATATACTTGCTAATTTATATCCGCAATACCGGGGTATTGCCGGCCTTTTAAGAATGAATAAGCTCGTTTCTTAAAGGTCCCTAAGTCGTATCCATTCGGAAACACCCCCGAGGGTAATTGATTCCACAAAGGAGTAGTGCGAGGCAAAACGTGTCGACAAAAGCGCACGGTTGTGGATTTCCAGACATCGAGGTGGTGAGGATGGAACTTTAAACTTTGACGTGATCTCCGATGGTAGAATTTAGAGGCAGGAATTAGTCCGAACAACTCGTTGGAACACTCCCCATGATAAATACGGTAAAAGATGCAGAGCGAACCTACATCTCTGCGTAACGCCAAAGAGTCAAGCCGATTTAAAAATAGCCTGGTCGTCGACGATTCGAACCGCTCTACGTTGAATGCGATCAAGAGGAAGAAGTTGGTACTGAGAAGCTCCGGCCCAGAGGTGAGAACAGTACTCCATGTGAGGTCGAATTTGAGCTTTGTAAAGTTGGAGGCGATGGGCTGGCATGAAGAAATGCTTTGCTCTACTGAGTACACTAAGCTTTTTGGAGGCTAATTTAGCCTTCCCTTCCAAATGAACGCGGAACTGAACGTTAGATAGATAGATAATTTATTGTACTTACTGTGAATTTGTACACAATCACTACAGTTAACAAACTTAATTTAGTTTTATTCTATTGCGTTTTAGATACAATTCAAAAACCTTTATCTCCCGTACTAGTTATAAACTGTGTTACAGCGAGGTAATGATTCTCGTACATTTATTATTAGCAAACATATTATTTTATTAACTAAAAGATGGTAGACGCACAAATTTGATCACAACGAACATATTGTCGTAAACAAGTTAATACAGTACAGGTAATAAAAGACGATGCTACAATATCAGTTTGAAATCAAAAACTTTTTTTTAACAATATAATGAATGTAATTGGGCCTTTATTGACTTATATACTGTATTAAAGTATATAATATATTATTAGCATTACGTATAACAAAAATATGTACAGTGTAAAAATAAATAAATAATAACAATATACTTTAGTACTTGCTAATATATATTCAATATATAAAAAATAATAAATATTTTATTTTAACATATTCTAACACATTATAATATAATAGGTAGTTAATATATTATTGTGTATATATTATATAATGTTATGTATAAATTTTAAATAAATTTTCAGTCTTATTGTAGTCACAGTCACTTAGATATTTACAAAGTGTCTTTTCACATAAATACTTATTTTTATTGACTAACGATTTTATTTATATGGTTATATAGAAATGGACATAAAAATACAGAGAAACTTTTTACAAAGGCAGTCTTACACTTTGGAATTTTGTAAACTGCGTAAAGTGTTCTGTCCGAAAAATTATTTGTGCTAACACAATGCTGTTTCATAATAGCAACTTTAATGAACAACTGTCTTACTGATAGGATGTTAAATTGCTTATATAATTCCGTTGTTGGATGTCTAAGTCGTTTGAATAAAATAACCTTTAAGATTAGTCTTTGGGCTCTTTCCAATTTTATAAGTGTAGTTTTAGGTGCACCACCCCATGCAATAATGCCATATGAGAGTAAGGATTGACAGAGACTATAATATACAATTTTGTTGGTATTACTGCAGCCCAAGTGTCTAATTTTTTAAAAACAGGTATCAGTTTACGTATTCGATTTTTTAAATTATCAGTATGCTCTTTCCAGTTCAAGGCCTTGTCAATTATTACCCCCAAATATTTAACACTATCTGTAATGGTTAATGAGTAACAGTTACAGTTATTAAAAGTACATTGATGTGGTCTAATAAAATAACCAGGGGGTATTGAAGTACTAGATCTTATCGAAAATGGAACACATTTAGTTTTTATAATATTTAGGGTTAATAAATTATTGTCTAATAAATTCATTAAGTGTTGCATACCCATTTCTGTAACAAATTTTACCTCATCCCAAGTCTTTCCAGTAAAAAGCAAGACTGTGTCATCAGCATATGTAATTATAGTGCGCGCGGAACTAGTTGGCCGCGCCATACGTAATACGTAATACGTATGGCGCGGCCAACTAGTTCCGCGCGCACTATATTTTACAGCTTTTTAGATTAGTGCTACATATGTCGTTGATATATATAAGAAATAGAGTTGGACCCAACACAGAACCCTGAGGAATCCCGTAATTTACCTTATTTTTTGAACTATATATATCATTAATTTTAATAGATTGCGTTCTATCTGACAAATAATCTTTAAATAATTGGAAAGGTTTACCTCGAACGCCTATTTTTTCGAGTTTACAGAGAAGCAAGGGAATCGAAACGGTGTCAAAAGCTTTGGACAAATCAAGAAAAACACCAAGACATTTTAATTTGTTATCAAGACTTTTAGCTACATGAGAAACCAAAGTATTAATAGCATCCGAAGTAGATCTATTTCGTCTAAAGCCGTATTGATTATCAGCCAGTAAGTTGTTAGATTCTAGATAATTCAACAGACGTGAATTAATTATCTTTTCCAAAACTTTTGCTAGTGCCGGAAGTAGCGATACAGGACAATAATTAGAGATGTCTTCTACATTGCCTTGTTTATGTATAGGTACAACTTTGGATGTTTTCAGAAGTTTTGGAAACAAACCGGAAAATATACTTAAATTACATATATGAGTTATTGGTGATGCCAGTAATCCAATAAATCTCTTCAGATAGTCAGATGATATTCCATCCCATCCAGTAGAGGAACTTTTTTTCAAAGAGTTAACAAATTTAGCAACTTCAATTTCGTCAGTTTCCAAAAGCATGAACGAATTTTTCGGGCTACTCGTGTATTTGTATTGTTTGGCCAAATCGTCTTGCGTCTTGTTTATCCTCTTTAAAACTTGTCCTGCCATATTGTTACCTGCAGTTGTAAAAAAGTCATTCACATGGTTTATGGATTCCTCAGGATTTTGTTTGATTTTTAGAAAACTATTAGACATATTATTTAATTTATTACATTTATCTAGACAACATACGCGTTTAATTGTGTTCCAAGTTTTTTTGATGCTATGTTTATTTTGCTCTAATTCAGTTATATCATAAGATTTTTTAAGCCTGTGTATTAAGTTGTTGCAATAATTTCTAAATCTTTTATACGTTATCTGAAGATTTAAGTCGTTTGGATATTTTTTATGTTTTCGATGTAGATTATTCCTAAATCTTATACAACGTAGTAAGCCAGCTGTCATCCAATTCTTCGTAGTGTTTTTTCCATTTGGTACTTTTTGTACATGGGCACACAGCGAATTAACTTTATTGACCGTATCAAAAAATATTCTTGTAGCTAAATTGACATCTGTGATTTTTAAAAATGTACTCCAATCTGTTTGATTCAGAAGAATTGATATTTTTTCGAAGTCATATTTAGTGAAAGTTGGACATATATTATAAATGATACTATTATTTCGTATTAAATCAACTTCAATATGCAAAGTACAATGATCGGTAATGCGGATTCACATAAAAGTGTTTATATTTTGCTATTAGTTTTAACAAAACAGTGATCCAGACACTTATTATGACGAGTGGGAATTATATGACTCGGTAAAAGTCCATGGGATGCAAGTAGGTCCATATACTCATCAGATTTGTAATCCGTGTTAGTAATGTCAATATTAATATCACCCAGGAGTAAGGTGTTAGGTATGTGTTTTAAATTATACAACAAGGAATCCAAAGAGTTCTCAAAATTAAGTATGGAAGTAAAAGATGGTGACCTGTAAAGGCAGATTAAAGAATAATCAGTACCGATTTGTACCACTAAGCAATCAGAATCAGCCATTAGAGGTTCATATACCGACACATCACGAATACTTTGTCGGACATATACGACGACGCCGCTATTTTGATTTATATGCTTTTTGGTACAATAGTAGTCATACAATTTCAAATCTGGTATTAAAGGACAGTTTTGGAGCCAACATTCCGTCAACACGATCACATCATATTGGGTCTTTGAGCGTGTTAGAAGAATTTCAAAGTCATGAAAATTTTTATTTAAACTTCGTATATTTTGTACAATGATCTTCAGAGAATTACTAAATCCAGATTTATGTAAGTGAAAAGCACTAAGATCACCAACAAGCATGGATTCACTAACATTGAGTTGATCAATGTCAGTGGCAACATCTCCAACATCATTATCCATGATCATTATCATTACACCAAGTAGTAAAATATGAACTTAGTTGGTGATCAACAAACCTAAAGGCGGTGACATCACATCGACTGTTTCTACACATACATAAAAATAGAATACGATTAAAAATATGAACATTAAAAATACATAGACTATGGTTATAGAGATTAAAATGATACTTACAGTGACCCAACCGATAAATATGCCTACTTACTAAAATTAAAATGGAAAAAGAAATAAAAAGCAAATTGGATGATAAGAATAGTCATGTAGACCACAGTGCTTCGATCTGGGCGCAGGTTTTAACCACCAGAGCAGGCTCCCCATCGGCTTTGCGAAGAAGGATGTTACCACGGGATATCCAGCAATATTTGTATTGGCCGTCTTTTACAAGCTTACGTGCAGTCATCCAAATTTTCTTATTAATAGTTGTTAACGCTTCTGACACATATACAGGTTGAACTTCTCCACTCAGACCAAGATGGCTGGAGTTTAGTTTTTGAGTTAAATTGTCTTTATTGTATTTTTTAGTAGCTTTGAGAAGTTTTTATTTATCTTCAAAATTTGAGAATTCGATTACAATAGGTGCGTTGTGTTTACCTTTTCTGTAGCACTGCACAAAATTAGGCATGGATGGTAGTTTAAGATTTTCATATAACATAACCATCACTGAGTGTAAGTTTTTTTTTTCTTGCTTAGGTACATTGCGGACTTCGACAATATTTTTATTACGGTGTTTCTCTAGATCATTCAATTGTGCCTCTAGTTCATCAATGCGATCTAAAGCCTTTGCATTTTTAGTCTCAAATGTATGAATTTTATCACTTAACTGTTTAAAATTTTCAGCATTTGCTTGCAGTAATTCCAAAATTTCGGCATTAGACTGCATAATTTGTGCATTCCGTTGCTTTAACTGTGAGATTTCTGTGGCAAATAGTTCCTTAAATGAATTTATAACTGATTCTTTAAGGTCATTAATTTCATCGGCTTCAGGGTTTTTCCTTTTTCTAGTATTTGCGTTTCCAGTAACTTCAAGGTCTTGAGGCTCAGTGTGAAGATTCGGTTGAGACGAGTACAATGTAGATGGCGGTGTGCGCTGCATCTTAATTTTTGCTTATACTATGTGGTGCGTAGTTTTCAAATTTTTACTCACTTGCACTATGCCGCCACTGTCGCAAGATTAACTGTGCACGCGAGTGATAGGACGTAAGTTGCAGAATAGCGTAAAGATCCTATTCACTTCTAATAAAGGTTCTATTAGTGTACACTTGTTTATAAGATTTTATAAAACTTGTAAGCGTCTACTTCAGTCGACTATATGAACGAGAATTTGTTTGTTAAAAACGTTGTTGGATATGTCGACTCCCAGAATTCCAATGCTGGCTGAAGCTATCAGGAGAGTGTTTTCGAACCGAGGTGATACGACAAAGGGTGTTTTTTGCGGTGAACGCACAAAGCTGCGTCTTTTTGGGGTTAAATGTAATAAGGTTTTGACGACCCCATTCTGAGACATCAGTTAGTTGATTCTCGAGTTCAGACACGAGCTTGTTCCGGCCCTCTTCGACGTGTTCCTGAGAAGTACCGCTATAGCCGGAGTATGTAGCATCACCAGTGCTGTAGTCCGCATAGCAATGTATGTTACTAATTCGCAACATATCATTGATATGCAGAAGAAACAGTGTCGGTGATAGCACGCAGCCTTGGGGTATACCAGAATTGACAGGTTTAAGGTCGGAGCATGCACCGTCGACTACAACCTTAATGCTCTGATCACCCAAAAAACTTGCTTAATTTCTCGGGAAGCCCATAGGAAGGCAGCTTTGAGAGAAGCGTTTATGCCATACCCGATCGAAGGCCTTTGCTATGTCTAAACTAACTGCCAATGCCTCCCCCTTAGACTCAACTGCCTCTGCCCAACGATGTGTCACGTATATTAGAAGATCACCAGCTGAGGTAACCGGTAAATTGTGATGAATTGGAAAGATTATAGACTTTTGATTCACTCTTCCCACATAGTATAGAACTGGCATAACAACAGTAAAAAATACGAATTAATTCTAAGCCCACAAAGAAACATAATATCTGTATTCTATATAAAGTACTAAACTTATTTCCAAGAAGAAAATCGAAAGAAACATAATATTTACGTGTAGGAAGCATTTAAAAAAGACATAAAATCGTTTTATTTTTAGGAAAATACAAAATAATACCTATTTAAATTTTCTATTTCATCTCTATAATATAATCCCACATAAATTTAAGCGAAAACCTCTTAAAAGTGGAACTTTTTTCGAATATTGTATATCTTACGTTTGTTTGGTATTAAATTAGCGAAATTTAATTTTGGTTTCGTTTGCTTTTATATTAAAAATCAACTTAAGATGGCTGGGATGAAAAAATCTGATGTAGGATTTGTATGTTAAAGAAACGGAAAGTCTCAAAGTTTTTTGAGGGTTTGTGAATTTTCTTAGTTAAGAAACGTTGATTATTATATAATAAGAAGAATATAATAATACTAGTTAATAGTTAGTACTTGTTCGCTTTTTTGTTCGTTTGTTATTTTTCATCACCTATATACAAAAAAAAACTTTAGTGTATATAGGTGATGGTTTGTTTATTTTCATCATCAAAGCTGTCTGCTTGTTTGCTATCTATATCACTGTACATATCACACGAATTGCTCTAACCCCAAAGTAAGCAAATTGTTTGTATTATGGCCGTTAGTCAACGACACTTATACGTAGGTATATCACCTAAACCCAGAAATACAAACGTGTATGCTCAATACAAATACTTATCCATGTCGAAATGCGAGTTTAACCCGCATCGATTCGTGGTTAGGGCCAACCAAAAGTGCGGTTAAAAATGTGAGTGGTGTGTAGCTATTCGTGTGGCGATAGATGGTAATACTACATGAACAAAATTACCGGCTACTTTATCTTTCAAACCGGAATACGTCAGTGACAAGCACTGACGCTATTACGGCAAGAGTAGATAAAGCGATGGTACCCGGGCGAGACTTCTCCCCGTGTTGGTCCCGGGCTCCTTTAAAGAATAGGCCAACTTTCGTTCTGCCAGGCAGGTCGTAAAAGGCGGCCGATTGGCTATGCGAGTCACTACCATCATGGTTACTAGGTGGTAGAGTTCTGCATTGGCTCACCCGGGTCTGGAACCACCGCCTTACCTATTCCTGCCGCAATAACGTCAAAACTAGCCACTGACGTATTTCGGTTTCGAGGGTAAGGTAGCCGGTAAACTTATGCATGTGACATTAGACCTCGCCACAAGAAAGCAAAGCACCATTAACATCTTTGGTGTCTAAAGGCTTTTTCCTTCAGGGGACCCATCTGCTTGTTTGCTATTTTATGATATAAAAAAGACAATGTAGAACTTTACCACCTGGTAGTCACGATGGCAGTAACACACATAGCCAATTGCTTGCCTATTACAAACTGTCTGCAAGAACGGCAGTAGGTCTATTTCATAAAGGAGGCCCGGACTTATACGGGGAATATGTAGGCAAATAGATTTAATTTTACGTTTGAGACAATGATATAGACATCAATAAGCTTTATATACATTGACATTACAGCTATTCGCTAGTTGCTGCAGCTGTTACTGATCGTTCTACGTTGCACATGGCGTTGATATATGCCTACGACATTCGACTGGATCGCAATCTGAAATTTCTTCATATGTTTTGTATCACAGTTCTGCAGCGTTTCAGCTTCCCAGTAGTATTTGCTTATATTTGTACTACGGTGTTTTGGAATCTTTCCGTTGTACGCCCTAAGCGAAACTGAATCTTAAAGCATATATTTCGAACTTCATTTGTAATTATTTAATTCACACTTTACTATTCATAATTTAACCAGTTTGCCATTACAGCATCATGAGGGATAAGGTGATATGTCACCAATATAATGACGTATACAAACTTTCTTTCCCTATTTCAGTCCATCAGGGATTTGATTTTTGGAAAAAAGGACTAACTTCAACTATCTCCTTGAAAAATTTCATTAAAAAATATTTAACGGCTTCACTGTGAAAGCGCAAAGACAGAAATCACACTTATTAGTATGGTTAAGGTAAGTTTAGACTACGACACTATACACCATACACTCAATACATACACAGAGTTTCTGTGTGAGCGCTAGTAACTCTAATTTTGACATATAATGTGACACTATAACTAGTATCGAGTCAGCGACTATGTTCGTACGTGTCCAAGTCTCTTGTGGTTGATGAATTTTTAAACAGGTTCAAAATTTTTTATACACTACTAGAAGATAGCAAGAAATGAGCTTCACGTGATAAAAGACTACCAAAAACCTTATAATAGGTATAGAAGACAATCTCAATATCAGCGCTAATTGTCCATCTGGAGCGATCGACGAAGAACTTTTCCTGCTAAATATTTGAAATCCCCAAATTTTATTCGACGGAAGTTTTCGTAAGATTTAGAATTTTCTTTGGGCAATTTATTGATCGCCTCTGTGATCCAGTGTTGATGTCGATGTCGATGTTAACCATTCCCGGGTCGATTCTATTTCTTGACCGGGCAATTAAAAAAATGTGTTTTTGTTTTTAGTTTTCTAATAAAAACAACGTTACCCGGGATTCGGAAAATGCTCGTTTGGCGATAGGTTTGCCACCTAGCACATTGTGGGTCTAAGTGTCATCGGTTAATCGTGATAAACTGGTTGTACCTCTGCCTGTCTCTTCGGAGTATGGGTGTGAAGATATCTTTAACTTATTAAGCAATCTATTTATGATAGATTGCTTAATGCGTTAAAAGCTCCTAGTTCTTGTCTTTTTCAATCCAGTGGTGAACCCAAATACTTTTTTCCGTTTGCATCGTTGCTTAATTGCAATATAAGCAGCAATTTCGGCCGTATATCGGTTATCCATGGTGACCGAGTAATGACTGAATCGCGTGTGAATTGAGCTATCGACACTTGTTCCGTATATTTATATACAGTCTCTATCTAAACAAAAATTTATTTCAACTGTGAACAGTAAATAAATTAATGTTCGACTTTTGTGTCGCAATCTTTGTCATAGTCTAAATATTGATTTAGACAGCTAACGGTAGGCGCTAATTGTGAATTTGTAAAATAAACTTTCCACATTGAAGTGTGTTTAAAACGAAAAAAAATTAAGGCATAGAATCACTTTAAATTTGTGATTTATAATAATTTTATAAACAGAAAGGCTTAGATATTTTTTTTATCCATCAGGACTCTTTTATCCAGAGGATAATGAAAATACACTCAAAGTCAATTTAATTACTTTCCTAAAATAAGTCACGGCTTATTCTTGCTATTCAACAACACTGAGTCTAGACTTCAAGCTTAATGCTATTTTAGAAAGATTATTTTTAAGGACTTTGTTTGCCTGGTTAGGCTTTTGTTAGTTCAAAATAATTACACCTACGTTATATAATATTCAACATAATACCTTATATGAGATACATTTTAGATTTTGCTCGCATAATTAACATGTAGCCAATACAAGCAAAGCTTAACAAGCAAATACCCCATTTCCAACATAACCAATCTTAAGACGTTGGTATATTAGATAATATTTAGCCGAGAAATCGTAGGTAGGTTAAATTTTTTGCGTACTCTATATTTTGATGTCATAGGAGTAGGTAAGAAGTTAATAATTGCTTTTAGAATTTAAAAACGTTGATGGTTTAAATTAATAAAATAATTAAAGCTCAAGTGCCACGTAAACGGATAAAAATAAAGTAAAATTTAGTTCCATAAAGCTCGGTTAAAAATTTAATTTAATATACAGTGTATAGAGACCGAAAAAACTCGTAAATTTATCGATCAACTCAAAATTTGGCTTCTTACAACCAATCAACGAATTGATTTACACCAAACATAGATTTTCTAAATATTTTAACTGATTCGACTCTGAAGATTTTGATAAACATATTTTTAAGTTACGGTTAAAGTTTTACGACACTATTTTAATTCTTGAAAAGTTGTGACTTTTGAAAACCTGATTTGATTTTGATGTTTCAAACAGAATTTGACGCAGTTTTTAGGTAAATTTGTATATTGTACAAGAGCCAAAATCAATTGATTAAAAAAATGTAATAAAAACATATATTTTTTTAATTTTTTCGTCAAACTGGAAAGGAGTTGATGAGATTTATGGCATTGGATCTTCGACATGGCGCAGTCTTTAATGAAAAAAGCTGATTCGATTTTGGAAGTGTACATTTTACATACGAAAAGTATGTTTGAATTTAAATCAATCGTATCATTAGTCTGGAAGCAATTTTAAAAACATTGTTATAGTGACTTTCGTTTGAGTTTTTTTTAATTTTTCAAAATATATTTCATAAAATTATTATTTTGAATTTTACACTTGTGCTGTTTCACAAGTAAACTTAAGAATTTTTGAGTTTTTAGCCCTGACGATGCAGTAAAATTTGATAAAAGTTGGCTATAATTAAAAACAAATGTATATAGTACTAGCTATGCCCGCGACTGCGTCCGTGTGGAAAAAATTCTAAAACAATAAAGTCCTTAAGTTTTACCCGCATAGTTCCCGCTCTCGTGAAATTTTCGGGATCAAAACTATCCTATGTCCTTTTCTGGGTCTCGAAACTATCTTTGTACCAAATTTCATTGAAATCGGTCCAGTGATTTAGGCGTGAAGAAGAGATAGGCAGTTACTTTCGCATTTATAATATCTTAATATTATGAAATAATATTATCTTTATATGGATGTGAATCGTGAAACAGTGTAGAAGTCTAAAATTTAAAACAATAATTATAATGTAGTTTTAACAAGAGCCGACGATGGAGAGTATAAATTAATTTCTTCAAAGCAGATTTCACCTTTTTAGAAAATCTAGTATAGTTTAATTTAATCAGACACCTTAAAACTCGTTTTGATCGGTCAAGCTGTTCAAAAGTTATGAGAGGTTAATCCTTTGAGTATATATCTCCAGAGAGAGTATTCCTAAGCAACTGACAATTAAAAATGTCCTCACAAAAATCTACTTGTGTTAAATGTCAACGAGTGTCACTTGTGTACTTACAGTAATCAAGCCACGCACACTAGCGCGCTTGGTCCATGTGCCAACTTTAATTTTTTATTATCCCTGCTTTCAATATAAAAAGTGTAGGTTAAAGTAAATATTATACACACGTATTTAATTTAAATACCTACCTAGATACAATTACAAAGAACGCGCATATATTATTATACGATTTGGAACTTGAAGTTTTGCAGGAAATGTAACTTAAATTTACCACCCCGTTGATCGAGTGGTTAGCGACCCTGACTACGCAATCGACGGGGCTCGAGTTCGATCCCCGACGGGGACAAGCATTAGTGTGATGAGCATAAATGTTTGTATTTCCGGCTTTGGGAGTTTCTTAAATATATTCTAGTATTTATATATGTATTTCTATCTATTAGTGTCGTTGAAATAACACAAGCAAATAATTTGCTTACTTTGGGGTTAGATCGGAAGTATAATTTGTGTCGTGAATATTTATTTATTTATTAAATTTTACATGCAAAAAATTGATAGATATTATAGTTCTACATCTTATAGCTTTTTCTGCAAAATAAATATAGCTTTTATTTCAGCAGAATTTCCCCACCGAAAAATCTCATATATGAAATAGTGCATTATTTACAGTATATGAAATAGTGCATTATTTACATAATTTTTTAAGTATTGACATCAGTTAACTGGCCCATTTTAACTGCAAAACCTGCCGAACTAAATTTATTATTATTATTATTTTATCTAGACGTATACCTAAAAACACGGTGGAGTCCATCTGACTTTTTTATATCACAGGTAGCAAACAAGCAAATTGGTCTCCTGATGAAAAGAGTCACCCATCGCCTATAAACACTAAAGGTGTTAATGATACGCTATTATCTTGTGACGAGGTCTTAAATGCCACATGCATAAGTTTACAGGCTACCTTACCTTCCAAACCGGAACACGACAGGGACGAGCACTGACGCTATTGTGGCAGGAATAGGTAAGGCGGTGGTACCAGACCCGGGCGAGACAATGCAGAACTCTACCACCTAGTAAACGTGCTACGTAGTAGATTCAGATTATTTCCATTCAGTTTTACATTGCTATTTACGTGCCTTACATAAGGTAATGAGAATTTAACACTCGTGATTTGGTTGTCATTTAATAAAACATATTTGTGACGAACCAGTGTACTATTTTTGAAATCGCATTATTCACTTCGTCATACTTACCACCTCTTCTTTTCACTTTGAATAAAATTATAGTGACATTTGCAAATATATACGTGTATATATTTACAGATATATAGCTTCTACGAGACACGAGTGTGTTAAACTGTCCCCCTCCCCCCGTCTTTGAAGACTATACCATCTACCATTCTGCCAGGTAGTTCTTAGAAGACGAACGATGGGCTCAACATATGTCACTATCATCGAGATTACTAGTTAAATAAATATTCTCAGGACAAATTACACTGACTGATCTAACCCCAAAGTAAACAAATTATTTTCCTTGTGTTATGGATATTAGTCAACGATACTATACCGGAATAGATTTAATAAACACCCAAACCCGGAAATACAAACATTTATGCTCATCACATAAATGCTTGTCCACGTCGGGGATCAAACCCGAGCCCCGTCGATTGCGTAATCAGGGTCACTAACCACTCGACCAACGGGGCGGTCCAGTTGGTAGAGTTTTACAACGTCTCACACGAGCTGCCACAAAAGAGCTGTCTACTGATTCATACCGTAAAAGCGTCAATAAATATTTATTATATATATTAACTAGCTGACCCGGCAAACTTTGTTCCGCCTTAATGGCAATAAATAAGCAGATTTATTTTATAATTGGAAAAAATACGAAAAAAAAGTATCCTATGTCCTTCTCCTGGCTCTAAACTACCTCCCTGCCAATTTTCAGCTAAATTGGTTCAGCCGTTCTTGAGTTATAAGTGGAGTAACTAACACGACTTTCTTTTATATATATATATATATATATATATATATATATATATATATATATATATATATATATATATATATATATATATATATATATATATAAATGTAATTGTAGAACAAAAATTGCACATGAAACGTGTTCTTGCTATTATTATAAGATTTTTCAAGATAATTGCGACAAAATATTGTCATTACAAACCGGCATATTTTATAATTTTCCTTCAGCTCGTTATCCTATGATTCCTAAAATTAAGGTGACACTATTTGAGGTGTCACCCAAGTCTACCAAATTTAGTAGACTTTTACTGGGGACACTTTTTATCGCCAAATTATCAATCTGGGCGTGTAGTATATCTATGGGTTAATCAATACACCCACACATACATACAAATATGATATCGTAACTACAATTAAAGTAGTTAGTAAAAAATATCAGGATCTCACACGATCGAGATCTGATGACAATTTGAATTTAGAAAATCAGTGCAAAACCAAAACTTCCTTAGCAACGAGTGCAAAATAATTTACACTAATACATTACCAATATTTTTTAATTAAAAATTTAATAACAAATTAGCGTGAAAATTTTTAGGGCTTAGTTTATTTCATCAAATAAAACATGAAATTTCGTTAGTTCCAAATAAATTCCTTGTGATTAAGAGAAAGGAGAATGCTCAGGCTCCATACAAATTCGGCCTTAAACGTAACACATGATGATAGCTGCTTACAGTATTGTAATACATTATTAATTTCTTCTGAAATGTAAATTGTATTACGGGCACTTTTTATAACACTACAATTCAGGAAACTCCTTCAAAGTTTAATATTACTTGAATTTACAATTATTACATTCCATTTTAAGCCACTAACATCGTAATATATCGTCAACATAAATATAATTAATTTTTGTATCACTCATCATAAAGATTATTTGATTTTAACCATTTTTAAGTTAAAAAACGAAAAAAATTTTGTTTACTTACATTTAAGTATTTGTTACTCGTTCACATTGTAAATAGATGACAATTGCATTTTTTGTTTGTTTAGGATAATACTAAGATTACTTATTTATACAGCCTTCTATGTTGTAAGTTTCAACTATAGTAATAAATATTTTCATTTTGTTGCATTTTATACAATAGTTTGTTTAAAATTTTGCGTCTTACCTATCCGGCATTTTTATGATTTGTTTAATTTCAGAAGTGTACAAGTTTGTTTAGTTTCATGACTTTCCAACTAAAATCCTTTTAAAATTAACTTGCTATTAAGAAGTGCCCGTTGAATTCTAATATTGACTTATTGAAAATTAAATTAATTTAATAATTTACGCTGACGCTATATTTTTGTAGGCCTTTTTGGCCGATGTCATCAACCTCCTTGGCGGTGGATACCTAACGAAACTCCACTGATAAAAGAAGGAAATGTTTATAACACCTCATAAAACAGGGCGATGAGTCTAGTTACAAACTTGTATAAGAAACATGCATACAGACATGCATGCCTAAAAGATTGCAAAAATCATTAGAACATTAAAAAACCTCTTAATATTATAAATGAGAACTTATACTAGTGTAGTTTATATATGTTAAAAACCATTTTACGGAATGGCGGCCGTGGAATAAAAGTTGTGATCCCATAAACATGAATTTAACTTTACACTCTTGTGGCACACAAAAAATTAAATTGCATGCTCGGATATTTTCAACCCCAAATCTAACTTTTCATTCGACTAGATAACATTATCGCTACTTTTCTAACGCTAACATGAGGGAACGGATATGTCTAAATTAGAGTAATAACGCTATTATTCTATGTGTCTAAACACGTCAAAATTAGAGATAATAATAACGTTCATATAAGCTATGGCATATATACTGCAATGTTAATATGTAATATTATGTATGTAATCTATTTGTAAATTTCGCGCTTAAACAATTAGATGGATTTGGATAAAATTTAGTTAAAAGGCAGTTTATATTTAGACTTAATACTAAGTTATTTATTTTAATCTTATAAGATTAAAATAAATGAAAAGCAGATTTTTAGTAAAAGCAGGCAATTGTTGTCTAGTTTATATACATCGAGTATATATCTGAGAGTATCAAGCGGGCCGGTGGGTTATGCGTGATCATCTTTGTCTCGTTCGTAGTGTCCGCTGATTATTTGTTTTAGTGTAACACGTAAATGATCAAAACAGTTAACGAGTGGTGGATTAACGTTGATTAAAGAGCCATTAAATTAGCATCCATGTGCACCATCATAGATCGACTAAGACCGAATCACAACCATATATTACAACGGGTGTGTTTAGGTTCACTTGCCTGACTTTAGCCTGGCTGACTGTGCGTTGGTAGACACCAAACTTACTTACTCAGAGTAAACAAAATTTGTCTATGTTTAGCCGTTTGAACACATTTTCTATCTTTAACTGTTAAAACCTATAGAAAAATTGTCAGAATTATGCAAATGACTTACAATGTGAAATGGCGGCATTAGATTATGTCTTACTATCTATAATAGTGTTCTTAAAAAAATCTGCGGTAAGCCATCTGCCAAATTTTTTAGAAGCCTTAGTTTAGACATTCGTCTTGAAAACGCCCAATATTAGTCTTTGATCACAATTGACATCTGTCAAAGTGACAATGTCAAAAGCTCTGGCGTCACCAAGAAACTTACATTCTACCTGGAATGTTCACACGCGCTTCAAAATTTTTCCGAAGAGTACCACGACATGGGTGGAGTGTGTCTCTTTCTACTAAACAAAGCGCCAATCGCCATATTTAGGAGCGGCCATGCGTAGTTTGCAAATTACTACTAAGTAATTCTACTAATTTGAGAAACAGTTTTTGCATTGCATAAGTAATACGTAATAATTAAAATAAGCACAATTTAGAACTCACTGTGTTAATTACAATTCAATTTATGCTAATGTATTTATGGACGTGTATGAATAAAAGGGATTTAACGATTACCGACTAGATATAAAAATCTACCATCAGATAGTCTTATTTACACTGGCAATTGCAAGAAAGGGACAACATCCACTCTTGTCGTTGTCTTGCTCAGAACGTTTTTCCACTCTGTTAAGTAAGAAACAAATGTCAACTTTATTTGTAACGAAATAAAGTATATTTTTATTTTTCAAATATTGCTTCGTACTAATTCCAATTATATAAGTTCCTTGGGCGTCATCTACTACCCTATTCGAGGTTATCCGCTCTTCTGTTCAAATTAAAAACAGTAAATGATTTAATGAAATTAATTAAATTACACAGATTAATTACGCAAACAATATTATGATACTATTAGTCTGCAAAGCAGATCCAACTGAAAATTTGGTCTAAATATTCGGCGACGCCATCATGGCCATCCTTGTGTGCATTTTTCTTAGCAACTTTAACATATTTATATGAATGAGAATTGTATTTTTTTTCTCACAAGATACACTGTACGGTCACCTGAGCCTTATATGAAATTTTGCTGTGGGAATATATATGCCATATTCCATAACAATTTCATATGAGTTCAACAATGAACTCGTTGAAATATATTGCAGGCATAGCCAGCATTAAATATTTTATAACTGGAATAAATTACGTCGATCCTGTGCATAGGTTAGTTCAAGCAAACAATCATTAACTATTATAATTATCAGATAATTAAAATTAAATTGGTTTTTTAATGGCGGTGAAATGACTGCCGACGAAAATATGGTTGAATTTTAATGTTCTTTGTGAATGTGTAGCTATGTACCAACTATGATTCTAAATAAATTCCATTTTTTAAATTTTTTTGTACTATATCCTGCTATAGGTGCTTTTCGAATTCGTTAGCTATAGTCGAAACGAAGGAAATTTGATTTGCAACTTTTTACTAACTGTTGCGAATTTAAATGACGAGGTTGAGGTTCGATTCCCGATAGAGCGTTTGAGTGATGAGCATAGACGTTTGTGTTACTAGGTTTAGCTGTTTATTAAATCTATTTAACTAATTCAATTATTGAAATTTTCGTAACTAAGTAATTACAATGAGTAAACTCACGTCTAATTGGTTAGGACTAGTTTCAAATCTATGTGACGTCCATCATCAGGATGAGTTGGACGTGTTCGCGGCCGCGTCTCGTGTCATATTTCAATATTTATAATATGACTAGCTGACCTGCGCAGCTTCGCCCGCGAGTAGATTAATATGTCGTCAAGATAGCTTTTCATACAAATTTCATCCCCTATTTCAACCTTTGAGGATTGATTTTTGAAAAAAAAAATAGCCTATGTTTGACTCCGGCTCTTCAACTATTTCCATGCCAAATTTCATGAAAATCGCTCCAGCGGTTTAGGCATGAAAGCGTAACAGACAGACAGATAGACACACACTTTCGCATTTATAATATTAGTATGGATAGTATGGATGTATTTCTATGTATTAATATCGTACCTAACAAGCACATCACAAATAAATATTAAGCTTAGTTCTTCTCTCAATCTTAGTAGATCAATTCTGATTTCTTGAGCAATATTAATTTATTTTTATTATTAATAAAATCGCCGTGTTGGTCCCGGCCTCCTTTGAAGAATAGGCCAACTGCCGTTCTGCCAGGCAGGTCGTAAAAGGCGACCGATTGGCTATCGAGTCACTACCATCGTGGCTACTAGGTGGTAGAGTTCTGCATTGTCTCGCCCGGGTCTGGTACCACCGCCTTACCTATTCCTGCCGCAATAGCGTCAGTCCTTGTCGCTGTCGTGTTCCGGTTTGGAGGGTAAGGTAGCCGGTAAACTTATGCATGTGGCATTAGACCTCGCCACAAGATAGCAACGCACCATTAACATCTTTGGTGTCTATAGGCGATGGTTGACTCTTTCCATCAGGAGACCCATCTGTTTGTTTGCTATCTTATGACATAAAAAAAAAATTAGTCTCCATTATAAATACTTAGTCTCTATTTTACCTATCCAGCGCATGTGAATTTATATCTGAACTATCCATCACCTTGGTGTTAAACAGTATTGCGGAGCCTAGGAAATTCACTTCCTCCAGTTCCGTTGACTAAAATTAATAGTAATAATAATTAATGGTTAATTTAAAAATTAACCATACACTGCTGTAACAAAGCATTCGTACTAAAAATAAGAAACTTCATACAAGCATATTAATAATCAAATTGGGGTTTGGGTAATATCTTTTGTGCGAGGCTTACAAATGAATTTGCCTTTTGCGGCCTGCCTGGCAAAACGGCAGCTGGCCTACTCTTCAAAGGAGCCCGGGATCAACACGGGGTGTATGTGTGTATGTAAACATTTTGAACGGCTTGACCGATCGAAACGCGATTAATGGCATTTGATTGGATTCCATTCAACTAAGACTTCCTGAAAATTTGAAACAATTTGGTCTGAAACTGATTTGAAAGTCTCCGACTTTAAAAAAAAATTTAAAAGCTCAAAAAAACTTTGGTGGAACAGTATTTTTTTAATATAACTTCCAGATCAATTTACCGTTTAAGTACAAATTCTAATTAGTTCTTTTCCTCAAAAATGCATCGTTTTTATGGTATGTTGCTACCAGAATAGCAGGTTTAGAATGCCACATTAATAAGTTTACTAACTACCTTGCCTGCCAAACCGGGACAACACGGCGACGGGCACCGACGCCATTACGGCAGAAACAGGAAATCTGGTGCAAAAATTCTACCACCTTGTTACTAGTCATGATTTTAGTAACAGTATTAGACTATTAGACTTCTTTTTTCCTTTACGAGATATCTAGCAGAAAGGCAGTTGATTTGATATATTGATATTGATACAACAAACTATATTTTTTAAGCAAGTTTTTATGTATAATATTTTCTCCGGTTGTCGAGTGTCCCTGGCGTCGATCGCTCCGATTGGTCGAGTGGTTAGCGAACTTAACTACGAATTGGTGGGATTCAGGTTCGATTCCCGACAGTGACAATCATTTGTGTGATGTTTGTATTTCTAGCTTTGGGTGTTTATTATGTATGTAACAATTTTTATATACGTATTTCTTTTACCCCGTATTGGTTCGGGGCTCATTTGAAGAATAGGCCAACTGCCGTTTTGCCAGGCAGGTCGTTAAAGGCGATACGTGTCACTACTATCGTGGCTAATAGGTGGTAAAGTTCTTCATTGGCTTGCCCGGGTCTGGTACCACCTCCTTACCTACATTGTCTCACCTCGCCTAATTTATTGCTGGTGCAATAGCTTCAGCGCTTGATACTGTCGTGTTCCAGTTTGGAGGGTAAGATAGCCGGTAAACTTATGCACGTGGCATCAGACCTCGCCACGAGATAGCAACGCACCATTAATATCTTTGGTGTCTAAAACTGATATCATTCCTACTGGAGACCCATCGCTTATTTGTTATATCATATTATATATTATATAAAAAAAACTATGTATTAGTGTCGCTGATTGACACCCATAACACAAGCAAATAATTTGCTTATTTTGGAGTTAGATCGATTTGTGTAATTTTTCCAGCAATATTACATATTATATTGTATATAATAACAAACAAGCAGATGGCTCTCTTGATGAAAAGAGATGGAAATAAATAGATACCAAATATGCTAATGGTACGTTGTTATCCTTGTGGCTGGGTTAAAACTCATGCCATGTTTTACCCATGCCAAATGCATAATTTTACCGGCTAGCTTTCCCTCCAAACCGGAATACGGCAGTGACAAGCACTCATGTTATCGCAGTAGGAATATAAGGCGGTGGTACTAGACCCGGGTGAGTCAATACAAATATCTACCACCTAGTAGCCACAATGATAATGACTCGCATAGCCAATTGTTCGCCTATTGCCGACGATAACGAACTGCCTGACAGGACGACAGATGATCTATTCTTCAGAGGAGGCCCGGACTAACACGGAGGATATTTATTTATTTATTGGAACGAAGTTCCTTACGGCAGGCTTGGAGGGGATAGGGATTTTGCTGCGCGACCGAATAAAAGCGTTAAATGAGACGTGCGCAGGCGCGACAGTCGCGTACACAAGCGAGTAGTGCCGTTTAGCCGAAGGAAGTTCGTTCCTACCTGGTGTCCCGCGACACCACATCATTTTTTTTTAATTTATTTATTTCTTTAACAAAATCCACAGCGTTTAACAACAAAATATGTACCTACATACAAAGCGTAACTTGGGCTTACGACCAGTTATGGATTTACATTATATATGCAGGATTTATACAACACAACAAACGACACAATAAATATCGAATAGCGTTTCAAAATAATTTAACTTTTACAAAAAAAGCCTAGTCAGTAAATATAAAGGTTATTTATCTGTCTCTCTGTCATTTCCAGCTAATTTCTGAAAAACAGGTGTTAGGGTGTTAGACCAATAATTCTGATTGTCGCTGTAACAATAATTTATTTAGTTGAATTTATGGGAAGTATTTTTGGCTAACTTAATTATTTCTTTTTTTATATATTAGTAATTATAGTAAGACAGTAGTCAGAACTGAAATATACAACTAAACTATTACTTTTTAAAATAAAAACACGCTAGTTATCACAAAATATGCTTGAAATAAAATTAAAATGGGGAAATACTTATCAAAACAAGCTAAAGCAGCAATTTGGCTCGTTCCCAGAGGATTTGGCTCAGTCTCCTCTGGCGTGAAGCAAGTCTAATTTCATTCATGTCTGCTAAAGAGTTGTTACACTGCCATGGCACTAGTAATGCCGACTGTGAAATTTTGATTGGATGTTACATTAACGTTTATGTTGATCTGCTTAGTTATAAAATATTTTGTTAATGGATTTTTTTTTATATCATAAGATAGCAAACAAGCAGATGGGTCTCCTGATGGAAAGAGTCAAACATCGCCTATAGACACCAAAGATGTTAAAGGTGCGTTGCTATCTTGTGGCGAGGTCTAATTTCACATGCATAAGTTAAGTTTACCGGCTACCTTACCCTCTAAACCGGAACACGACAATGACTAACACTGACGCTATTGCGGCAGGAATATGAAAGGTGGTGGTACCAGACCCGGACGAGATAATGCAGAACTATACCACCTAGTAGTCACGATGGTAGTGACTCGCATAGCCAACCGGTCTCCTTTTACCACCTGCTGGCAGAACGGCAGTTGGTCTGTTCTTCAAAGGAGCCCGAAACCAACACGGGAAAAACACTTGTACTATTTCACAAATAAATATTTCACAAGTAACATTTAATTATTGTAAAGCCAACCAGTTTCGCCTGCTATAGCATCATCAGTGCTCTTAGTATATTTCCACCAAACAGTAGCAGTTTCATTAAGTACCGAAGATAGAAAGTATCCCGGGTCTGATACCACCGCCTTGCCTATTCCTGCCGCAATAGCGTCAGTGCTTGTAGCTGTCGTGTTCCGGTTTGAAGGGTAAGGTAGCCGGTTTACTTCTGCATGTGGCATTAGACCTCGCCACAAGATAGCAACGCACCATTAACACCTTTGGTGTCTATAGGCGATGGTTGTCTCTTTCCATCAGGAGACCCATCTGCTTGTTTGCTATCTTATAACATAAAAAAGACGGATGATTTTGTCATCTTTACATTAATACGTGAAGCAAAAGATATATACCCCTTTTTCCGGCAATTATGGGAAAGTTGGAGCATGAAATTTGGCACAGTTAAAGGTCTCGTACCCACTTGACCCTCAAAATCTTGCCCTTTAATACTTGACCATTCCACTCGCCCCTCAAGGAATTTGATAGGCTCACTGGACCCTTCATAATTTACAATAATTATATTTTAGAAATTATTTAAATGGTAAGCTTATGCACAAAAGTGCAAAAAGTAAATGAAAACGGATTCATTTGAAAAAAAAATTTATTAAGTAATATAATTAGTATCTACTACTAGTATCAAATCACAATTTATGACTAAGAAAAGAATAGACCAACTGGCGTTCTGTCAGGCAGGTACTAAAAGGCGACCTATTGGTTATATGTGTTACCGGGTATTTGGTACCACCGCCTTACCTGTTCGTCAATAGTATGTAGTTCGTCCAGCGTTGCCAGAATGTTACTTTTGTAACATTTCACGTTACTTTTGACCCTCTCATGTTACTTCCATGTTACACGGCTCAAAATGTTACTTTTACGTTACTTTTTGGACTTTTGATTTGTTCTTTGTAAGTTAATGTTGTATTTACATAGTTTTAATTTAAAAGTAATTAAGAAATCAATAATTCAACAACAAAGTCGCGTTTGCAACTGAAATATGTTTATTTTTGCATTAATTGTCTTATACTTACACAAATAAATTATTGATTAATTATCTTTAGTTAGATATATGGTACAGCGTAATGGGCTGTCACCCATCTGATGAGTACATGAAGTACGAAACGCTTTGTCATAAGCTAACGATGTTGAGTTTCGGCTTACGCCTAGACCAGCACAGGGGCTGGATGACCTATTGGTCTCTGGTTTCCCTCTTAGCTGACAAATCCCCATAACATGAGTAACAACTCAGTCCGGCCTTAGCCGTGCCAAGCCGTAATGGCGATTTCACTGTTTCGTCTTCTTTTCGACTCTTCAGGTGCGATGAGTTCGCACGCCAGTGTTTATGCATTGCTTCTCTCTTATGAGATTAGCTGTGTAGAATGGAACGGGTTCCAATCGTAACCGCTGAAGCGGCCCTTGGTCTAGCGAGCGTTGCTCCAATAGACTCAAGAGTGGAATAATTATAATATGTTGTGTTGATTAAAATTTGCACATAATTTTTTAAACAACTTTCAACAAACAATTATATTATTTAAATCGACATAAAGAAGATAAATTTTATCTAAAAAGACTTCTTGACGTGTTCGTTCACATTCTTATAGCTGAAATATCGGAAAAACTTTATCGATAGAGCAACGGATGACTAGCGTAGACTTTTTATACGATAGATTGCGAGACTGGGCTGACGTGCGAACGAGAGAGATTTGAAATCCATATATCATAAACTCTGGAACCTTGACTAAATGTCAGCAATCTTTGTTATTTATGATAATTAAAATTGGTATTTATTAAGTTACTTATTATTTAAGTTACTTATTATTAGTTAAAAATATCATATGACTACCTGAGTCGTGCAGCCGGCTGCATTATAAATATTTTTAGCGATTCCCGCGGGATCACCTAATTTTTTCGAAATAAAAGTAGCCTTATTTTATAGCAGAGGGGGCAAACGAGCAGGTGGTGCACCTGAATGTAAGTGATCACCGCCACCCATGATAACTGCATTAACGGGGGTCTTGCAGCTGCGTTGCCGGCCTTTTAAGAATGTATAAGCTCGTTTCTTGAAGGTCTCTAAGTTGTATCTGTTCGGAAACACTCCCGAGGTTAATTGATTCCACAAAGGAGTTGTGCGAGGCAAAAAGTGCCGACAAAAGCACACGGTTGTGGATTTCCAGACATCGAGTTGGTGAGGATGGAATTTTAAATTTTGCAAGATGTCCGATAATGGAATTTAGCTGCAGGAATTAGTCCAAATAACTCTTCGGAACACTCCCATGATACATACGGTAAAAAATGCAGAGCGAACCTACATCTCTGCGTAACGCCAAAGAGTCAAGCCGATTAGAAATAACCTGATCGTCGACGATTAGAACCGCTCTACGTTGAATGCGATCAAGAGGAAGAAGCTGGTACTGAGGAGCTCCGGCCCAGAGGTGAGAACAGTACTCCATGTGAGGTCGAATTTGGGCCTTGTAAAGCCTATGTGCTAATCCAGGTCACCTGTGTGCCAAATTTTATTTAAATCCGTTCAGTAATTTCTGCGTGATTGAGTAACAAACATCCAGCCATCCAAACTTTCGCATTTATGGTATTAATATAGATTTATATAATAAAGTTAATACTTACTTGACTTTTGGGTCAGAGGGTGTTCACGGTAATTTTCCATCGCGATCGATCTTGAGCTTCACGCTTGATTTCGGTCCACGCCTTCTCGATATTCTTCGTCTCATTCTGATACTGTTCGTTGCCATGTTTGTTTGGAACGACCACGCTTGCGTTTTTCTTGGGGATTCCAATCCAGTGCCAGCTTGGGGATGTGATCAGGATCACTTCGGAGCATGTGGTCGATGGGAGTTGAATAGCAGCGTTCCAACAGCTGTTTATTCGAGATTTTCTCGGGCCAATATATACCGAGGATATGGCGAAAGCGGTGGTTGACAAAGACCTGCAGTCGCTGTAAGGTAACTTTAGTGATCTCTCACGTCTCGTACCTATACAGCAGTACTGATTTTACATTAGATTCGAATATTTTTAGCTTGACCCTTCGAGTCAATTTTCGTGACTGCCACACAGGCCGTACTTGGCAAAAAAGGTAATATTACACGATTATTCCGGAAACGTTTTTACAACCGACGCAAAAATAACATGTACGTATGCAATATCCAACATAATTTGAGTATGATGATCTATTTAGGCATCCAACCATGTCTATTAAATTTCGAAAGTGTATTTAAGTTTCTACTTTTGTGTGTTTGTCCACGAATTTCTCGTAACCTATACTTCAACTTATTAAACAGTTAAAGTTTTATCAAAATTGTCTTAGTAGTTTTTAAGAAATGAGTATATTTAATATTTGAAGTCAGTTTAATTTTTAAAATTATTATTATTTAGAATAAGAATAAGAATTGTTTTATTAACCACACAGTACTATACATATACAGTATATAATAATAACATGCGTCTGCATAAGAAAAAAAAAGCCAACAAATATAGTAAAAAAAAAAACATAAAACGCACACACATCATAAATATTATAAGATAGCACACAAGATGATTTTCCTGATGCAAACAGAAATTCATTGGCTATAGACACAAAATGTACTAATGATGCAATGCTATTTAGCAGGAATGTAACGTTACGCGTATATGGTAGTACCTCATCGTCCAAACAGGAACACAAAGGCGACAAGCACTGACAAACGCGGTGGAATACGATTGGCGGTACCAAACACGGGCGAGACTTTGCAATCCTTAATTACGTAGATAGTAATCACGATGATAGTGACATGTTTATTTTCTCTCGCTCTTTCACGAGATACCTGTCGGATTTGATGATTTGCTAAGGATATAGGTAATTAAAGATTCGGGGTCAAACATAAGCTGCTTTTCCAAATGTTAACCCAAAAGATTAAGATTAATTAAAACTGTAGCAACCGACATCCTATTTATTTTCTTTATCACCGGAATTCTTCATCAGATCTTCACCAAATACAAAATCGGACAACACGGAAAGTATACCCTACCGAAATCAGAAAAGAATTATCAAAATCGGTTCATAAGCAGTCGGGTTCTGAGCTCCTCCTTTTAGAAAATCAATTGAAAATCACATTTGTCTAAGACAATCGTCACACGTCAGACATATAAAAAAAAATATTTTAACTAAAAGAAATCCTTCGTTTTAATGTTCCGAAACGGTGTGCCACGCATATAATTCATCGTAAAGCTTTTTTGATGATCTCAGTGGTGTTGCAGAAGTCATAAAATCTTATATTTCCACGGAAAGTTGCAAATTAAATCACCATAATTTCGTCTTTATTGTTACCTTTTGATAAAGCCAGTAAAAAGGAGCAGTAAAAATTGCCTATGTAAAATATGGTAAATATAAAAGGGCGAAAAGTGAGATTACAATAGTTGTAGACTGCTTCAGTGTAAAAAACTTCCTATTAAATAGAAATAAAACCTAGTTTGTTAGATTTTTAGTAATTAATGTAAGGTATGTAGAACAAATTTACAACCTAATCTTAATCTTGTGGACTTCACTAGGTATCATTATAGAAGTTACGCTACATAACCCCGTTGGTTCGAGCCCTATTTAAAAAATAAATCATCTGCCTTTATTCCAAGCAGTTCGTAAGAGACGAACGATTGACTATGCAGTCACTACCATCGTGGCTACTACGTGGTAGAGTTCGAAATCGTCTCGCCAGGGTTAGGTATCATCGACTTACTTATTCCTACCGCAATAGCGTCAGTTCTGTGTTACTGAAGTGTTTTGGTATGGAAGGTAAGGTAGCCGGTAAATTTATACATGTGATATGAAGACCCCACCACAAGTATAGCATCGCAACATTAACATCTTTGGTGTCTGTAGGCGATGGTTTTATCTCTTTTCTGGTCTATTTTTAAGTAAGCCATCTGCTTGTTTGCTATCTTATGATATAAAAAAACAGTGAAGACCACGTCACATCTATAAATAAGCTAGAAGATTTAGTTCAGTGGCGTTTGCAGTTAAGAAAATAAGATAAATTATAACGTCGACACTGGAAGGACTTTGTACTTTTGTTAGTTTAATAATAATGATAGAATAGTGTGAATCTGTCTATCATTATTAATATTCTTCGCTATAATATTTCCGCTGCAATGAATAAAATAATATATAAACAATAAGAACTGTAAGAAGTAACAAGTATTTACAATCCAAGCCCAAGGGTTTTCCTGAGAGAACAAAACCAAATCAATTAATAGTTTAACTGTTACAACACAGCTTTCATTTGAAAACTATACGTATGGTCGTAATAATATTTGTTTATTTAAGAAAAACTGTGATATACATAATTAAATGAAACACTTAAGAATTAAACAAAATAATCTTGTTGTACAATTGTGCATGTATCACTTCTCTACAAAATAAGTAACTCGTTTACAAAAGGTATTATGATTAAAGAAATTTAAAAGTTGCATCAAAACAAAACTGGTTAAAAAATGATAATATGAAATACCTATCTAAATATTAAAAAGACAAAAAAGTATTAAATAAACTCCCATGCTTTTTATCTTTCAAATATTTATATATTGTAATTGTCACTGTCTTATAGTTATAAAGAGAATGTAAGGGAAATAAATCATCGCAGTACTAAAGAATAGTAACATTTTTCATAATTGGGTTTATTAGAAATTTATAATATTAATTTAACTGAACTGACATTCGTGTGATGACAATTTCAGTGTAAATTTTCGTTTAAATTTAATTTCTCGTTAAATTAATAAAGTTCCAGATTATAATTTATTATGAGCTTAAATAATAAGGTAAACTAATTATTATAGTTAAATTTGCCGTTATTAAATCTATATCATTACATAGTATAAAACAAAGTCGCTTTCTCTGTCTGTCCCTATGTCCTTATGTCCCTATGTATGCTTAAATCTTTAAAACTACGGAACGGATTTTGATGCGGTTTTTTAAATAGATAGATTGATTTTTGATGAAGGTTTTAGTGTATAAACCTTTCCGATATTCCTACGGGAACAAAAGCTGCGCGGGTGAAACCGCGGGCAGGTCGCTAGTTAATATTATAAATGCGATTGTATATCTGTAATAGCATATAGGTTAGTTTTCATCCCAGAAAAATGATATGGTTCCGCGGGATTCACCAAACACTTTTATAATGCAGCTGGCTGCACGTTGCAGCTACTATTATAAATACGAAAATTTGGATGTGTGGATGTATGGTTTTTAATTGTTACTATTTTTTTAATTTATTTATAATCAAAAAATAAACAGTGTATTACATTGTTCAGAATTTCGCCATACTGTGTTACAGTTTGTTGGCGAAGCGCTCTATATCTAACTACTCTATCTAGTAAGTATCACGCAAAAACGGCTTGACCAATTTGGATGAAATTTAATACAAGGGCAAATTATGAGCTGGATTATAAAATAGGATATCCTCCTATATAATAAACTTTTCCCGTAGAATTCACCAAAAAATTTCTTAATGCACTGCACTATGAAAGCTAGTTCTAAATAAATTTACAAGCGATTACGTGAAAAAATATCATTTCTTAAGCTTCTATAGGTTTGTCAAATATTTTTTACGTGCGTACTAAAGTAGCTAAAAAATTGTTTGATCCCAAAGCTCTTTGAAATATCCCTATTTCTAAGCGAAAGCTTATGTGAATAGAGTTAGGAAATCCGCCGCTATTATTAGAGTTTATTTAAAGCACGGTACGAATTTTTATTGTTGGTGACTTTTGTACGCCGAGTTAGTTGTTAATATTAGAGGCTGGGTTATATTTTCTGGCAGAATTTATATATATGGGGAAGTATTAATACGTTCCGAGTACGTTATTGACTCATGAAGTGAATTGTTTTTGCATCATACCAATAAGAATCATACTAGCATTTCAATTAACTATAAATGCGTTTTAATAATCATGTGTTATGTTTTTGATGCTTATTCAGTTTTACTGTAGTATACCTTAAACCAAAAGAATAAAAATGCAATGTTTTTTTGCTAAAAATGGAGAATGACGAGTGTCCATCCAGAATTTGCCTAAATTTCAACGCATGTTGATAGATGGCTATTATTTTACGATAAATTAGTTATTTATTCTGAAATGTAAATTGTATCTCGAAAACTTGTTTAAATGCTATAATTTACATGAATATGAAAACATAATAAACAAGAATTATGGTAACTTGAATTTGGACAAATGGTAATTTATTGCATTCCATTTTCAATAACTCACGTCATAACATATCGGCAACATAGATTTAATACGATTTTGTATCTCTCATTATAAAATTACTAGCTGATCCAGCGCAGCTTCGCCGAGTATATTAACATGTCGTCGAAATAGCTTTTAATACAAATTTCAGCCCCTATTTCAGCCCTTCAGGTGATGAGTTTTGAAAAAAATAGCCTATGTTTGACCCCGGATCTTTAACTATTTCCACGCCAATTTGCATGAAAATCGGTCCCCCGGTTTAGCCGTGAGAGCGTAACAGACATACAGACAGACTTTCGCATTTATAATATTAGTATGGAAGTATGGATATGGATTAAATTTTAAAGGTTCACTGATGATCAATTTCAAACGGAGTAAAACTCCAGCAATCTGCCTTTATATTTTCATTTTACATTTGTAATAATATAATTAACATTGACTTAAATTGTAAAAAACAATCTTTCCTCTTTATAATACACGTACCTATTCGAATAGATAACATCCTCGGTCGAGCGTCTACGGAAATATCTCGCACCAACGATGCTATTAAGCTATTATTATCAATTTTCTACATCGTATTAATTGTAAATTTCATTAGTGCTACCTATTCAGTTGCAATCTAGAATTTCTGAATTAATTGCGCTTCACGGTACGAAGCGTTACTCGTTACAATACTCCAGTAAAATAAAGTTTTAAATCAAAATTATCCCTTTTCTTTGAATTTAGATATAATGCTGTATTAATGATATAAAAACCATATATAAAGGTTTTTTTTTTGGATGGAAACTACCGGCAAGACTATAAAAAAATAATTAAAAAGTTGGCGGGTCGTGTGGGCTTCATGGTGACTATACTTTTTGAATATGAAGTTACATTAATTTTGTTGAGGTTTGCTAGGTACATAGTAAAGTCATATTTACTCTTTATTATATTTGTATTGGTACATAATATGACCATTCACTATTATATCCTTCAATACACAGTTTTTCACCAGTCAACATGTACCTATAGTAGAATAGATAATCTCACGAAAAATGCTTAATCGATTTTGATTTTTAACACACAAACAGATTATAAACTGAAAATGACATAGGACCATTTTTATGCTAGAACATTATTTGATCACGCGGGATGCAGAACGCTTACCATTAAAAACATGTATAAAACAATATTATATTTTAAATAATATTGTTTTATACAATTGGGGCATTTCACGCGAAGCGGACAACGAAAAAATGTCAGGTCCCGGATTTTGTTCATACTTGGATTAATTATACTCCTAAATGTTCTGAATAAATGTACGTCATTAATTTTTTTATTAAGCTGTGTTGCCAGTTTTTATGAGCCTTTAAAAATTGACGAAATTTTAAAAATTGATTTTTTGAAAGCTATTTTTAGTATAGATTATAAAGATGAAAATTTAATTTAGGTAGTGTTATTTTAAGAAAAATAAATGTTTTATCTGGAATTTGTCACAAATTTGAATAAAAAAATTTTTTTCGTATAGAAAACCGAAAGTAAATTTTTCAAACCTAATTTTCCTTAACTTAGACATTTTTAAAATTTTTTAATTTTATCTCAAAGCGTAGCTTAAGGCTTACAAATTGTATGTGGAAAGTTATAGAGTGGGATCTGCATACGTTTTGGTGAAAGAAGTAGTAAAGTGTGAAGGTGTCACTCTGGCTGCCGTTCGGACGATTTCGTAGAGCGGACGTTTTAGAAGCCAACAATATAAAAATTCTTTCACGTTAATGTTAAAGCGTTTACAATATTGTTTTCGTATTTTGTTATATATAATGAATACAATCAATAATTTTATAATAAAATAAAAAGCTGGGCGACCGAGTTTCTTTCGGATGATATTTATTTATGTGAAAACGGATTCTCACGGACAAGCCACAAAACACTATCTAAACACAAAATTTCGAAAATATGGTCAGGAGCCAAGGAGATACCAATTACATATAAATATACAAGAATTGATTGTTTAAAGTATATGGTATTAGAATAGTCGAAGCGCAGCAGTCAAAACATTGGTGTTGGTCACTAGCCACAATTATACTTACGAAAATTAAATTTTGTGGTGTTCTTTTTAGAATGTGCTTGCGGTCAAATTTGCACTTATATTGATAAAATATTTGTAGTGGAGTAAGTGAGACTACATGACTGACAAAGAAATCAACAGAAATAAATCTTAATTCTTTTTTCGATTTTTCAAGTTTGCGTGTATGAAAGTAGCCCTTGTGCATTACATCATTATTTCATATTTTACGTGGTGATTAGTAGTTAATTTATATATTCAAACTCATTTTAAGATATTTTCTGGTGCGAAACAAAAGGTTCGATAAAGTTTGATACAGATTAATTTATACATGAACCAGATTTGAACCGTAGTCTAATCGATTAAGGTACTAAAAAAGGAACTTAGGTTAGTACTTAACCTAACAACAACCTCAACTACTATAATATAAACGATGTGATGAAATTGAAATCAACTTGTCTTAAACTGTAAACAATGCTCAGCAATCGGTGCCTATGCTATGCCTTAGTAGTAATCTGATGTACCTATTGAGCATGATGTTTAAGAATAAATTGAGTGTAACTAAACGAATAAGCTAACATTTTTGATTGAATAATTTCATAACAAAGACTTTAGGTTGTTTTCGTTTAATTTATTATTTAATAATTGCTCCATTAACAGTAAAACGGCCAATCTATGAAGTCTTCCGTACGGCCAATCTACGAAGTTTTAGTGACACCTCCACACTCTATTTCTTCCATTACCAAAACGTATGCAGATCCCACTCTACAACTTTCAACATCTAATTTGTAAGCTTTAAGCTACATTTTGAAATAAAAATAAAAAAATTAAAAAATGTCGAAGTTAAGTAAAATCAGATTTCAAAAATTTACTTCCGGTTTTCTGTACGACGTTTTTTTTTTTATCCAAATTTGTGATAATTTTCAGATAGAACATTTATTTTTCTTAAAATAACACTACCTAAATTAAATTTTCATCTTTAAAATCTACACTAACAATAGATTTGAAAAAATCAATTTTTGAAATTTCGTCATTTTTTAAAGGCTCATAAAAACTGGCAACACAACTTAATAAAAAAATTAATGACGTACATTTATTCAGAACATTTAGGAGTATAATTAATCCAAGTACGAACAAAATCCGGGACCTGACATTTCTTTCGTTGTCCGCTTCGCGTGAAATGCCTCATGTTTTATTTACCTTTTTCTTATAATATAGATAGATAGCAATAGATAGCAAATATAGATAGCAAACAAGCAAATGGGTCTCCTGATCTGATGGAAAGAGTCAACCATCGCCTATAGACACCAAAAGTGTTAATGGTGCGTTGCTATCTTGTGGTGAGGTCTAATGCCACATGCATTAGTTTACCGGCTACCTTACCCTCCAAACCGGAACATGAAGCGACAAGCACTGACGCTATTATGGCAGGAATAGGTAAGGCGGTGATACCAGACCCTCGCGAGACAATGCAGAATTGTACCATCTAGTAGTCACGATAGCAGTGACTTGCATAGCCAATCGGTCGCCTTTTACGACCTTCCTGGCAGAACGGCAGTTGGTCTATTCATTAAACCAGCCCGGAACCAACACGGGGAAAAAGATCCCAGAGATTTAATACGACACACATAAGTTTATCGACTACCTAATCCTTCAAACCGCAACAGGTCATTTAAAAGTGCAGCAGAAATATATAATGCAGTATTACCACGGATTAAACTGAATAGGACTTTGAAGGCAATTTTTTAGGATGTCAATATCGCTTGCGTTTACATTAAGAAATACAAAGTTATAATTCTTACCGATGAAATAAAATCACTCCAAAGGTATTCCTTAAACCTTAGTTTTTTATTTGACACGACAAAATAGCACAATAGGCATATTTCTATTTTTTTGCTCTACAGGGTTACTTTGAAATGTCTGGTCAAATTTTAAAATTAGGAACTACATATTGAATTGAAAGTACGTTTTAATTATTATTGTGAAAATATCACAAGATAATATAAAAATATTCGTTTAAATAATCTCACTAAATTCATGAATTACATGCACCGAGTTTTATGAATGAACTCTAAAGGCGGCAGTGTGTTATTTAACACTGACCTATAATTTCGATAGTAACTAACTGTTACGTAATCTGTAGCTCTAAGTACATCTTTCCCGGTTACTTTTAATTTGGTTGAAGGCACTAAAATATGTTAGTTCGAATTTTGCGTAATTGAAATTATATCCATGTGTTTTGTTTGTTTCTGTCGGATAAAAATGAAATTTTGGATTTTGTAAATATATTTTTTAATACATTAATCGAACATAAATAACATATTATATATGTTAAACGCAGCAACCGACTTCCCATTTATCTCCGGAACCGTGTATCAGATCTTCACCAAATTCAAATGGAACCACACGAGAAGTACCCTCAAATACTTCTTGACATAACCTTGACTAAGGATAACCCAAAATTATTCACGAATGTAAAACCAATATTCAAAAATTTGAGTTATGACCAAACAGATACCTTGATATCAATAGTCCAATGGTGCCTTCGTAGATATTAAATTTTCCAAAAAATAATGTACTTAAAATAACCTATATAATTTCTACAAACTCGCACACAGAGTCAAAGTCAAAGTCAAAACATTTTTATTCAAATTATCCTTTACAGGCACTTTTGACAAGTCAACATTTTTTGAGTTACTACCGGATCGGACACAGTCACACCAATATACGTAAACCTACAGATATATCATACCTGTAATATAAATTTATAATTTACAAGATTTCACTCAATTGTCTAACTTCTTAATGTGCCTGGAGTACTGAAACTGTATTTTCACCGTCCACCGTCCACCGTCTATTGTAATACTAGTTGAAGTTGTAAAATAGGACTTGTAATTGACAATAGATAGAAATATATCCTCAAACCAAAACTTAATTTTCAAAACTGGTTTATACATAATTAAATTCTGAAGTAACAAACATTAAAAAACACAGCCGAATTGATAACCTCCTCCTTTTAAGGAGTCGGTTGAAAAGATTAACATTTTTAAGAAATATTTTAATGTAAAAGACAGAACCATTCCATTAAGAACTCCTGTTTGTAAACACTGACAAAATAAACACGAACGGAATAGGTCTATTTCGTAACTTTTCGGGAATTCTTTTTAAAACATATTTAATTAGAGTTGGTCAAAGCGACGACGGTTGCGGTTGCGTTCGCGATATGAAAATGAGTTTGGAAGTGCCTACAGCCTAGAGCTAACAAACTTGATGAGATTCCATTTGATTTAGATTCATAGCTTTTCTCGTAGTATTTGACTGGCCAAACAATTTTCCGCTTAATTTGCTTTCAATATAATGAGAACGATAAATAGATTTTTTATTTTCATTAACAATTTTCTTAATAACTTAAATTATTTCTTCTTCGTATTCTTATTGCTTAAGTGCTCATATTGAAAAATCAAAAGGGTGTATGTCATAACAAGGACATGTTTTGGTTGTAACGATTAAAACATTTCAATCAGATGCAAATAAAATCAGTTCAAGACAGTAAAACAGTAACTCTATATTGTCATATCATGGTATTGGCTACAATTTTTTTATCTTATTTCATCTTTCTTGCTATCATAAGAGGATTGTACTATAACGGTAGTTGATAAAATAATAATTCTATACAATAATGTGGGTTTAAAGGGCTGTATGAAATTTGAATTAACACGATTCACATTTTTTTATATCATAAAACAGCAAACAAGCAGATGGGTCCCCTGATGGAAAGAGCCACCCATCACCTATAGACACCAAAGATGTTAATGGTGCGTTGCTATCTTGTGGTGAGATCTAATGCCACATGCATAAGTTTACCGGTTGCCTTACTCTCCAAACCGGAATACGACAGTGAATAGTTAAGGCGGTGGTACCAGACCCCGACGAGACAATGCAGAACTCTACCACCTAGTAGCCACGATGGTAGTGACTCGTATAACCAATCGGTCGCCTTTTATGACCTGCCTGGCAGAACGGCAGTTGGTCTATTCTTCGAAGGAGCCCGGGACCAACATGCGGAAAAATATTTTTAAGTAGAGATAAGCTCGCCCACTGTACTCATGTTACGTTTATGTCCTTTTTGTATTATTTTCTGTATATTATAAAGTGTAAGATCAATAAATTGACGAATAAAAATGTTTTTATCATCAAAATAATTATAATGTTTAGTTAAAATCTTCTCTGAAACACGCTGAATAAAATACACGCAACAATGTCGTGTTATCCAAGGAAGCTACTCATGTTACAAAATATGTAAATAATAAGCTTTTACACGTTGGGTTTCATAACAAAAGTAAATAACGAAAAATATTTCTATTATTTAAAAATTTCATAACATAAAAGAAAAATCATTTAATATAAAAAATATGCAGCAGTTATCTTTGGAATTCTTATTTTCCTAAGAATGAATCAGATATAGTGTAGTTTGTAATGGTTAATAATAATATGGCGATATTTTTTTTATATCATAAGATACAAGCAGATGTGACCTTGATGGAAAGAGTCAACCATCGCCTATAGACACCAAAGGTGTTAATGGTGCGTTACTATCTTGTGGCGAGGTCTAATGCCACATGCATAAGTTTACCGGCTACCTTACCCTCCAAACCGGAACACGACAGCGACAAGCACTGACGCTATTGCGGCGGGAATAGGCAAGGCGGTGGTACCAGACCCGGGCAAGACAATGCAGAACTCTACCGCCTAGTAGCCACGATGGTAGTGACTCGCATAGCCAATCGGTTGCCTTTTACGACCTGCCTGGCAGAACGGCAGTTGGTCTATTCTTCAAAGGAGCCCGGAATCAACACGGGGAAAATATGGGGAAAATATATATTATCCAAATATATTATTTGTTCAAATAAATTCTCAACAGTAAATTATAGCACTTGGAATCTAATTCTAACAGATGAATAACTAGCGGCACACTTTCCTGTGGCGTTCACAATAGCTCAATCTTAGCTCGAATAGCGTCAGACGTGACCAACCTAGCTGACTAACGTATCAATACGTTCCGAATTTAAATGAAACGTTCAAAATAAGCCATGTTTAAGCATTGCATGGAATCCCATTTAATATTTTCTTGAGCATAGTGATTTTTTATAATAGGTTAGTAAATTATCAGATGGCTTTTTTGATAGAGATCACCGTCGCACTAAGTACACCAACAATGTTAGTAGTGCGTTGCTATTCATGTGGCAGGGTTGGAATACCACGTATATAAGTTTACCAGCCAACTTTACTTGCAAAGCATAATACGTTGGTGGCAAGTATAGACGCTATTACAGCAGGAATATATCAGGCGGTGAAACCAAATATCCGGACGAGACGCCGACGATGCCTTAATTTCATCCGATAGCTACGGTGTTGCAAGGTGTTTTAATTTGACCGGCTAAATCGGTGCATGATTGGCAACCTTACTCTTTAAACTGGAACACGACAGTGACAAGTGGTAACGCTATTGCAGCAGGAATAGAAAAAAAACAGAATTATACTCTCATACTTAGTATTGTATAGGTACTCTTTGCTATATTCGGGCGACACGTTGTGGAACTCTAGCACCTGATATTAGCGAATAGTAATATTAGTGAGAAAACAAACTTTTTGGGATGTATGCCCGATATATCGATAAAGTTATATTATAATATAGGACATTATACATTAAATATATACTTCCTAATATTGCCCAGCCTTATAATGTCCTATGCATTATAATGCTGGGTAATGTTAGGTAGTCATGCAAGTAAAGAAAAAGTTTAATAACCCAATTAATTTTTTTCCCTAATAAATTCTCAACAGTAAATTATAGCACTAGGAATCTAATTTTAACAGACGAATAACTAACCGTACACTTTGCAATGGAATTCACAATAGCTTTATCTCAACTTGAACAGCGACAGACGTGACCAAACTAGCCGACTAACTTATCAATTTGTCCCGAATTCAAATGTTTTGTACTGTGTATATATAATATAAATGTTTAAGTGTTGTATATTACATTTTTTTATTATAGTGGATTTCTTTTCAATCAACTTTGTAAAAAGTAGGAGATTCTAAAGTCGGTTGTATTTTTTAGCAATCACGAAATCACTGACCTCAAAGAGTGCGCTCACCACTAAAATACCCGAGGCGCAGACGTAAACAGCAGCCTCATCACACTAATCCAAGATAGACGCAAACTTAGATACTGGCTTGCATATTCAGCATCTGAAACCGTAATGTAGAACAGCGTATAAACTCACACTATTTTCATAAATGACAGAGTTTCATCTGTCATTTATGACAGAGTTCAGGGGCTCGATTCTAGTAACAAAACGTCTAAAGACTAAAAGCATTAAGGGCTCTTACCTATTTTCTTAGAGTCTAAGGTCCCACTATAAAACGAGCTTTACCGAGCTAGTTAACGAATGAAAAGTATTTTAAATTAGCTCCTGTTGTCCACACGGTGACCATTTTTTTTATCAAAATTAGTGTAGTAAACATGAATTTTTTTAAAGAACTAACAAGTTAAGCAATATTATCTTTTTATTATATAAATTCTAAGACGAATAATAAATTAAATCAACGGCTAGAAATACTCAGAGAAGTCATTCAGTTGTTTAGTTTTCAAGGATAAAACAGATTTGTACTGTTCCATCTCTGTAATATAATCAACCATTAATTTCACGGGAATCCCTATCAAATTTAAACGGAAACCTCTTAAAAGCAAAGTAAATTGCCGAACATGCCCTATCTTACATTAACGTGGTAGGAGTTTGCGAAATTTAATTTCGGTTTCGTTTGTTTTCTAAACAAAAAGCAACCTTAGAAGGTTATAGTCTCAAAGAGAATTTCGTTGTAAAAATTGTATGTTAAAGAAATAAAAGATATTTTATTTTTTTGGAGGAATAGCAACCTTTTGACTGGCTCGTGGTCTAGGGTTTAGCCTATTTGGCTCAGATCAAGAGGTGGTACGAGATATACTGAAGACCGTGTAGTGCCGAATTTCAATTTTGGGCGAATCTCGGCCAGTATGTGAGGGTGGATGTCAGGAGTGGGCGAGCTCGTTCTTCTTCCTTCAAAAGCAAACGAAACACATTATCTGTCTTTATTGGAAGATAGTATGCTACTAAATGTTCGCACTGTGTATCTAGCCAATGAGGTTCCTTAGATCATCTATGTTCATGACAATGCTCGCACGCACACCGCTCGTATTGTAAATGAGTGGTTCATCCGGCATGGTGATATCCTGGCCAGCAAAATTTGCAGATATGAACCCCATAGAAAATCTATGGGGTGTGATGATTCAGCGATGGGAAAACGAAAATGAAAGGACAAAAGAGGCCATAGAAAACCACTGCCGAACTATTTGGGAAGATACAAGAGGATCAGATCTATGCTCTCGTCTCGTAGGTTCCATGAAAAATAGATTACTATGTGTTATTGACGCTAATGGTGGCTATATCCGTTATTAATATATTATATTTCTTTGTTTGTAACTTTTATAGAAGTTTGCTTGTTTATTTGGCTAGTTGTCAATTCAATATAAGATTTTTTGAGTTAATCTTCCTCTTAAGTTTCATTTCAATTGTGCATTATACCTATTATGATAATTGATACGCCATCGAGGGCCTCGAATAATTTTCAAATTAGCAGTAAAGTTAAATCTATTCAAGTGAGATAAACTTTATTTGATAGAAAACTTCACATTTATAGAATTGTTTTTTGTACTGGTATGTTGGCATGATTGATTCGTACACTAGTGCAAGCGAAACTAGATCTTAAGATGACGAACCTATTTTTACCGTGACTGTACTTCCTAAAGACATCAGAAAATCCCCTTCAAAGCTGTCATTCAAAAGACAACATTATATTTCAATGTATAAAAATGCTGACGTCAATTTGGTTACCGTGTTTAGATTGCCCTGTGCTCATAGATGTTTCTTTGTTATGTATGTATAATAAGTATGTGTATGTATATATGTATGTAATTAAGTATCGTATAATTTAATAATATGTATAATGTGTAAAACATGTATATATTTATGTTGCAAATTATTTATTTTTCTGGATTAATTTCGTTTGTTTTTTCATAGTAACTTTAAGTTATTCAAATAGAGTTAAGATTTGATTTCTGAGAAGATTTATAATATCAAAGCCGCAGACTGCAATAGCAGTAAAATGCATTTTTAACCTAAGATAGAAATGCTGCGAATACGATCGCATAATTCATAAGTCATTTCGACGTATAGCGTGTAAGGAAAATAAAGTACTGTCATAAACGGAACTATATCCAAATGCAAGCGAAAAGGACACCTGGGTCAGCTTAGAAGATTTCCCTCAACGTAATTAAATTTAACTCAGTTGTGGCGTTTTATAGAGTATTGTAATTATTTTTAATGTAATATAAATTAACCAATAATTTGCTAGGTTCTTTCAATGATATTATGCTAGCAACACTGCATTTTTGTTCCTTTTCTGTTTAAAATTTCATTTTTCGAGTACTTACGTAATGTAAAAAAAATAATAAATTAAACATATTATTTACAAAAAATTGTGACGTATCTGCACACAAATTTTTAACTATAAAGTTTATTCGAAATTAAATGTGTTTATATTAAAATGCAAAACAAGAATTTTGGTATTTTTCGTTTTCTTATAAGTGAAAAATTCGAGAAGTTATGACCCAAACAACAAAAAAGTTTTTTTGCTCCTGTAAAGTACGAATAATGGCGTATACGACCTTTCTACCGCAAAGAAGAGACGTATATATGTAATATTTCTGAAATTGGCTTATACTTCAATATGATGAAATATCTATTTAGGCGTCCAAGCACGTATTCTTTTGTAAGTGTGCCTTTGTTCACGCATTTTTTGGAAACTAGAAACTATATCGAGATAATTCTTTTTGCTTCTAATCAGGTATATTCAAAGTTAGGGAACAGTCTCTGGTTCATTAAAAATCAGTTCAGTAGCTTTGGAGATATGAGAATAGTTGATATCTGACGTCGGATTGAGATTTCAAACTGCTATTATTTAACATTCTGAGGAATAAAATTATATTATAACTACCTGTGTCCGCGACTTCGTCCGCGTGGAATAAATTCTAAAATAAAAGTTCCGGGGTTTTACGCGAATAGTTCCCGTTCCCGTGCGATTTCTGGGATAATAACTATCCTATGTTCTTTCTCGTGTCTCAAACTATCTTTGTATCAAATTTCATCCAAATTGGTTTAGTGGTTTAGCCGTAAATAACAGACAGACAGACAGACAGATAGGGTTACTTTCACTTTTATAATATTCATATATAAAATATAAGAACGTTCAATTTAGATCCAGGTCATTGAAAACCCGTGAAAGTATCAAGAATAACGTTTATAGACTCTATAGCTTCGCTTAGTTTTTACGGCAAAAAATTAAAACAAACGATGGCCTATATTTTTTTTTATTATATTATACAATAGCAAACAAGCAGATGGGTCTCCTGATGGAAAGAATCAACCATCGCCTATAGATACCAAAGAATTTAATGGTGTGCTGCTATCTTGCGGCGAGGTCTAATGCCACATGCATAAGTTTACTGATTACCTTACCCTTTAAACCGGAACGCGACAATGACAAGCACTGACGCTATTACGGCAGGAATAGGTAAGGCGGTGGTACCCGGTCGAGACAATGCAGAACTCTACCACCTAGTAGTAACGATGGTAGTGACTCGCATAGCCAATTGGTCGCCTTTTACGACCTGCCTGGCAGAACGACAGTTAGCCTATTCTTCATAGGAGCCCGGGACCAACACGGGGAATATCATGTATCACTGTCATTGAGACTACTAGATGATAAGATTTTGCAAGTATTGCCCGGGTAATTGGTATTACCGCCTCACTTATTCCGTTTTGGAGAGTAAAAAAAACACTTTTTTATAAAATTATTAGTCAACGATAACTCTCGAACGGATGAACCGATTTTGATGCTATTTGAGGCATTGAGCGCAGTTTTTTAGGAATTGGAACTGATTGGATTGTGTGATCATCGGTACGGTTCTCCGAAAAATTTTGGTTTTTTTTTAAAATTTCTCAAAATATGCTTGGCCAAATCGATTTAGATAATCAGGAAGTTTAAGTTTGGCGAACCTTAATCGAATTCCATCAACTGCGTATTGATCGGTCTGGTAGGTCAGCAATTGTGAGGTGCTTACATGCACACACATACATACTTGACATACGTACATGTCATTGTGACGGTAGCGAGAAGTTAATTAGTGCGCAGATAGACGCTACAGATTTATACAGATTTAAGTGTTAACAAAAACCATGCCATCAAAAACTTTGCTTACGTACCTACCTAGGACAGGAGAGAACTGTAACGTACTACCGACAAACTGTTAATCAGTTTGGCAGATAAGATAGTATGTATTTGCTTTAGAGTATCTAATTTTCCAATAATGCCATGTGGCATTGTCATTTCGCCATACAAATAAAACATATCATTAACGGCTTTTGTGTCTATAGGCGATTATTTATCTTCCATCAGGAAAGCCATCTGCTTTTTTGCTATCTGATAATCTCATTATGGTCCAAATGGTAAAATTTTATTAGTGGAACGAACTAGAAGAATGTTACTAAACAAATCATGTGTCACAATTACAGCTCCAACTGGTATCGCCGCATTAGTCAAAAAATAAGTTTATGTATATCAAAATTACAAGTATAAATGCGAAAGCTTGTGAAGGTGTATATGTGTTTTTTGCCCTTTCACGCGAAAACTACTATCGGGGTTTGACATAGTGAAGTTTTTACCGCAAATATTGCTAATAGTCCAAATACCACTAAAATTGATAGAAATGTTAATAATCCTTATACGTAAAATTGTTGGTCTAAACTAAGTCAATGAAGCCAGCAACTTTAGATAAATTCAGATGTATATTACAGGGCAGGTATTGTAGAAATATACATTTCTTCTTATTATTATTATTATTTATTTCAAAAGTACAGTACAATAACTTACATTTCTATTGGACTCCACACTTAACAAGGCCTGTGGTGTGGATACCATGCAGTGATTTCCGTAAATTTCACGGGAGGTAATAAAATTATACAATAAAACAAGAAGAAAATTAAAAAGAGAATTTGAGATTTGAAATCTCAAAGAAGAGACTGAGGTAATTTATCTTTATCTTTTTATCTGTGGCGTAGCTATGTCATTATGAGCCGCCCCGTTCACATGAGTAGATTCTTTGGCCCCGTTTGTCGAGTGGTTATCGAACTTAGTCACGAATCGATTGGGCTTGGGGTCGGTTCCCTGCAGGGACAAACATTTATGTGATGAGCATAGATGTTTGTATTTCTAGGTTTAGGTGTTTATTATGTATGTAACAGTATTTATGTATGTATTTCTACGTATTAGTATCGTTGACTAACACCCATAACACAAGCAAATAATTTGCTTATTTTGGGATTAGACAGATTTGTATAATTTATTCAGCGATTATTATTATTATTGTTTTGTCAATGCAATCGCATGGGGCCCTCTGATCCAAGATGCGGGCGGCAGGCCACAGATGATGCTTTTTTAAATACTTTTTCAAGGATTTTCTAATATTATTAGTACTATTACAGGCCCTGTAATGTCATCGTGTCCAATGCCTAGGCACACCACTTAAAAAATAATAGTAGGGGAGCCCAGGATTCTAAATGGGTACTTACTTGAGCGTCGTAGGGATCTATTGGATTTTGTAGATTAAATTCTAGGAAAAATAAAAGGTTATATAATGTTTTTCATTTCAATGATAGGGAAAAAATCTACAAATAAAAAAATGTTTAAAAAAAAACAGAGACATGGAAACACTGAAGTGCGTTAGATTAGGGTACGGTAGGTTAATTTCTAATTAAAATTTAGAAAATCTGACGATTCAATTGTAGCGTAAGGGAGTGGGAGGGTCATAAATTTGCAAAGAAAACGTTGTTTTGACATGTTGTCTGATTTTTTTTTTTACTATGCAGGAAATGTTGTAAGAATTACGAAAAAAGTATAATCTGACAATTTTGACAAACCGAAGTGATCTTAAATTTTTTTCTGCCATAGTTACTCTCCCTCTATAGAAAGGGTTTATATTTGGTGAAGAACTATAAGAGGATGCGAGGTACCCCCCTGCTATGTTAATCTGACGCGCTCGAGTAAATACCAAAATGCCCTCTTGGGCTCCCCTACTATAAAAAACAATTACAATTTCAGTTTTGATTCATTTTATTGCTTCAGGCGTTGCTTTGCGGAAAAAAGTGAAATTAATTTAATTTGCTAATATCTGCAAATTGTTCTATGTGTCCTCCGCGATGGCACCGAAAAGAAAGACATCGGTTTTATAAATGGATAAAACTCCTCGATGGTCGATCTCATAATTTTTGTCTGTACCATCGTGATCGGTGAGTTTCATCCATGTACTAAACCGACGTCTTTCTTTTCGATGCCATCGCGAAAGACACATATAACAGTTCGCGGATAATAGCAAATTTATTTAATTTCACCTATTTAGTTTTAATTCACTTATTAGACAACATTTATCTACTGCTAATGGGAATTATAGCTATTTTTATTTCATTATCACGTGAAGTTATTTGTTTTTTGTTACTGCTATACCTTGGGTGATAAATTACGATCGTTATATTTTATTAGTGACGATTATTGTCACACTGGGTGCATTTAATTCCGTATGTTATATCGCCACGCAGTGATTACTATTTATAAGTGATTAGTTAAGTGAAATAACATATTAAACATGTTCTCTCTTCTAGATGGTGGTACGGTGTTGCTCAAATGTAGTTGCTTTGTCTCTTTCGCACGATGGATTTCTGTGAGTTATAAGCATGAGTAGTAGCTTCGCCCGCGTGAAATTAATCACGCTCGCGTTATATATAACGGACGGTTTCGATGCATTTAACTGGTGTGACACGTGAATTATTTTATAACGAGTGATATAATCAGTGATGTGTGAAATGTGCCATGCTTACTGCCGGGTGACTAACTTTTCGTCGAGCGCTCGACAACCCACGTTTGTTTTTATAACAGACAAAGGGTATGTCTTCCTCATGTATTAAAAAGAAAAGGGGACCACAGCACCACCCCAGTAGCGTTGTTTTTCTTGTTTCGGTAGCTCTAAAGTAGTCACAAATAAAATCTGCAAATGGTTGCAAATGAAATTTTTAATTTTTTTCTTTTAGAACCAACAATAATTGACAACAGTAATTAACTGATGTTAAATTTCATCTATCTATAATATGTTAATACGTGAAGGGAAAGCTTTGTGTCACTTTCTTGTTGCGTTTATACTGCCATTCTTGTTACGTTTATATTTATTTATTCAATGTATTTCTAAGGCATATTTTATAAAAATATTGACTTTCTGCACTCCTACATCGTGTAAGCTTTAATTGTTCCGAATTCCATACTCCTCCGTTTGCGTAATTGTGTTAAAGAATACAAAGATTTTGCATCATTTATTAATATATAGTGTCAATTCTTGTCTCGGACGCGGAAATAATAAGCTGTGTTAGTACGAATATTTAAATTGAAAGCTACCCGAAATGGTCGTTAAAAAATGTGAAAAGTGCAAAAAGAATATAACAAAAAAGATACCTGGATTAGAATGTAGTAGATGTGACAAGGTGGTTCATGCTGACCCTACTTGTTCTAAGCTTTCCAATAAACAGTTGAACACCCTTCGAAACTCACCAGGGATCGAGTGGTGTTGTGAAGATTGCCTTAAGAACAGTTCTCGTAGGTCTTCATATGTGATCCCAGACGAAGACGGCGACGATGAGGAGTCGGAACATGGATCTGTAACGCATCTTCATACCATTGATAATCGGAAATTGGTACAAGATATTAGCTGTGAGCTGAAGAAGACCTTCCGTGAGGAAATAGGTAATATTAATAATAATTCTAATAATTATAAATAATAATAATAATTTTAACAATACTAAAAAAGTTTATCAAATCGTAAATCAAATGCTAGGACGCCTAACTTTATCTATAGATACCGCAATTATTAAAGCATTTGATTCCCAAGGACTTACTACTAAATTAATAGCCGATAACTTTGCAGCGGAGTTTGACAGGACAATCAAAGGCATAATACCTAATTGTAGTATAAAACTTCTAGACCCAAATACTTACAACACACCTATCAACTCTAGTATATTATTTAAGAAAGCTACAAGTAAAAACATTAATAAAATAATACATAACTTAAACTCAAACAAATCCCCGGGGCCTGACAACATTTCTATATCTGACATTAAAGTTGGTAGCAATGAATTGTCACCTGCTATAGCGAACTTAATTAACTGTAGCATGAAATCTGGAATTTATCCAGACGAGCTAAAAGTCGGATGTGTTAGACCCATTTTTAAAAAGGGTAGGCGTGATGATTACACTAATTATCGCCCTGTTACTCTGCTATCGTCTATAGATAAAATCGTAGAAAAATATGTATGTGAACAAATACGTACATTCTACGACAAACAGCAAGTAATATACCGAAATCAATTCGGCTTTCAATCAGAGAAAGGAACAACTGACCTTCTGTCATGTTTCACTGACGAAGTGAATACTTACCTAAATAGTAAAAAACACGTACTCGCCTTATTTATTGATTTTTCACGTGCCTTTGATACCTTAGAACATAAGCAACTAATAACTAGTTTAGATAACTGTGGAGTGCAAGGCCCTATGCTCAAATGGTGTAAAAATTATTTGAAAAACAGGAAAACCACTGTTAAAGTTGGCAATTCATACAGTGAACTTATAACATCAAATGAAGGCACAGCGCAGGGATCCGTCTTAGGTCCTCTCTTTTTTCTCTCTTACGTTAATAACATGAATAACTGCATTAAGAACTCTACTTGTTATCAGTTTGCAGATGATACTTGCCTATTAACGAGCCACAAGGACCCACAGAAGGCCCGTGACCTTCTGCAGTCTGACCTGAACGCTCTGATCCAATGGTGTCATGATTCAGGTATGGTAGTAAATCCAAATAAAACAAAGTTATTAATAATAAAATCCCCTTACATTAAACATAGTCCAGTCCAAAAGTTAATAGCCCATAATCATGGCTGTCTGCACGCACCGAATATGAATAGATGCTCTTGCCCACTTATAGACATAGTAACAGCGCAAAATTACCTCAGTGTATCGATTGACTCGAAAATTAACTGGTCGAATCACATTGAATATGTTTGTAGAAAACTGAGACAATTTTTGGCAAATTTAGTCATTCTCAAAGATCGTATTCCATACAAAGTCAAAATAATGTTATATAACTCGCTAGCTGAATCTAATATTCGGTATGGGCTTAGCAGCTATGGGCGAACGTACTCCTCCTATTTTAATCAAATTTATAGATTGCAGTTAAAAATATTAAAGAATGTAGTGTCCCCAAAAATCAGACTTCAATTTAAATATGACAATTTAAATAGGCCTATTCAGACATTGTAAAATACTACCCGTACAAGCACAGTTTATGTATAATTTGATTAAGGAAAACTTCTTTAACGAATTTCTAAAGAAATTAGTTAAACATCCTGTATGTACAAGAGCTGTATCTACGAACCGGTTTTGTATGCCGCGCGCAAAAAATGTATACGGGGAAAGAACAACTAGCTGGTTGATTCCCCGTTTGCTAAATAAACTGCCATTTGAGTTTATAAATACCTTTACACGAAAAAATATTAAAGCTAAACTCAAATCATACTTCTTGAATAACTTGGAAAGTTTTCAAGAAGTTTGATTTGAGTTTGAATCTAGGAGACTTAATATCCGTGTCTACTCTATTTTACATATTAAGTTAATTTAAAAATAATGTGTAGTATTGTACATAAACCTTTGTGGTTTTTTTTCTAATGCTACTATAGTCAAATGTACTATTGTTTCTTTTATTCAATAATAAATTTAAAAAAAAAGTGTGTTATATTTTGAAAATATAAAGTAAATGCTTTTTACTTTTTGTTATTACGAGAAATTTTCGGCGCGAACTTGTGCTTAAAAAATGTATTAAAATATTTGCTATGGTTTTAAACTGGGACTGCATTCACTTATGTATCGTACGTTTGTATATCTTAAGTAGACACTGTTACGTGCTTCGTGTTCGTATTGTGCAATATAACACCAATTATATTAAAAACGTGTATTCACAACACAAATATACAAAACAATACAATGCAATAACTAAATACACTGATTAACACTAATGACACTCACTATACTAACACTAGAATTAACAGACTATACAGAATCACAAAATAAAACACTTCTCGTATTCACTGTACTATTTATTTATATATTTAATGCTTTATTGTACACTTACTACAGTTAACTTGTAAAGCTCGTAAGTTTTCTCGTATTCTGCTCTAACTAAATAAACATGGGACCTGCTTCCCTCCGTACTGAGACGATCGTGGTTATACTGATAATCGCCCCAATACGACTCCAGGGTCTCTAAACGCCTCTTAAAATAGTCGGCAGACTTGCGTTCTGCCAAGTCTTTTTTGATGTTTGTAATCATCTTACTGATGGCGACGTGAATGTCTTGTTGGTTTTGGTAGATAGCTTCCATAGTGATAGATGAAATAAAGTAAAATAAAAGGCAACGATCTTACTTGAAAGCTCCTTGTTGACTGCTTACGGTAGTTGCTGTTGCAGAATTCCTGTTGTTTGGTAGTCAGGATACTGTTGAGATTTTTGCACACACACTGGCACACACTTAAAAGTCAGTTTATTTTTTGTTCATTAACACACGATATTGATATTGATTGAACTGGTAGTTTGTAGTGCTTAATATTTGTTTAAAAAAATATTTGATAAGTCAATGGGTAACCGAAAAGGTCCATTTAATAACTATTGATATTTATTGATTCAATGGTTATGTATTGGTTAATTTTAATTTAAAAATTAATTAATATTTTATAAATCACTGGTTAAACGGCGAGGGACCATTTAATAGTTATTGGTGCTATGGTGCTAAATAGTTATTGATAATTGATAGTTGATTTTGATTAATTTTATCTTAAAAAAATAATTATGATTTTATAAATCACTGGTTAAACGGCGAAGGACCATTTAATAGTTATTGGTGCTATGGTGCTAAATAGTTATTGATAATTGATAGTTGATTTTGATTAATTTTATCTTAAAAAAATAATTAATATTTTATAAATCACTGGTTAAACGGCGAAGGACCATTTAATAATGTACGGGTTCTTGCTAACTAGTACACTATTAGATTGATAAATGATAGATGATATTGATTATTATATATTGATTTAATATTGATGATACACTTGAAATGAAATGATTAGTGAGGACGCGTAGCGCTCTTGATGGCTAAATGCGAACTGTCTTATTATACTAATTAAAATAATAATGAATAATGTGTGTCGTGTAAAATGATGAATTGCAATATGTTACGGTTGCACCGTACATGCTCCCAAGGGAGAAAAGAAACTAATGATAGATGATTATGGTGATGAGACAAGGTGAAGCCATTAAGTCCTTATACTAAACATTTAGAGTCCCTAAGACACTTGTTCACTTTATGTTTATAGATTTCACTGTATATTTTATTTTTTATTTCACTTTAATTTTTCAATAACGCACTTAATTCTCACTCATTGTTACGCGCACTGATACTACATACTCATATAAGCACAGATAGGTTTTAACACTAAACTACTGGTAGGCAGGGGCTGCTCAACGTTAATAGTAGAATGAGCAGTCGCTAGTTCGACCCTCTCCACCGCCGTGCGGGAGGGCTGCTTGCTACTCTCTCGCTGTATCTCGAAGAATACTCCAATGGCTAACATCATCGCATACATTACAATGTGGTGATGAATGTATCGATAAAAAATTTGATTTGATATTATGTTTGTCGAGGTCATCTCATTGCTTGAGAGGGAGATAAAGAATATTGTAGAATTTAAGAATCATTTTCTATGCCTTTTTTTATTAAAATACTTCTCACTTCTACTGTGTTCGTATTCACAAAAAAAATCTAAAATTTCAAAGTTTATGGCAAGCTGATTGACATAGTAAAGTTTGATGTGGTCATTATCTCTTGTTAAATGGATATCCCTTTTATTGTTCTGCGAAATAATCGCCGAGTACATCGAATAAGGTGTTTACAGTATATCCGACGCCATTGATAAGGCTACGGCGCCGGCGCATGTCTGGGACACGTGGATAAATGCTGACCCAACAACAGGTGGTTTGTTGTAATTGTATGTATTCTAATTCCGGGTACTCAAGTTGCAGTTGATTTGAATATTATGTCACAATGGGAATAACCTTGCAGTTTATTACGAAGTTTGTTTAGGTAGGTTATGTGTTTGCTACATGTAAAGTAGTATCTTACCAATGCGAATACGTGTTATTATAGAAAATATCTACCATTCGTCTGTTGTAATTATTATTTATATCGGATATAAGTTTGTTAAGTATATAATAATTTTCTATCGGACATTTTGTCGAAGTATAGTTCTTGGTTGTCCATTTTTGGTCACATTTCTAAGTAATGATGCAGTTATAATGCTTATGAAGAATAATAGTGCCATTGATATAGAGGTAAAGTTACATTTGTTTTTGTTATTCTTCTACCCTTTTCTGACGACTTGCCTGATTCGTCCTCATGATCTCGTCTTGAATGAACAGATGACATTGAAAAGTTTATGACGGGATACTTGATAGACCCGTTTTTTGTTTTTAGCGTAACGACCCTGATGTGGCCGTTCGTACTCAAATGTAGTACCACCCCGCATCCTAGAGCACACTTGCCTGGGGGTAGGTTTGCATCGTTGATTGTAGCTATCTCATCGATTTTGATATTAGGCTGATGATTTCTGCACTTGCTCCTTGCTGTCAATTGAATAAGATATTCAATACGCCGTCGTTTCCAAATATCCTGTATGATCTTCTGAGTCATATACCATCCATATGTTTGTATAGTATAATCGTTCAGACATTCCTTGATCTTGTATATCAGTTTGACTAAGAGTAGAGCGCCATCGAGTTCATTTTTCAGCAATGATAAAGTTTTGTTACTGGGGACTATTCTTGCCTTTCCTGCCACTAAGAATGTATTGTTGTTCCTTCTATATTGTATTGTGCCATAAACGACCCACGCGTAGGCCTTATTTGAGAACTCACAGAATCCGTGAAGTTCGATTAAGTTGCGCTCTGCGGAAGTTCTCACCCAGCGAGGTAGTCGACGTTGGTTTACGCAAGATATATCTTCTCTGATAAATAACCACTCCTTGATGAATTCATCTGGTAGCTGTTCATCCCATTGGATATGGGACGTCCGTACTTTCTGAAATGACAACTTTAATCTAGTTGATAGTGGGGATAACCAACCCGGAGGGTCATATAACTTGGGTATGTCAGAGAGCAAGGTTCGTTTGGTCAGATTCTTAGTGATACATTCTACCTCTGATTGAAATGTAAATAAATATAGCTTCGAGTTCCACTTGATACCTAGTGTTTTTGTTGATGCTGAAGTGCCTGAGTGTTTAAATTCCAAAACATCTTGATTTCTCTCCGTGTGCTTATTTTGTAAAATTTCTGGTAAATTTGATTTCCATTTACTAAGGTTGAATCCACCTGACTTCAATAACTGAATCAATTCTTGCTGTAATTTGAGTGTTGATTGTATATAAAATGACGTTTCAAGGACGTGAGCAGTTTTCTTCTTGTTTTCAGCTAACTGTTTTAGCGTAACCATAGTTAAAAACGGCGCGGCCTTGGTACCATATGTGAATGTGCATAGTTCATATCCTTTGATAAATGAGTCGGTCACATCATGCCAAACAATGTTCTGTAGGCTTTGATCTTGCTGGCTAATGCAGATAAAGCGAAATATTTTTTCTATGCCCGCAGTAAAATCGTAGCGGAATTGTTTCCATCTCAACAACAAGGATTGAAAATCATTTTGTATATTCAGCTCTTTTAACATAAGGTCACTAATATTATGACCAGATGATGTTTTTCTTAAGGCATTAAAAACAACTCTAAGAACAGTGGTAGTAAAGTCATTTTTCAATACACAATGGTTTGGTAGGTAACGCTCAGGTTTCGAGTAATTAATTGCCGGTTTCATGTGTCCTATGGTCGGGAGTTCATTCATAAAATATTTATATTGTTTTACAATGCTACTATTATGAAATTTTTGTTTTAATTGGCGATTTTGGGCAATGGGTGTGTGTTTAGGCATCCTTAACTGTTCTACGAAGTTCTCCTTGAGTGGAATAGTGATTTCATATGACCGGTCAGGTCGCTCTTGCATGGTTGATTTATTATAACTAACACACTGCCTTTCCTCCTGCGATAATACTGATGATTCAGTAATATCTTCTATTTCCCGAGATTTACGAATTTCCTTCATATGGTTCAGCACAACGTTGCAATGCAGTGTTTGCATATTCCCGCACAAAATCCAACCCAAACGCGTCTGTTGCGCTATTGGTACTGTTTGTTCTGCTGGTGATCTGCTGATTCCATCCATTATAATTTGTGAATATACGTCTACCCCTAACAATATATCCACGGGGCGGCTAACATTGAAATCTGGGTCTGCAAGTTGTATGCCATCTAGATGCGGCTAGGAAGGCTTATTAAATGTGTTGTTAGGTAAATTTTTTATCAATGTGTTCATGATGTAAGCTTCTGTTTGAAAAGAATAGTCACTATAAAGTGATGAAAATTATATTTTTGTGACTCCTTTACAGTTGCTCTGGTTAGTTCCTATACCAGACACTACTCCTTTGCACTGACGTTTAGGTAAAGCTAAAACTTGTAAGGCCTTTTCGGAAATAAGCGAGGTTTGAGAACCCTGGTCTACAAGTGCTCTCATTTGATGATATGATCCATTGCTTGCTTGAACTTTGATCATTGCTGTTGCTAGCAATATTTCTTTGACGTTGCTGCTATGTTGTAACACAAAATTTTCATGATTTGATTCTTCAACACTTTTTTCGTCGACTGATGTGATATTGCAAAATGAGTTATTGCACGCTTCATGTATAAGTGTATTATGTTTACCATTGCACTTACGGCACCGATGTTCCGAAATACATGCTCTATTTCCATGATTATAAAGACAATTTTCGACTGAAGTTGCGCTAATGTTTTGCGTTTTAATTGCGGAGTCAGGTTTAAAAATTTGTTGCAAAAATAAATTCTATGTTTTTCTTTGCAGAGTGGGCAAACAAAATTTGATTTAGCGAAATTAATATTGGCCAATAATTGATTTCCCTTTTTCACTGGAAAAGAATTATTATTTGATTTTGTTTTGAAATGTGATGAATTTGAGTTATCTGAAGTCTTAGGGTATTCGTATCTTTTTCTAGAGGATTCTAACGTAGTGAATCTATTTTCTAGATATTTCAAAAAATTCTGTAAATCAGGCAAATCTCTAGGGTTTTTCATTGATTCCAAGTAATGATTGTGTGACTCATGATCAAGTTTTTGCAATAAAATATGTACAATCAAAGGGTCCCAGCTACTTGTATTTACGCCGAGATTTTTAATGGCATTTATACACTCGTGAGTGGTGTCATGTATCCTTTTAATATGGCTTACCAGAGGTTGTTGCGTTGTCGGTAAATTAAGTAACGTATTTGCGTGTGTCGCAAAAATCAACCTAACATTGTTATAACGGTTGTTTAGTATTTCCCAAGCAACGGGATAATTTTCAGTACTGATTTGTAGGTGTTGAATTAATCGCTCAGCTTCTCCCCTAAGCTTGCCCTTCAAAAATTGCATTTTTTGGGCATTTGAAAGGGCAATGTTGTTGTGAATTGCTTCGGAAAAAGATCTTTGAATGATACCCATTGTTGATAATTACCGCTGAATACGGGAATATCCATTTTCGGGGACCAGCTTTCCCTATGCGATACAGACCACAACTTTGAATTTATCTCCCTTTTTAACCTGTTGAACATTATCTCATGTTTCGTGAACGAACTTTCATAGGATTCATCCACACCCTCTAACTCACTATCTAGTTCCAGGTGCAGAGAATCAATAATAGACCACCTCGATTGCAGAGTGCTCAAAGCATCTTCTAACTCCCATTTCTGGTTAAGATGTTCCAGTTGTATTCCTGATATGGTTCGAATGAATGCTCTAAAGTTGCTTGCTTGCCTCTTTAGCATTTCATCCAACTTACTGGAAGAACCCCTTGAACATGATTTAAGGGGTGAGGTTCGCTGACATTCTTCATATGGTACATCCCTATCGTCTTGCGGAGAATCGCTTGCACCTGGTTGTACCCCCGACCTATTCTTTAAATATGCTTGAAGTTGTTCATTGATGAAACCTTTAGTTAACTTGTAAAGCTCGTAAGTTTTCTCGTGTTCTGCTCTAACGAAATAAACATGGGACCTGCTTCCCTCCGTACTGAGACGATCGTGGTTATACTGATAATCGCCCCAATACGACTCCAGGGTCTCTAAACGCCTCTTAAAATAGTCGGCAGACTTGCGTTCTGCCAAGTCTTTTTTGATGTTTGTAATCATCTTACTGATGGCGACGTGAATGTCTTGTTGGTTTTGGTAGATAGCTTCCATAGTGATAGATGAAATAAAGTAAAATAAAAGGCAACGATCTTACTTGAAAGCTCCTTGTTGACTGCTTACGGTAGTTGCTGTTGCAGAATTCCTGTTGTTTGGTAGTCAGGATACTGTTGAGATTTTTGCACACACACTGGCACACACTTAAAAGTCAGTTTATTTTTTGTCCATTAACACACGATATTGATATTGATTGAACTGGTAGTTTGTAATGCTTAATATTTGTTTAAAAAAATATTTGATAAGTCAATGGGTAACCGAAAAGGTCCATTTAATAACTATTGATATTTATTGATTCAATGGTTATGTATTGGTTAATTTTAATTTAAAAATTAATTAATATTTTATAAATCACTGGTTAAACGGCGAGGGACCATTTAATAGTTATTGGTGCTATGGTGCTAAATAGTTATTGATAATTGATAGTTGATTTTGATTAATTTTATCTTAAAAAAATAATTATGATTTTATAAATCACTGGTTAAACGGCGAAGGACCATTTAATAGTTATTGGTGCTATGGTGCTAAATAGTTATTGATAATTGATAGTTGATTTTGATTAATTTTATCTTAAAAAAATAATTAATATTTTATAAATCACTGGTTAAACGGCGAAGGACCATTTAATAATGTACGGGTTCTTGCTAACTAGTACACTATTAGATTGATAAATGATAGATGATATTGATTATTATATATTGATTTAATATTGATGATACACTTGATATGAAATGATTAGTGAGGACGCGTAGCGCTCTTGATGGCTAAATGCGAACTTATTATACTAATTAAAATAATAATGAATAATGTGTGTCGTGTAAAATGATGAATTGCAATATGTTACGGTTTCACCGTACACAATTAAAAGAGAAGTAATACATAGAAACTTATTAAAAATAGACTGGACAATGGGCGAGCTTATCCCCAATAAAAGAGATTTCGTCCAGCTGACCCGAATAAGAATAAGCACAACTATCGAAATATTAAAATAGTATATAATAATCATAAAACTAGATACACATAAATATAGTAGTCTTGATACATTAAATTTACTCCACATAATATTTAAAAATGAATAACAATCGATAGAAATAAAAAATACTATGTAGACCTAGCAAGAGTCTAAGAAAAAGTACTCTTAGACTCTTTTTGAAAATTGGAAGAGATTGACTCAAGCAAACCTTGGGAGGTTGTGAGTTCCATAACCTGACAGCTTGAACATGAAATGAATGTGATAAAAATTTTGAACTATTTGGAATCTATTTGGAATCTTAAAAGGGCAGTAACACTTGATCTACAAGGTGAGCCAGGTGGATGCAAGAAAGAAAACCCATCACGCAGATAGCTTGGTGCATTAGGATTAAACAGGATGTTAAAAAGTAGACAACGGATATGAATGTTCCTACGCAGCCGTATAGGAAGCTATTTAAGTTGAGCTCTAAAGTTAGAGACATGGTCATACTTTCGTAAACCAAAAATAAATCTAATACAGAGATTCGACAGCCTCTCTAATTTGTTTACCAGTTCTTCGGTAGCATCAATCAAACAAGCATCCGCATAATCGATGATAGGTAGTATGAGGCTCTGCATTAAATATCTTTGTTTTAAAAGGCAAATAATTTCGTAAATGTTTCAAAGAGTGCAGAGCTAAGTGAACTTATACTGTGTATATGATATACTTTATCACTTTATACTGATCGTCTTAAGAATCGCTGTCCAATCACTGTATAAAACTGCAATTCTATTCACTAAAACATTCCCATTTATACCCAATGTAAAGTTCGACTACAATTCCGAAATCCCGAAATCTAATGCTTATCGTAGACAAGTAACTGTACACGCTATTTTCACCCATATGCCCTTAGCAATAAGATCAATTATAACATAACTATTCGGGTAACGGCGGCTATTGTTTATCAATAGAAGTAGCTATCTCTTACTTTTATTTCAAGATCTCTTCATGTTTCACGTTTCTAGATTATTCGCAACAATATATTAGCGACGAATAGCTTGCATCAGTAGACAATAGTACCCGCGAGTATTAGAACAAAAAAAATCAGTCACATTTTTCCTCGTAAATTAGTACCAGATCCGTTAGACGTCGAATGATACCGGATCCAACGGATTACCGAGTCAGGTTTTCCAGATTGCAAATATTACTTTAAACAAACAGATATACTTTCATATAAAACCCACTTATGGAGGATGTAGTGTAGTGTTTGTGAATTGCGTCAAAATATGCGTTAGGCTGACAACAATCAAATAGCATCAGCGTAGGGAAGCTTACAATAGAACAATTCTCATTATTGATACTAGAAAATTATCAATAACACAAATCAGTTTCATGAAATAGTTCATAAACTTCCCACTTTGAAACAGATAGACAACATATATAACGCATATATTACGGAACAGCTGCTGTCATTGCAAACTAAAATGTATACTATAAAAGCAATAGGTCAACATACGGCCAAGTCCAAAAACAAGAACCCATACCCAGCGATTTCAAGCAAACAGGATATATAGTCAATATTGCTATTTGATCTGGTGTAATGCCACGCAGGAATTTAAGTATCAATTGAGGCTTAATGAGCGGTACGGTGGGAGTGGCGATGAACTTGATATGGCCTGCTCTTCATCGTGATCAGCTGAAGTAGAGAACTACCAAGCACAGTTTCCATACAATTTCCCTGTGTTGGTCCCAGTCTACTTTGAAGAATAGGCCAACTGCCGTTATGCCAGGCAGGTCGTAATTGGCGACCGATTAGTTATGCGAGTCACTATCATCGCGTCGTGGCTACTAGGTGGTAAAGTTCTTTATTGGCTCGCCCGGGTCTGGTACCACCTCCTTACGTATTCCTGCCGCAATAGCGCCAGCGCTAGTCACTGTCGTGTTTCGGTTTGGAGGGTAAGGTAGCCTATATACTATGCATGTGGCATTAAACCTCGCTACAAGATAGCAACGTGATTTTGGTGAATTGACATCTTTGGTGTCTATAGGCGATGATTGAATCTTTCCCTCAGGAGACCCATCTGCATAAGATAGCAAACAGTATCTTATGTTGTAAAAAAAAATTGATGACACCACTTTAGACGCATTATTATTTATAAAAAAAGTATCTTCACGACCGTATCCCCGAAGGGGTAGGCAGAGGTACAACAAGTGCACCCACGATTAGCCGAAGATACTTGGTTCCACAAATGTGCTAGGTGGCAAGCCTATCGCCAACCGGGCACTTTCCGATCCCGGGCAACTTTGTGTTTATCAGAAAACTGAAAAAAACATTTTTTTAAGTGATTAATTATTTATTCTTTGGATTATATGAAATAAGTTGTTAAAAAGTCTTCATGACCCACGGATCTCTTGAGGAATTGGAAGAGTCTGAGAATTATTCCAAAAGAAACATATATCTACTTACATATAAGTTTAGTAAATTATCTAGATGTTTGGCTACAATTTGGGATTTGTCCAATCTATCGAAAAAGTTATAACTTTATTATTTATTGCGTTATATCTAACATGGAAAACTAAATCACACGGCAGGGTAGGGTAATCTTTGGTACTTTAGTCATCGAAGTAAACAAAGAGCTTAATAGGTATTTCAAATCACATCTTTCCCCCAAATAAATTCTCAACTGTAAATTGTAGCATTGCAAACCTAATTCTAACAGACGAATAACTAATCCCACACTTTGCAATAGCGTTCACAATAGCTTAATCTTAACTTGAATAGCGACAGACGTGACCAAACTAGTCGACTAACTTATCAATTTGTTCGGAATTCAAATGAAATATTTCCTACTGTTAAAATAAGCTACCTATGTTTAAATGTTGTACAAAATCTGATTTGTAGTGCCACCAACTTATATGTTCAGAGGACAATTTAGAATTATAGCCGCCATTTTGAGAAATGTCATTCAGCTATCAGTTTTTCTCAGTAAAACTTTATGATAGCAACTCATAATGTCTCATTAACGAAACGCGTCCTGAATAGTTAAGTTAGTGGCACTATAATATCTTTTATTAAATTTTGGTGTTCGTCTACCCTAATTACTTTAAATGAATATTTATTTAAAGTAAATTCTACTTTCTACGTATTAGTAATAGCTTTTAATGAAACGTGATACCGGTTTATTATTTGATTAACTATAAATATAATATAGTGTGTGAATTGTGAAATAGTACAAGTGCTTATATTGAAAACAATTATGAAGAAATTCTTCAAATAATGACAGTGGCGTAGCGAGAGGGAGGTGGGGGAGGGAGTTTTACCTATACAAAGGTTACATTCGATCGTGAAAAATGTAACTTAAAAACCTTGTTTAAAAAAATAACAAAAAGAAGTGCCCAGGAAGAATGACCTAGCTAGCGGTGATTGGTTATATTAATCATCACATAAAAATATACGAATTTGAATTATGGATGCTTTTACCACTTGATTATTGCACTTCTTCGTCGCGTCTTACTACTTATATACCGTTTTCTGTGTAGGGGTGACACCCATGCTAGCTACGCCACTGGAAGTATGAAAGTACAAATTGGATCTAAGCGTCGACGCCTGTGTTCTTTCGTATCTTTTTCCCAGTTGTTGTTACGAGACCGTTCCTAAAATGTGAATACTTGGCCATACCTGTCACTGTTTTCCGCAAGGTCTGTCAAATAAAAATATATAATACTGTGCAATTTTTTGATGTCTACAACAATTTTGGTTATAATAGGTGAAACCTATGAAATTGTCGTTTTTCATGAAATAAATGAAGCGTATTTTTTTCTACATTTTTTATTTCTATAAATCAAAGTAATCACCCATACAATCAATGCATCTTTGCCAACGCATTGGTAGCTTATTGATACGGTTCTTGAAGAAATCAGCTGGACGGGAGGCAACAAATTCTTCAAAGGCATTTTGTACTGCCTCTCGGGTATTGAATTTTTTTCCCGCCAAGAAGTTATTCAAATTCTGGAAAAAGTAGAAGTCTGTAGGCGCAAGGTCTGGTGAGTACGGCAGATGATGGAGAACTTCCAACTCCAGCTTTTGTAGCTTGGAGACTGTCTTTTATGAAGTATGAGGTAGCGCGTTGTCGTGCAGGAGTAGTAAAGCCGAACGATTGACCAAAGCTGGTTGGAGACATGCGAGCTTCTCCATTATAGTGTTCAGTTCTTCACAGTACACATCTGCACTAATGCTCGTCCTTTTGGTAAAAAAAATCAATACCCAAGAGGCAGTACAAAATGCTTTTGAAGAATTTGTTGTTTTTCTCTGAATTAGATATAGAATTTTTTAACTAAAACATTTACTTTTTATTATAATATAGCAAACAAACAAATGGTTCTCCTGTTGGAATATTGATTTTGTGTGGTGGTGTGGCAATGTTACAGGCATAAGTTAACCGGCTACTTTACCCTCCCAACCAGAATACAACAGTATTTCTTTGGCATGTTTTGTAGCCTATACGGTTTGATGGTTTTAAACTAGAAAATGTTTGAGAAGTAATAGTTTCAATATATAAAAAATACAAACCCAACCCAAGCATGTCTTTTCTCAATTTTACAAGCGTGTAGCCTTAATGGCTGACATCCTAAGATGAAGGAAATTACTCTTGTCAAAGCTGAAATCTTTCCAGATTTAAGCTTTATAGCTTTCACAAGATTCGTCTTATTATGAGAGCGACATAGGCTATATATACTTTTAAGCTATTAGTAAATAATATAGTAAATATCGGGAAAATTAGTCACCAACTAATCGCGGTAAGATCTCGTTGATTTTTAATAATTCATAGGCTATACATATAATTTTATCTGACTTCGCTAGAATTAGGGTCATATTTTTTTGGTTATGGATGCAGGTGGGTTTTATGTTTTTATAATTACGTCTTAAAAAAAACTTTTCCGGCGAATAAGAATATTTTATTGTGTATTAGTATGATTAGTGCAGGTGAGATTTACAATTAGAATAAAAGTGAAACAGTTATTAAGCCCAGGTAAACACTACCATCAGTAATTCGGCCATTTCACCTTTTACGAAAAACATAAAATCGTTCACCTTTAACGAACGTGGAGAAAACTAAATCTCTGTATATTACGACTAAAAATTAATATACGATGATATATATATAGTACTACTCAAAATTAATTCTAAAAACACATACATAATATCTTGACGTTAAATCTCTTACAGGGTAGGCAGTAAGAACCGAGTGGCACATGCGACGATCCTTGCATATTGGTCTTGCTTCCTATACAGTAATTACTCACTTCATATAAGCACACAGGATGCGAAGTCTTTTGACACCACCTTTGGACAGCATCAAATCCATCTAACCATTGTATTCGAATTGTGTCAGACTTGGATTTCCCCGGATATACAATTTCCAGATTCGAATTCTATATCTGTTTTGTTAACCTTCCATCTACCGTTCTTATTCTGAACTAACGGAACATGCCTTTTCTAATTTTTACGTCGACACTTTTTTTCAGCACCAACCTCTCTCTTACTTTAATATAACGAAATCGGTCTGCTAGTGTTACGTCATATATTTTCCGTAGCGACCTTACGTCGACCGCGGTGATTCTACTTTTAAGCCCTTTCTCTTATATCCAATTCTAACTTCCATACAATAGTGTTGGGATAAACACATAAATATGCAGGGCAATATGGGCAACTTTTAAGTAATTTGCCTAACGCTCCATTAACGTTCCTAACCTTTTCCCTACACTCACTCTTTTTTCGACTTTAGTGGTGTATCTTCCATCCCTACTAGCATCTATCTAGGATCTCATCCGCTTGTTCCACGACTAGAAATTCTAACAAGGTCAGTAAATACTATGATCATTTGTCGGAGGCATGACTAGTTTCATATTTGAGAAAACAGTTATACTACTTTTCATTTTTAAGAAAAGGTAAATGAATTTTGATTCCTAAAGGAATTGATTTTCAATCTATATAAAATAATCATCTCATAATTAAGCATAAATCTTTATAAATATTTTAGGAATTTTTTTCTTACAAGAGAAGGTAATTGCCAAACATGTCTTCTTTTAAGGTTACGTAGTTGTTTGCGAAATTTTATTTTGACTTTGTTTCCGAACAAAAAGCAACTTTAGAAAGTTGTATTCTCAGAGAAAATTTCGTTACAAAAATCTGTAAAAAAAATATCGTGTTCAAGAAATTGTGTTTTCTGTAGAAAGTCAAACTTTGTTTTTATTTGAAGCTTAGCAAAGAATAATAGTTATTTTTGCAATAAAAACTTCATTACAATAACAATTCCTTAGATCCGTCGTTAAAAATTTATATTGTACCGTACTAACTCAATTTGAACGATTCGGTTCGATGATTGAACGACAATTTTATTAAATTAATTTGTCTTATGTTCCGATACAGTCGTAATTAGATATTTAATTTGCGAAATTTCCGTGAAACCTTATACGGAACTGCTATAATGAAATTGAAATGAAAGGTAGTGCAAGGAATGGGGCAAACTTATCCAAGGTCTGAAAATTAGAGAAGACCACAGCGGAATAATAGTCCACACTTCCACCACACTTTCTTCCACGTCAGAAGTAAAGCAGTAACATACAATTTATGTACTCAACGCATGTTTCACTTCGCAACCGAAATTTAAATACCATAATTTTTCTTTTACAGTCATAATTATAAAAATATAAAGCGATCAAAAGCACCTGTAAAGTTTTATTTGAATAAATTATTTGATTTATCGTGGATAGTTCTGCTTTTTTGTAAGGCATATTAAATATCTTATGCTGATAGTTAAAATGCTTTACAAATAAGCGGAAATACCCAAGATAAAATTTAACTATATCATGTATTAAGATTAAGACGTGTGAATTTTTGTTCTCTTCAAATTTGCACTGCACGTTTTATATTTTTACATTAAGAAACAGATTTTGACACCTTCCATCCAAGAAAGAGAGCCAAAGCAGTTACTCCTTGATGTCACAAAGTTAGATTTTTCATCAAACCTATTTGGCATATTTCAAAATTGTTACTAAACAATCTTTTGCAAAATCTAGAGCAAAAATTCTGACTGACTGAACGATGTATCACCACAAAATTTACACAATTTTATTTAAACTATTACATTTTGTTGTTGGGTTGCATTTTAATGTGTTTTATTGAATAAACTGAATTTAAGGTATTCAAATAATTATACAAGATGCAAAAATGTTGTTCCATTTTTGCGGCAAGTACGCGATTGTACGAGTATCAAATTAGACACAATTGTACTGACATGTATAGTCAATCAGTCGCCTTTTCACTTAGTAGAACAGCAGTTGGTCTATTCTTAAAAATTCCTGGGGAGACTCCGGAATGAAGCGCGCGTCACGTCGCCGTCAACACGTGACTAGGTGGTTTTAAGTATATTATATTAATAAGTATGTTAGTCTATAAGGTATTTATAATATGGGCAATGTTGCCTGAATTAATCGTAAAATAAAATAAAATAAAAAATTAAAAGGGAGCCCCGACCAACACGGTGGACATATACAATTGTTTAGCCTATTGTCAAACGGAGTCATAAAATTATGGTCGTATTTTGACCAGAGGGCGATTACTATTACGTATAATTTTTTACCATTTTCTGTACTTTTTCATAAACTACTGACTATGACTTTTATTTTAAATTGGCCACACCATTGTTTTCATTTTCGATCTCGAAAATGATTTCGAATTACAATTCCCATATTAAATTTACTTACTCGATGGATGGTATTAAAATGCAACTATATTTTTGTCGGAAATCATTTCATCGCCATTAAAATGTAATTTTAATTTTCATTACGTGTTAATTATAATAATTAATGATTGTTTGCTAGATTTTACGTATCCCGAGTTGACATTATTTGTTTCTGGTACTTATAAATATTAAATACTGTTCAGAATTTAAAAGGGATTTATAATTGAAGAACTCCATAAATGAATAGAAAACCTACGCTGATTTCCTAAAATCGAATCATCAAAATTTTCAGGCATTAAAAATATTATTAAAATTAGTGATGAATTTAGTGTGTATCATCACGCACGTTCCCTTGCGGGGTAGGCAGAGTGAACCGGACGGCTATGGACTTTCTGGTTTACCGTTTTGTCAGTTGTCGGGATGAGTGGTGATCTCCATTACCGCATTTTACCGACATGACTATGGACTATTTCTAGCGATAACCGGAACCGATAACTTTACGTGCTCATCCGAGGCATGTGTGTGGTTTACCACTGCGAAATGTAACATTTTTAAATAATGATCATTACAAATACATTTTTTTAATAATTCAATGTATTTTAATGAATTATTTAAAAGTATTAGATTTCTGCAGCCCCCCGCGATGTAAACTTTACTTTGCCAAATTTCACACTCCAACGATACCGGATTTTCTAAAAAGAAGAAAAAGTTTTTAAGTTAGCATTTTACGCCTAAAGCTACTAAAAGAAATTTTACAAGGTTATAACTAAGAAACGATAACAAAGCAAGTTAATTGGCCACGTGATTTTAACTGTTTTAAAAAATGATGCAAAGAAAACACTTGGTTCATATAGGTTCTTTCAGAATTGACACCCATTGTGCCTCCCATTTCATTTCATAAAACTTCTCATTTATTTTCCTATTAATAATCTTTCCATGACTTTGCTAAGCTGATCAAACTGATTACTCTGTGACTACCACAGACTATTTTTATATTATTAAATAGAAAACAAGCACATGATTCTCCTGATGGAAAGAGAAAATATCGCCTATGACACCAAACATGATATAGCCACAGGTATAAGTTAATCAGCTACTTTACCCTCCTAACTGGAACACGATAATAATAACCATCGACGCTGAGATGTTTCGGAACTGTGGAATTGCACGACTTATTTCCGCCACCCCAGTTTTTCTATCGATCATCGAGGCACACAGATATTAGGCATCGCCATATAGTGGACGTAAAACGTACCCGGACAAAGCAGTTCCATTCGACATTCTTCATTCGAACCGCAAGGGACTGGAACATGCTTCCTGAGTCTGTGTTCCCTGATGAGTACAATCTGGGGATCTTTAAGAGAGGGATGAACAGGTACCTTCTAGGGTAGCGCGTTCCATCTTAGGCCGTATCTTAGCTTACCATCAGACGAGATCGTCGTCAAGCGCTTCCCTATTGATAATAAAAAAAGTCTACTAATTAGTCGTCACGATGATATTGACAATCAGTCGTCTTTAACGACCTGTCTGACAGAACGGCAGTTGGTCTTTTCTTCAAAGAAACCTGGACCAATACTGGGAATATTTTTCCCAGTGTTGGTCCAGGTACTTATAAAAAAAACTATACGTGACGTACTATTGCTTTTGTACACAAGCATAATGACTTTACGCCAACAGTCTCTGGGCACTCCTCCAGTCTTCTAACAAGTATTACAGATGACCTAAAAACAGCTCTAGACGACAAAACTAACGTATTTGATCAATACAGACACTTATTGCAACACACATCCTGTTGCAGTTATATCTCTGAACGCCGCCACTGCTACTGAAGTAGCGCGTTAAAATTTTATAGACCTCTTTTCTCGGTATTTAAGTCAATTTCTCTATTCTCTAACGCATTTGACATTTGATTTGACATGATATTTTAAAGGAAGAGAAAATGATCACTTTTACTCGAGAATAGTTGTTTTCTCTACCGATTGAAAATCTTTTTGTCATTTTATCAATTTGACACTTTATTAAGATACTAGCTGTTGCCAGCGACTTCGTCCGCGCGGACTTCGTTTACTCCGCATTGCTCCTCCCCCGTAGGTGATAGCGTGATAATATGTAGGTATTATGTTGACCCGACCTGTTAGTAATATTCATGCAAAATTTGAAGTAAATCCATGCAGTACTTTTTGAGTTTATCCCGGACATACATACAGACAAACAGACAAAAATTCTAAAAACTATATTTTTGGCTTCGATATCGATTGTAGATCACGCCCCAAGTATTCTTTTAAAAAAATATTCAATGTACAGTTTTGACTTTTCTACGATTTTATTATATGTATAGATTGGTGCCTGGTAATAATTGTTTCTAATATACTTCTGTTCATTTAATTAAATTCACTCGTTTTATTATAATTTACCCGAGATCTTAGTAAGGTTATTTCAGAAATTTCAGTCCAGTCTATATACATATTTAACAATTGTGTCAGTGCCATATTACAATTATATTCATTCGTAGCATGCTCATTAGAATAATATCGAGATATTAGACACGGTCGAGCAAACGCCACTTTCTCGATCGAGACGTATCTGGCGTTGTTTTTCCTAAGTCTGCTGGAGATACCCATACACATTATATCTATGCAGCTGGTAGTTCTTGGTCTAGTCTATTATAAATTTATCCTTCAATTGCACTTGCTATCTGACTGCACATGAATAATATTTAAACATCGCTTACTGTAATTTTTTTTGTTGTTCATTTGTGTACAATAAATTATTAAATACATAAATAAATAGGAGTAGTTTTGATAACTTTGTTAGTTTTGATGACTTCAATATCCTCGTAATGTAAATGTAGCCTCAAAAATAATTTGGAAAAATATGTTTTAATTTTTATTTTAACAAGAAGCTTTAAGAAAGTACGTTACTTTATTAAAATAGTATTTTATTAAAATAACAGACTCAATAAAAAAAACTAAATTACTCATGTACGGTCTTAGCGGATAATCACATTTTTCAACTTTTATTAAAGTATGGATATAAATTTATAAAAGAAACATAGATTACGACTAAACAAATAAAATTCACTTTGAAAAGGTTTTTACTTTAAACGAACTTCAATCACCGAAGTTTATTCAGCAGTTAGTTTCGCAATCAGCGCTGACAGCGAGCTGTCAATATAAATATTAAGTAAAAACTACTGTTGGACCTGAAACACAGATAAACTATGTCAGGAAAAATATATAGAATTTCAAACCAACGTCCAAAAAAGCGTAGGTATTTTTTATGCCTCGCATAAAGTCAAACCGAGTAGAAGCTATACATATCAATGAATGGTCATGGCGTGATATTGAACCAATAATAATAACTAGCGATCGCCTGTGGCCGATTAAAACACAGCTAAACAATAAAATATTTTTTAAGTTTGGCAATAAACATTAGCTGCAAAGAAAATATTAAAAATGTGTGTATTTTATCAAATGAATGTAGAATGTGTAATGTTTATTTTTATGAATTTCATGTATTTTTAGTGCATATTTTAAAAAAATATGAACAAAAATTTCATATTTTTTTAAAATATGCACTAAAAAATGAATTTCATGTATTTTTAGTGCATATTTTAAAAAAATATGAAATTTTTGCAGTCGTCCATAATGTAAGCTTTGACTGTGCTACACATATTCTACCGTCAGCGCAATTGTCATAAAAAGGGTACAAAATTTTTACTTTACGTAGTAATATAATAAGAATATGTCACTACGCAAAATTACTATAAATAGCGATCGCCCTTTTAAAAATTCGACCGTAATTATTCTATTAATGTTAAAAAATAAATATCTAGACATATTAAAGGATAAATAAACCATGACTGAGTTTGACCATAGCTTACAATAAAATCTGTTGTAAGTTTATCAACATATTTCAATCATAATCAAAATAATTTACAAGTGTGTGCGTATCAAACGCTAGTAGTGAAAAGTGGGTGCAATGTTTTCTTTTTATTAATTTAATTTATTTGTAATGCACATTTATCCAAAATATTAGTTTTCTGAACTTCTTCTACGTATAAAATTTAACTTTATTAAATTTCATACTCCTTTGTCTGCGCAGTTTTTGTAAAAATGGGTACCTAGTGTTTACTTCTCGTATTTAGTCAGAGACTTCTTTAGAGATTAGTCCGATTTATCTATGTATTCATCTACCAGCTGCCGGCCAAACGTATCATTATCATTGTGGCTATAAGGTGGAAGTTTTTTGCAATGTCTTGCCCTAGTAAGTACCACTGCCTTGACTAGTCATGCCGTAATAGTGTCAGTGCATGTCATTGTCGTATTACGGTTTGGAGAATATAGCAGCCGATAAACTTAAGCATACATATAGAATTCCCATCCTCCAAATGGCTGTCAATCCATCATTGACTCATTTGGTGTCTATAGGTGATAGTCTCTCTTTCTATCAGGAGAATAATCTACTTGTTTGTTACCCCATGATATGAAAAAACCTTACGCTCCGAGTTGGGACACTACAGTAACAAACTGATTATAATGGGTGTTAAAGAATTTTTGTGCCATAGTTTTGGGGTAGGTTCAGTATCGATACAGGAACTACGAACAATTAAAAAAATACAAAAAGATAAAAAAAAAACAATTAAAAAAATATTGCAAGATCAACCTAATTTAATACCTAATCATACAGAAGTAAAATTACTCCTAAAAACGGCTAGCAACGGGTGGGCGGCGCGGTACGCAAGACATGCGCCCCTAACGCAACGACGGTATGCAAATTATAATTCAATTATTAGACACTTTTACTATCGCACTTGTACATTTAGTAAAAGTGTGTAATAACAATGGAATTTCACTAAGTGCCAATGATGGAAAGTATAGAATATATAATTCAATTTGTTTTAAATTTTTTAAAGGTATTTATTTTTTATTTTTACGTGTTTCTTTGTCGATACCGAACTCACCTAGCTTTAAGCTATGGTATGCAATGTCTTTAACATCCTGTAGTACAGTGTTATGCACCGTATCGTGCCGTTATCGCACAAGACGTCACAGTCACAGAAGTTTACTACTTAAAGATTATGATATTAATGGCTAGTTTCATTTGGTTAGTCTCTTTAACTTCCTGACTGTCGGATATTTTTAAAATAAGCTAGATTTACACAAGGAAAATAACTAACCAAACTTACTAAAACCTTATAAAACTTTAAAAATCGTTTACAGTCCATGCAATAACTGTCAATACGCAATTCACTTAGCAATATCATCGGTTATCCAAACTTCAAACCCGCCGGGAATTCACTCGGATAAATGATTTTGCATTGTACCAACGTATAAAAGTTGGCTACGATGTATGGAAATTGAATAACAGTTCCGTTATTGTTCTATTGTGAATATGCGGTAAATATCAGGAGGGTGCCCGCATTTTGTGACTTCTATTCTTCGTTAATTGTTAGTAAGTACGTAATTCTTGATTAAAAATAAAATATTCAAACTTTGTGATAAAGAAAATTTTCGACACGACTGAGATTAAACGAGCGACCATCTTGCATTAAGGCGTATAATAATAAGGGTATTTTGACGCGTGCCAATATTATAAGAAATGAGCGGCGCGGTATGTTCTAAAATCATTGGGAAACGTTTTAGTTTTCTGATAAACATGTATTAAATAAAGGATTTTTGCTGAAAATCCAAATTTAGTTCATTTCTTTGTTCTTTGTTTTTTCATGTTGTATTTAAGACTAAATATCACCATATAAAAATCATGTGCAAAATTAGAAATATAATGAACAAATTACTTGTTTTAGAGATGTGTTTTAGCCTGTTTTCGGAATCTTATATGATCGAGTAAAGCACATTCTATCATGTAATAAGTTAGAACATTTCTTAGATAATATCTTCAGGTATATCTTGTAATTTTTGTAAAACCGTCAAATACATAGAAATTTGATTAAGCAAACCAGTTTTTTTTCGTTTGCCTCCGGTGACTCGCCTTAATGCTAGGCAGCGCTCTTCCATCTCTGTGATGATAGGTCAATGTGGCGAAATTTTCCATTGCTTTGTGATCCATTCCATCAATATATAACTAACATTTAAAAAAAATGTTCACAAAATCAACTTTGTCAACACAATTATCCTACCATCGCCCACTGATAGGATAATTTGTAACATAAATTATTCCACCAGTGCAATCACTTAACAAAAGTAGTGGTAGTGCTACGCTGTAAATTACTTTTAAAAATAATGCGGAGCAACTCGGAGCAAGCAAATTAAGGTCATAGCACCCCCTACCATGTTTGCCGTAGATTTTTGCTTCTTTAGGGGGCTTCATTCTAATGTGAAAGAACGAAATCACAATTATTTACTTTGGGTGATACTTGGTACTTGGGATACCAATCGAAAAATTCTTTTGTACCGCGGGCTGATGTTTGCTCCTACGCCAGAGACGATACCTGTTACCGGTACCTCGGTAATCTTGATGTTCTGGTTCTATCAATCATCTACGTATTTAATAGTGTCTATACAGGTCCCATACCGAACACCGAAATTGACCGAATTATTGAGCACTTACAAATCGACTGTAGATTCTGTGTTGTAACTAAACACCATCCACTAAGATCGTGATATTAAGCAATTTTAATGCCCAACGCGCCAATAGAGAGCTTTGGTGTGATGGGCATTAAAATTCACGTGCTATCGATCATACTTTGCTTTGGTATATATACAGTGCTGCTGCAGAATATAAAACTTTTCATTCCGTTTTCTGTGGTACAAATCGGCGGAAAGTCTCAGCTTTGGTTTGGCCACTACTGCAAAATGTTTTTATGCCGAAAGTAATAGTGCTAGTGGTTGTATAAGCATTGGGTAAGCTTCGGCTTCTGCGTGAGAATTTCCCGATGTTAAAACCAGGACATTCATAACGGAGTATAATTTAGCGTGAACTCGCCATGGCGAAATCGAAGCACATCTTCGAGAAATCACGCGATCCCGTCTTTTACCAAGGTCATCTTAGAGAATTTCTCTCAGTTATCTCTTTCATGTGTTTGTGTTTGTGTTTGTGTTTGTGTTTGCACAAGACTTTCTGCCCCATACCGCAAGGGAAGAGCTCGATCTCGGGGCGCATTATTTGCGGCCAATTCAACTCTGTATGATCAAAGAAATGCACCACCCACCACTCCACAGTGCTATAGTTCCATGCTGGAAGTAAAACTACGTAAGTCTTTTGTGCGTTATATATTGCTTTTTCTTAGATATCTACTTGTTGCTTCTACTATTCCGTCTCCACGTACATTTTGTAAGTTTGTCGATTACTACTCGTAAACATGTTTTTACAACTTTACTGAGCTGTAATTGGTTTTCCTTGTAGCTTAAATATATATTCTTCTACCGTGATTTTTTTCACATATTCACAATCAACAATTTTGCCGGCAGGGTAATGATTTCCCATCACCCTAACTTTAACAAAAATTAGCACTTTAAAGCTTATTAATTAATCGTTGTTTTCACAAACCCCTCAATATTTTTTAAAAAATCTATCCAACGATACATCAGACCTTTCGGCCTTTAGTTATAATAACATGCTCTCTCCAAAATTCTCAGTTCCACAAAATTATGGGGACATTTTTTAACTGTCAGCTTCTAAGGAATTTAAAGGAATTCAAATTAGATAAAATAGGACAAATGGATTGTATTTCGTCGCCCTGTGGCGATACTAGTGATCATTTACTTTATCCTGATTTAAACCGAATAAATCGACAAAGGTAAAACCAAATGAAATTAAACTTGTTCATCAAAATATTCAAGGTTTTACCGGCAAGGAATTTGAAGTAGAGCTCTTTTTGGAAAAATTTGATATATACTTATTCTGTGTGACCGAACACTGGTTGACAAACAAAGAAGTGTTATTTTCATTTAATTTTTATACTTTAGCTAGTATTTGTACCAGGAAATTGAGCACAAGAGGTGGCTCCTTAATATTTTGTAAAAAAAATTTAAAATATAAAGAACGAAATGACGTTATTGCCTTGTCTATTGAAAGAAAGATTGAGTTATCGTGTATAGAAATTAAATGTCATATAATTGTCTGTGTATATAGACCTCCAAGAGATGAAAACTCAAAAGAAAGTTTTGAAACATTTGAATCCGTGATGGAAGATGTTTTACAACTTTTAAGTAAAAGTAAGAAATTATTGATTGTTTGCGGGGATTCCAACATAAATCTACTAGAAAATAATCTTTTATCGGCTAGACTTATCAATTTATTTAAATCTTTTAATTTCAATTTTATTTTTGATGAACCCACGCGTATTACGTCTGATACTGCAACATGTATTTTGTTATTAATCGCTGCATTAATCTGTGAGTTGTTTTGAAAAAACATTGTTTCGCTGATTTTTTTACGGTTATTTAAAAATTTCCTAAAATCTCCTCGGTAAATCGGTTCAGATTTCCAGAAAGTCTAAGATTGGCGAAACTCAATCGAATGCCACCAACCACGTTTAAACAGTCAAGCCATTCAAAAATTATAAGATGTTTACATATACGCTTCTATACATATATACAGACATACTGAAATCATCGTGAAATAGTTGAAAAACGATTTTTGAAAATTGGAGTAAATTGAGTAATTTCCTTTTACTACTTCAACTTAGTGGAAAGTTCAATATAATCTTCAAAAACACATCAAAATTGCTTATAAAACAAATATCTAAGTACCAAAAATTTACGAATACGTCGCTCAAGTATATATGAGGTACTTTTGCTTGTTTTAATTTACTTTTACCTTTCATAACTTGCACATTATGCAATGTTACAGTCAGTACAGAAAAGTTTTATTCAAATGAACGTACACTTTTAACTATTTTGATGAGCGAAATTGTTTCATGTGAAAGAAGTTCAATATAAAACCAGGCTTTGCACTGAAAGCCACGTTAATAAACTCAAATAAACCTGTATGCAGCTTTTTAAAATGTTTATTCGGAATCTGTAGGCAAAAGACTTTTCTGAAAACCTGCAATGAATATTTAAAAGATTAATATTTAGTGAAAGTAACGAGTCTATTATCAATATTATAAGAGTACCTAAAAAGTATTTAAATGGACATATTTGAAAACAAGGTATTTATTACTCGATGTAATAGTCGAAACTAGTTGGTTAGAATCAGTAGCAGAATCGACTGCAAAGTGTTCAAAGTATGTTTGAATTCTAAAAATTTGTTTAATAGGTCGGGGCAAAAGTATTTTCGTATTTTGAATGTATTATTAGTAGTCAAACCTCTTTGGTAGTACTGAATGTAATTGGCTGGTTTTTATACCATTAAAAATGTGATATTCTGAAGATGCAATAAATTAAAAAAAACTAGTTCCCGCCATTTTTCAATTGTTTTTCAAGCAAGCAAAGTGAACGTATGGGACGAAGAAATTCGGTACATTTTAAAGTTTTATTACAAAAAGGTAAAAATGCGACGAATGCAGCGAATAAAATTTGTTAGTTTTTTTTTTAAATGTGCGGTTTACGAACCTAATGCGGTATCAATAAGAGTAGCACAAATGTAGTCTAAGCCTTTCAAGTCTGGAAATTGTAGTGTGAAAGATGAGGTTCGCTCTGGATGCCCAGCCATAGATAAAATCAGTGCCATATTTGAGAAAGTGGAGCAAGATCGACATATTAGTAGCTACGACATTTCTGAAGAACTAGATACTGATCATAAAACAGTTTTACGTCATTTACGAAAGTCAAAGTCGGGTACAAGAATAAACTTGACATTTGGGTACCACAAGATCTCACTGAGAGAAATCTAATGCAACGTGTTTCCATTTGCGATTCTTTGTTGAAACGTAATAATTCCGAATCATTTTTTAAACAGTTGATTACGAGTGATGAAAAATGGGTGACTTACGATAAGAATGTGCGAAACTGATCATGATTGAAGCATGGACACGCCGGCAAAGCCGGGCCTGATTCGGAACAAAGTGATGCTATGTGTATGGTGGGATTGTAAAGGAATCGTCCTCTATGAGCTTTTGCCACCAGGTATAACCATCGATTATAACATCTGCTGTCAGCAACTGATGAGGTTAAAAAAGTTATTGAGAAAAACCGGCCGGAGCTGGTAAATAGGAAGGGCGTGGTGTTCCACCATAACAACGCCAGAACGCACTCATGTATATTCACGCAGCAAAAATTGGGAGAGTTTGGCTGGGATGTGTTGATGCATCCTCCGTAGAGGTTTGACCTTGTTCCATCAGATTTCCACATGTTTCGGTCATTGCAGAACTCTTTAGGAAGCATAAAGCTAACCTCAAAAGAACACTGTTAACACTACCTGTCAGATTTTTTTAATCAAAAATCTCAAAATTTCTACAGGAATGGGATCATGGCACTACTCACAAGATGGCAACAAGTCATCGTATTTGTTATTGCCAAACACTTGTACTATTTCACAACTAAACTAACTAACAAATACACACGCAAGACAACAACTAAATACATTTTATCTACCTGGTGTACTTGTATTTAGTTGTTGTCTTGCGTGTGTATTTGTTATGTTCGATGAATTTATAAACTAAAAGCCCTGATGATGCTGTAATAGGCAAAACCGGTTGGCTTCACAACAATTAAAGGTTAGTTGTGAAATATTTGTGAAATGTTTGACAAAATCTATATGATGCAGTTTCACCAAGGGCCGACGATGGAAACTATAAATTATAACAAGTCATCGATCTAAACGGCACATGCATATTATAAATAAATAAAAAATTATAGGTACCTAAATAAATATTTTCCTTTGTATGAACAATACGAAAATACTTTTGCCCCGACTTTATATGTGGACATATGTAGTTTGTTATTAAAATGTTGTACATTACCTAATCATTCTTAGCTTGAATCACCAAACTTCTTACCACTTAATTATTCCGACAGTCTCAAGCTTCTACGTGTAATGGGGAATGTCATTATCACATGTTTAATAATACCTTTGAGTATATACCTCAATATATCTGTGAATAATACTTAGTTTCATTGACGCATAGGGTGACATTAATTGATCACATACATCAATACTGCTAAATCTACCGATAATCAGAGTCTTTGTTATATCTGTTTATTTTATGTTTTATTAATTGGTTTTGTAATAATACGCTTGGGTTATTTCTGCATTTGTATCAAGTAAGAAGCACCATGTATATGAGTAACAAAAGCCCTGTCAGATCGACAAGATAATTGTTAGCTTTTTATGTTTATACAAATTTCATAATATGTATGCCATTACTTTATGTAGCTATTATTTTATAATACCTATATAGATGGATACATTTTTTAAATAGTTGCTGAAAGCAAGAGGAAGTCACTAAGCTTTATATAAAACTGGCGCATATTAAAATACAATAGTGTTTTTAGTTTTATATATTTTTGGATAACGTGATTCACCAAACCTATAGGCTACAGAAAGAGGCATATAAGCTGGTCAATTACAGTATCTAAAAAATCAAAATTAAATAATTTTATTGATAGAGTTTGGTACCATCGAATTACGTATTTCTTCCGCCATAGCGACAGTGCTTGTTTCTATCGTGTTCCGATTTGCAGGGTAAGGTAGCCGGTAAACTCATGCATGTGGCATTAGACCTCCCAACAAGATAGCAACGCACCATTAACATCTTTGGTGTCTATAGGCGATGGTTGACTCTCATTCAAGAGACCCATCTGCATGTTTGCCATCTTATTACTACATAGTGTAAAACAAAGTCACTTTCCGCTAACTGTTCCTATGTATGCTTAGAGCTTTAAAACTACGAAGCGGATTTTGGTGCGTTTTTTTAATAGATAGTGATTTAAGGGGAAAGTCTATATGTATAATAAATAATATAAATAAATAAATATTCACGGGACAAATTACACTTACTGATCTTACCCCAATGTAAGCAAATTATTTGCTTGTGTTATGGGAGTAAGTCAACGATACTAATACATAATATCTGGTTGACCGAGCTTTGCTCGGTTTTTCATATACCCATACCTTGGGAACCGAGCTTTTCTTGGACCTGGAACCTTGATAAATCGATTCCTATAGAATAAATAATTATTTTCCTTTCTTTGTTTTACCTGGTTGACCGAGCTTTGCTCGGTTTTTCACATACCTTGATAAATCGATTCCTTGAGCCGAAAAACCCCTAATTTGTGACTTTCATGAAAATCGTTGGAGCCGATTCCGAGATTCCAATTATATATATACAAGAATTGCTCGTTTAATGTTATTAGATATAAATACTGGAATATATTTAATAAACACCCAAACTTGGAAATACAAACATTTCTGCTCATCACACAAATGCTTGTCCCCGATGGGGGTCGAACCCGAGCCCCGTCGATTGTGTAGTCAGGGTCGCTAACCACTCGACCAACGGGGCGGTCAAACCAACGAAATATTTAATTCGAAATATACAGACAAAATACTTAACTGTTTTTCCAAAGCATTATTTTCATCGAAAAATTTATAACTACAACGCTTTTGCAACTGCAACATGTAGGACGGTGGTACCAGACAACATGGTCAAGACATAGATCTCTACCACCTAGTAAAACTGTGCGTAAAATATTATGTCGTGTCAGAACAAAGAATAATGATTCTGGCTTTGGTACATAGATAAGAACAAAAAATCATATGATATCCTAAAATGTATTAACAAATAAAAAAATACAAAAAATTCAGACGAAGAAAACTTTTTTTTTTGCAATTTTCCGCGAACTTTAAGTGTACCTTTGCGATGTTACTGAAAAGGAAAATTATATAAAAGCGGTGTAAGAAATGGAACAAACTTACCGTAGGTCTGAAAATAATGAAGACCCCAGCGGCACAGTTATCCACCCTCGTCCACCACACTTTACACCACACTTTATACCACGACAGCACCAAACACAAAAGCACACAGTCAATTAACACTAAAAGTTCGCGGAAAATTTGCAAAAAAAAAAGTTTTCTTCGTCTGAACAATGGATTTCCGCAAAGTAACGCCTGAATCTATAAAATATACAAAAAATTATAACAGATTGCCAAAACGGATACACAACACAATATGCTAAAGAAGACTTACCCTGACGTCGATCAGATGGTCGGACGCTATCCGAAAGTGATGCCAAAAATACCTGGAATCAAAGAAAAAAAAGTGTAAATAAATGTGGAGGGAGTATAACAAGTATGTCTAAATCGCGTTAAATAATACTGCGTTGTTTATGCCTACCTTCGCAAGATATTTGGGGTAAGGATATTTTGTATATAATATTCAGTAATGTATTTTTTTCCTATCTAAAATATAAATGTTTTTATATTGTTAATTTTTTAGATAAAATTATAATTGATCTTTCATCATAATTATTTGTAATTGCAATCAATTATAATAATAGGTTGTATTTTATTATACGACTTAATGTGTAATACGCCCCTTTGGTCGAGTGGTTAGCAACCCAGAATACGCAATCGAAGGGGCTCGGGTTCGATCCCCGACGGGAACAAGCATTTGTGTGATGAGCATAAATGTTTGTATTTTCGGGTTTGGGTGTTTATTAAATATATTCCAGTATTTATATAGGTATTTCTATGTATTAGTGTCGTTGACTAAAACCCATCACACAAGCAAATAATTTGCTTACTTTGGGGTTAGATCGGTTAGTGTAACTTGTCCCGTGAATATTTATTTATTTATTAAAAAAAAATCTACATAACAAATATTTCCGAGTTGTATTCTATGGGTTTGTTATCTGAAATAAAATTTATTATTGTTATTATGTCATAACTTTTAAACCTGCAATTTTCTTTTATTTAAATCACATCGAGAAAGGATAACAAAATTTCATCCAAAGTGACTTCTTGATGTGTTCGCTCTGATTCCTATAACTTAAACATCGGATAAAATTTATAGATAAAGCAATGGGTGACGAGCAAAGACCTTTTATTCTATAGATAAATAAACTAGACGGATGTGCGGACTACAAGGATTTGGAAATAATATATTATAATCTTGAAGCGTATATATATATATATATATATATATATATATATATATATATATATATATACGTAAAAATTTTGTACTCTTCATGATTCGTAGTTAGATTTGCTAACCACTCTACCAATGGGGCGATCAAATCCATTTTTTCAGTATCTAAAATTAGCATTTTTAAATATTTAATTATTCGTTAAATATTTAAACGAAAGAAGACTAAAATGTGTCACTAAGTAGCCGGTACAATTATGTATGTGCTATTACATTCCTGCCACATTACTAAGAAGGCTTTCGTGATTAAACAAACAGTAGCTTAATATAGATATACGAGTAGATGAATAGATGTCATCTTGTAAGTGTAGGATAAATATTTTTTTGCGTTAAGAAGTACTTTTTTTTACATTCTATTTAGTGTTATCTAACAAGTGTAGAGTATGTCAAATAATTATTACAAAAATTAACAATATGCGATACGTAGGTACTGTCCAATAATGTAGGTTTATGTCCAATAAGCAGAGGATAATTGTTAGCCATTTTAGTAGTACTAAAACAGTATAAGTGCTCAACGTGTCGATAAATCTTACACATACTCAGAACAAAACTTATTTCGAAAGTCTAAAATACTTTTTCAATTTCTGAGCTGGAAAAATCGTTATGAGAATAGAGAGACTCCTACTGGTAAGTTATCATCATCGCCCATGAACAGGTACAACACCGGGGGTCATGCAAAAAACAAATACAGAATGGAATGAAAACGAACTGTCTTACAAATTATTAAAATATAGAACGTCTTTGGCGACAATATTATATTCAAAGACATCAAAAAGAGCTACGAAGAATGGGGAACCGATGATGGGAGTTGGTGAGAAAGTTGAAAACAAATTCAGCTAGTTCTGAACAAGAACGAACAAAGTTTGCACATAAATCTAGCGATTTATTGGTTCGAATCCACTAAATAAAGCAAATTGTAATAAAGAAACACAACTCAAATATCGTAACTTTGTATAACTACATCAAAGTTAAGCAGATGATGCGACGTTTTCCAACCGCTATTTGAATCGAAGTGTCCCCTTTAGCATTGTATGAGTATTACATGTATGTATACCAATATATTGCATTTACATATATGGCGTTCATTCATAGCTATAACTTTAAATATTTGAGATATTTACTTTATTCAGAAAGTAGCAAACTCTTTGTTATAGGACGGATAGGAATGTTTTATACGGATGTTATATACGGATAGGAAAATGTGCTTTTATCTCTGGCTTACGATAATTATTTTTTATTTTAACATCAAGGCGATGAGATAACTCATCTTCGTTGCCCCAACAACTGTTTTTTTTTTCATAAATACGTCCTAAAATTTGCTTTCATAGTAGTTCCCCTCTATGAAAGGAAATTTAAAGACGGTTCAAAAGAGATCTGTTGATAACAATATCGAGGGATGCAGTTTGGTGTTACTATATATCTATCATTAACATCTCAAATCCAAATATATCCTGGATGGCAAAAAAATCTAGAAATTTGTTATGTTTAAAACAGACTGCGATGCGCCGTGAGGGGAAAGTACCGCCATTTTGAGGTGATTTGGCTGCGTTGCATAATTCGCTTACAGTACATCTTTTTACCTGAAGCAGCTACGATGATCTACTAAGTTTTATTCGATAGCTCTTGTTAAGATTTATCGATCCTGTAAACAAAAGTTTTTGTGAATATGTGCTTGAACAAAAAAAAAGTTGTAATCGGCCTATACTCTTAAAAGAGCCAAATTCGACGTAAGAAAACGTATTTGCTGTAAGTAGCCAAAACCCAACTTTTCACCAGAGCCAAAAAACTTTAAAAAAGTTGAAAAAAATACATATCTTTTTAATTTATTACTGACAGAAAGATAATGTTTGAAATACAGTTTTATTTAAATAATACCCATGAACAATAATGAAAAGATTTTTCTTAAAGTTATTACCAGTAGGCTTTTCACTACTTACAGCACTTGACTTTTCATTTTAAAAACCTGAAGAATGTCGTAAGTAGTTTAGTGACTTCTATGGCGATAGCTAAGTTTCATATATTTTCAGACATTTAAAATGGTGTTGCTTGAAATATTTAATAAATTAGGTTCGATTAAAGAGATGTAAGGCTAACTCTAAAAAAATAATGATACCAGTTATAAAAATTGTTTGTATGTGTGGTAGAAATAAAATGCTCTAAGTTGATTACATATTTTTAACCACCGATGAAAAACGAGAGGTGTCATAAGTTTCAGGTGTGTATCTGTGTGTCTGTCCGTGATATCGTAGCGCCCAGGTACATGATCCGATTTAGTTGCGGTTTTTTTAAATAAAAGCTCTGTTTCGTGTAATGGTTCTTAGCTATGATTCAATAAAATCTTTTTTTTATATCATAAGATAGCAAACAAGCAGACGGGTCTCCTGATGGAAAGAGTCAACCATCGCCTATAGACACCAAAGATGTTAATGGTGCGTTGCTATCTTGTGGCGAGGTCTAATACCACATGCTGAACTTATGTTCAGCCATTTAAAGATCATCAGCTCTTTTCAAGTTGATGAAAGTAATTAAGCGACTTGTAAAGAATTTATCGATAATAAATCTTGTATTCTGTTATATTACAATGACATAGTCACTTTGCGACCTGTCGCTGCTAGATCCTCATTCGAAGATCATCAGCTTTTATTTAACTGGCAATGTTCGTATGTAAACTACAGATTTTTTAAATATTGCAAACCATTTTTTCAACGGCTAACTGATATATGCAGTGATAGATACAGTCGCAATGGGAACTCCTAAACTAATCAATATAAACCCATCTTATTTGGACTCATTGGTTCTGTTTCTAGAAACACACTAGTGCTATACAATTTCCAGGGTCTCATGATCGAGCCGGAAAGAGATCATGGAAATTTTTGAATAAAATCAAGCAATATCATCCACCATGCGCGATGATTGAACTGAAAGGTTAGGCTATGAGAACTATCAAATTAAACAAATTTAAACCCATTGAGTTTGGGCTCATTTGTTCTGTTACCAAAAAATTACCTGGTGTTTTACGATTCCCAGGGTCTTATTATGAAGCAGGAAGAAGGTCAAGGGAACTTTGGATCAAAATTGAATAGCACCATATATTATGGACTCGTTTGATTCGTTCTTTTAGGGACTTTGAAGCCGATTTGCGTCTGGTGTTTGATGATAGAGCTGAGAAAGTCTATGAGAAACCCTAAGATAAACTAGAAAAATTCAATGAGTGTTGGCTACTTTAGTTTATTTTAGCAAACATTTACGTGCTGGATGTTGTCTATAATGTGATGATAAAACTGGAAGGTAGCCATTTGATCTTGGACTGATATAGTTGGCCTTTGTTGTTAGAAGACTCGCAGGGTTTGATAATGGATTTAGAAGGTACCCATGGAACTCCTTAACTAAACAAAAAATGCCCATTGAGTGTGGTCTCATTTGTTATATTTGTACAAATACTCTAAATCAGAATTATTTCTAATGTTACATGGTGGCGCTGAAAGGAGGCCATGGGAGCTTTGCAATAAAACAACTCAAGTTCATTTATTAAGGAACCATGGTAACCTAAACCTAAAGCTGCAAGATCCTTTTTTGAAGATCATCAGTTTTTTTTCACGTTTTACTCATAAAATGATGCATATGAAGCAGGATATTTGTCGGATGGTAAGAAAATGTAAGCTACATTTTCTTACCATCCGACAAATATACGTTCTCTAAGGACGTACATAATTCATTTCAACTATTATTCAAAGCAGGAACATTAAAAATATTTACACAAAATACAACAAAGGTAATTAGTATTTATGGATGTAATCCCATAAATAAAATTAAAAGTTCACAAGAAAATATACGCAAAACCCTTGAGGCAAAACTATCTTAACTTTTGTTTTAAACGTTTCGCGTAATATTAATTATATTTATGAAGGTTTGTGTTCTTTTTTTTAACACCTATTAGGTACCACCACAGAAATAAAAATCTTAACATCAATCAGGAAACATAAGATAAAATCTTGCTAGAGACCAAACTGTTGTTTCTTATTTTCTAAGTATGAATATTTCGTTAAAATGTAATAAGAAAAATATTTTTAACAGTATCAATAGAAAAGTGCTGTAACCTTACGGTGAACTTAAGCTACAGACTGAAAAAATGCTGTAAGATGTAATCTTGTGTTCAATTAACACAACATTAGAATTTGTAAGTTAGATGTGTAATAATAAACCGCACTTTTGGTATTAGTAAGAGTGTTAAAACCCGCTTTTTTTGTAACTTACAGCAAATTGAATAAGTCAACTTTTAAAATAGTGATATGAAACCTAGACCATTCAACGCAGAATTTTTTTCTGAATCTAGCTGTGTTCGATTCCTGAAACCTATTCAGTCTACTTAGGTCATTTTTGCTACTTACAGTAAATACGTTTTCTTACGTCGATATACAAATATTATTACATAATACACACCCAGACCCAGAAATATAAACATCTATTGCTCATCATACAGTCCTTAAAAACCAATATAGAAGTGAAGATGCAAAATTATGGTTTACGACTAACCTGCGCGGCTTCACCCACGAGGAGGTGAACATGTCGATATATAGTTAGTAGTAGTTAGTAAGCTTTTAATTAACCTGCCGTGTTAGTGTGGTTGGATGTGGGTGCGTGGGTCGATGAAATAGCGGATCACATATGATTTTGAACAAACCAACCAATATAGGTATCAAATGAAAGAGCTTAACTTGTAGAACTGTGCGCTATGAAAAAAAAATTTAATCCAAGATGGCCACCATCACGGATTAGAAGCTTTTTTAAAAAAAGTTTTTTAAATTACTATATTGTCAAATAGGCCTCATTCAAATATAACGTATTAAACCATTCAGAAGATAGTTGCGAGAATCAAAATACTGTCATTTTTTACTAATTAGATGTTTGAACTGAAAAAAATCTATGCTTATAGAACTTACTCCTTTTAAGTTAAAATACCTTTATTTAGCAGGAAGTTTCAGGGATGGCCTGCGGGGTCAACCGTTTACACATTACATGAATAAGTAAGGCGATGGTACCAGACCTGAGTAAGACAATGCTGCTCTACCACCTCACTACCGCCAGTCACGATAGTAGTAACTCGAATAGCCAATCGGTCACGTTTTACGACCTGCCTGGCGGAACGGCAGTTGGCCTATTCTTTATGATAAAAAAGAGTTCTACATTCAGATTATACCCTAGTACGCCTTTTTTGCACGCCACGCAACATTGCCGGCGCATTTCTTGTTCTAAATTCAAAAAACGCGCCGGCAATGACTCATATTTCTATGTACGTAAATATGAAACTTCGTACGCCCTTTATTAAACCCAAAAAAAGTATCTTCACGCGTGTATCCCCGGAAAGGTAGGCAGAGGTACAACAAGTGCACCCACGGTTAGCCGAAGATACTTGGTCCCACAATGTGATAGGTGGCAAGCCTATCGCGAAACGGGCACTTTCAAATCCCGGGCAATGTTGTTTCTGTCACAAAACTAAAAAATACATTTTTAATTTTCCCGACCCAGGAATCGAACCCGGGATCTCATGTTGTCAACTCCGACACCAGACCACTACACCACAGGCGATTTAAACGTAATGACATTATTTTCGCGCATGTTTGAGAAAAAATTATAAGTGTTATCGAGGTGGTGTTTAAACACACATTAAATAAATATAAAGTAATTGAAAGTCATTATTCCAACTTCTAATTTAAATTATATCATATCTAAACTATTTTAGGCGTGGTATAAAATTTTTGTTATGTTAGTACAAACAAGTACATACGAGTAAAATTTAAGAATATTTATTCAAGTTGTTTCAGAGGTTAAATAATAAATGCAAATATTAGTCTAGTCACGGACTAATACTTGTAAAATTAGTTTAACTTTTACATTGCAATTAAAATGTTGGAAACTTTAGTTGTTAAATAAAATTCATTATAAGAAAAGTTTGAATTTTATTTGGAAAAAATATTAATTATGAAAGTTAAAACAATCGTAAACAAAAACTTTCATCACGTAAGTGTTGTAATTTCTTGTTATTTTCTTCTTTTCGGGTGGTTTTTCTTGTTGATGTGAAATTAAAATACCTGAATAACGTGGATAAATATTAATAAAGTTGTGTGTGTAAAATATCCGAATAACCTGGATGAATATTAAATATTAAAAAAATGTTTTTTAGATAATATAATTCATACTAATATTATAAATGCGAAAGTAACTATGGCTGTCTGTTTCTTCTTCTCGCCTAATCCACTGAATCGATTTTGATGAAATTGGGTACAAAGATATTTCGAGACCTGGGAAAGGACATAGAATATCTCGAGCTATATATACATAGCTTCTTCTTCTTTGTCCTCGCCTTATCCAACGGGATCCCGCATAACGATGCGGGATCAACTTTTCTGATCTTGAGTCTCCATTTTTCTTGCAGTTGTGTGTCGTCATCGTTTAAGCCTAGGACTTCCATGTCCTTCCGGACATTTTTCAACCAGATGGTTGGAGGTCTTTCGTTTCCTCTTTTTTCAGAAGCCATGGAAAGGCACTTCTTCACAACATGATTATCGGATCTCCTCATTATATGGTTACCATACCATACTTAACGGTTTTTACCCTTGGAAGAACAGAAATTTCCAGTTTGAAGACTCCACTGAGAGCTGAGTTGTGGGTTGGGTTGAAGTTACAAACCATGTATTCTGTTTTGCTCCGAATAATACGCAAACCATTGAACTCAAGTGATTCTCTCCAGACTCTCGGCTTTCGGATATCAAAGCTATATCGTCCACATACAACAGGATTCATTGTGTAAGCTTCTTTATTTTCACAGTGAGATAGTTAATAACGATGTTGAATATAAGGGGACTCAACGCATTGCCTTGGTGGACACCGCAATGTCCGCTACAAGATGTATATAGCCTTCGGGGCACCATCTACCCTCAAGGCTTGCCAAATAATACTTCTTGGTACGCGGTCAAACGCCTTTTACAAACCGATCTATGGCTTAGATTTTGTTTCTGTTCACGCGCTCTTTTTGATCGATTCTGATTGCATATATAGCATCGGTGGTTCTTATTGCCACTGCAAACCCGAACTGATTTTCCGTCAAAGATACAAAGTTTACTAGGCGCTCACTCAAAACCGTTCCCAGATCTAGCTGCTAGCCACACTTCTGCATCAGCACCTATTAATTTCCAAAGTTCTACTGCAATTTCGACAGGACCTTAAGATTTTTCATTTTTCAAATGGCTTTTTTGACCTCCGCAGTAGTAATTTCATTCGCAGGTCCTAATATTTTGGCTTCTTGTTTATCAGGTTGTCTGGAAAATTCCTCACTTAGAAGACCATTGTATGCTCTCATACCATCTTTTGCAGATTTGCCTATCTTCCGTGAGTAAAATGCCATTTTTATTTTTGATATATTTTGAGTACGTGAAGTCTTTTGAGTTGTTATATCTATGCTTTGCTATTTTATATATCTCATTGTCCGTTGCTCGTTCTAGTTGTTGGTATAGATCAGAATCCGCCTTTTCACGTTCAATAGCTATAGTTTTTCTAGCTTCCTTTTAGGCATGCTTGTAGGTTTCTTTCTCTTCCTCTAACCTAGTCTCCTGCCATTTCTTGAACAGGCGTTTCTTTTCCCAAACCCTGCGAATCTCGTAGTAATAAAAGCCAACGATATCAGCCCAATCTCTGATGGCCACCTTCCAGTTCCATCATTATTTTATCTTAAACAACATCCGGCACCTAAACATTTGCCAAAATATACCGAATTAGCCAATATTCGACGGATTTATCTAGATTAGCTTAAAAGTTATAATGAACCTCTTCCAGTTTTATTATCAGACACTGGAAAGCAAGAAAAAGAACGATTCAAACGGGATCAAAATCGATGGTGCTTCTCAATTTTTATTTGTTCGTTTGTTTCGTTTCCATGACCTTCTCTCACTTTATCGTAAGAGCTTGGAAATCATCTAACACCAGATTATTTGTCAAAACAGAACAAATAACGCGTTGAGTTTGTCTTGTTTAGTTTAAAAGATCCTATAGCTACCTTCAAGTGACATCAATAGATTCTTAAAATCAGCATCAAACAGTATACCAAAACAAACCCAATTAACCCATACTTGATGGGCCTGTCTGGTTTAGCGAGAATTTATGGACTTCTTTCAGTTTTATCTTGAGAAACTGGAAGTCATTCTGTTGCAAATTCCTTATTAGAACGAACCAAATGAATCCCAAATCGCCTGCTTTATCATAGGAACACAGAAATTATCTAACACCAGGGTAACTCTCAAAATAGAAGAAATGAGTACAAACTCGATAGGGTATCTTATGGAGTTCTTCTCACTATCATCTGATACGGGAAGACATTCTGCTCCAAAGACTTTCTCCTTCCTGCTTCATTATAAGACCCTGGAAAGCATCTAGCATTAGACTGTTTGTCAAAACAAAACAAATGAATCTAAGCTCTTGTTTTTATATCGAAAAATAGCAAACAAGCTAATAGGTCTCCTGATGGAAAAAGTCAACCATCGCCTGTAGACACCAAAGATGTAAATGGTGCTTTACTATCTTGTGGCGAGGTCTAATGCCACATGCATAAGTTTACCGGCTACCTTACCCTCCAAACCGGAACACGACAATGACAAGCACTGACGTTATCGCGGCAGGAATAGATAAGGTGGTGGTACCAGACCCGGGCGAGACAATACAGAACTCTACCACCTAGCAACCAGGTGCCAGCCAGATTTATCTTGTTTGGTTTAGAAGTTCCCATGACTACGTTCCAATTCCATCATCAGATACTAAAAATCGTCTAGCACCAAATTGTTTGCAAAAACAAACTGAATTTTTTCCCCACTTGATGGGTTAACCTGGTTTCTTCTTCTTCTTCAAGAGTTCTTGGTTAGATCCTTCAGCTTTACCATCAGGCACTGGAAGCCATTCCACTCCAAAGTCCTTGAAATAACGATACAAACTACCTCAATTTCGATGGTATTGCTAATTTTATTCCAAGGTAAATTAATTTCCTAATCCTAAAATTTCCTAATAAATCCCATAAAGTATTTCCAACTCTATCATGAGACTCTGGAAATCGTCTGGCACTAGAGTATTTGTCCAAACAGAACAAATGAGTCCAACTTCGATTAGTTTATCGTATTTAGTTCAGGAGTTCTTGGCCGTATTGGTCCCGGCCTCCTTTGAAGTATAGGCCAACTGCCGTTCTGCCAGGCGGGTCGTAAAATGCGACCGATTGGCTATCGAGCCACTACCATCGTGGCTACTAGGTGGTAGAGTTCTGCATTGTCTCGCCCGGGTCTGGTACCACCGCCTTACCTATTCCTGCCGCAATAGCGTCAGTGCTTGTCGTTGTCGTGTTCCGGTTTGGAGGGTAAGGTAGCCGGTAAACCTATGCATGTGGCATTAGACCTCGCCATAAGATAGCAACGCACCATTAACATCTTTGGTGTCTATAGGCGATGGTTGACTCTTTCCATCAGGAGACCCATCTGCTTGTTTGCTATCTTATGATATATAAAAAAAAGAGTTCTCATGGTTACCTTTCAGTTCCATCATCAGATCCTGAAAATCATCTAGCACTAACTAATTTGCCAATACAAAACAATTAAGTCTTAATTCAAAAACTTTACCTCGTTTAGTTAATAAGTTCATTGTAGTTGAATTTTTAATCAGGATTCTTGAAGTTCCAATGTCACTTTTTCGGCTCAATCTTCAGAGCCATATGATCATGAGAAAGATCTTACTGCAACAAATGAAATGACTCCAAACTCCACTATATTACCAATTTCTACCTGTGAGTTACAATTACACTCTTACGGCTCCATGTTCAGTTCTTCGACATTATATGTTATGGAAAGTAAACATCATCAAAAATCCATCGAGTCCGAACTTGACTATCTTATCGCTTTTTACATTCTACGCATGAATTTTGGTAGCACTTTACCAGCTCCAACTTCAAATCTTCGTCATCATTAGCACTAATCAAACTTAGTATTTAAAGCAACCAGACTTAGTCTAAGCAAGATTGTCTTGTTAAAACTCTGCATCAGGCAGTTCCAGTTCATACATCCAGGCTACACCACGAGCTCAGTTGGATGGTACCATAGTATTTGCATTTCCTTCACATGTCTGTCAAGTTTTTGTAGACAATAGACGCTGATGATCTTCGAATGAGAATCTCAAAGTATTAGCTCAACGTTATCATGTAATTGCAATATCAACAAAGTAACAGAATACAACATTTAGTATTGATAAAACATTTACAAGTTATTTAATTCCTTTCATCAATTTGAAAAGAGCTGGTTATCTTGAAACGGCTGAACAAATTCTACTGAATCTTAGCTAAGAACCATCACGCAAAACGGGCTATCAATTAAAAAAAAAACCGCAACCAAATCGGACCATCTGCCAGGGCTCCACGATGCCACGGACAGACACACATATACACACATACACAGATACACAGATACACACCTGAAACTTATAACACCCCTCGTTTTTCGTCGGGGGTTAAAAAGAAATAAAATTAACAGCGTCGCGACCGATGCGATTCTATTTGAAATGAGCGCACAATTTAAAATTGTACAGCGCACATTTTTAGAGGACGTTTTTGAGATTGTGTATTGTGTTTCTTGGGTTTTTTATATCAATGTTGGAATAGGTAACAGTTGTACTTAACCCTGTCGAGATGTTGTACTTGTAGAACTCTTTTATCTAGATAGAGGTAACGATGTTCTGGATTCTCATTACCAGATGTCTAGCAATAAGGTGGTTGATCTTTTATTCAAATAAACTGATAAAGTAGGCCACGCGCAATGTAGAGTTTTGAAGTTGCCTATCGCAATTACGCGAATAAGGAAGAGGACTTTTATTGTTTCACACTACAAACATATAACCTATTTAATAGCGACGACGAATATCCGCGCCACATGTTCAACGCCTGTTAAAAACTTCTCAAATTACATTTTATAAGTTGGTCAAATAATACTCTAAAACTTGTAAAGCCTTCTAAGCCGTATAGTTTTCCTTTTAACTTTATCTGTGAGTTACAATTACACTCTTACGGCTCCATGTTCAGTTCTTCGACATTATATGTTATGGAAAGTAAACATCATCAAAAATCCATCGAGTCCGAACTTGACTATCTTATCGCTTTCTACATTCTACGCGTGAATTTCGGTAGCACTTTACCAGCTCCAACTTCAAATCTTCGTCATCATTAGCACTGATCAAACTTAGTATTTAAAGCAACCAGACTTAGTCTAAGCAAGATTGTCTTGTTAAAACTCTGCATCAGGCAGTTCCAGTCCATACATCCAGGCTACACCACGAGCTCAGTTGGATGGTACCATAGTATTTGCATTTCCTTCACATGTCTGTCAAGTTTTTGTAGACAATAGACGCTGATGATCTTCGAATGAGAATCTCAGAGTATTAGCTCAACGTTATCATATAATTGCAATATCAACAAAGTAACAGAATACAACATTTAGTATTGATAAAGCATTTACAAGTTATTTAATTCCTTTCATCAATTTGAAAAGAGCTGGTTATCTTGAAACGGCTGAACAGATTCTACTGAATTTTAGCTAAGAACCATTAGTTACCCTTTTAACCATAGTTTTCCTTTTAACTTCATTATATTTACTACTACCGTGATTTTTTTTCTTCCCCCAAAACCAACCGTTTAACTGGCAGAAAGAGGAATATGACTTTAACAAAAATTCGCATTTTAAAGGTAAATATTTCACAAACGAGTCCCTTAATCGAAAATTCGTATGTGTTATTGTGGTCCGATGTCGGTGTTGACTAAAAGAGGTCCCGGGAGCGATTCCCATTAATTAGTTTTCTGGTAAAAATTTCCCGATCATTAATTCCCGAGTAATTCAAACAAATTAGTTTTCTGGTAAAAACAACGCCTGGGATTGGTTAAGTGCTCGGTTGGTGGTAGACTTGCCATTTATGAAACTGTCAGGTTAAGACAGATCCGGGGGAGACTCCGAAATGAAGTGCGTGTTACGTCGCCGGCAATACGTGACAAAGTGTAGTTTTTAAGTATATTATATTAATACGTATGTTAGTCTATAAGGTATTTATAATATGGGCCATGTTGCCTGAATTAAATGATTATTATTATTATTATTATTATAAGTATCTTCAGCTAATCGTGGGTGTACTGGTTGTACAGCTTTGCCCGCCTCAAGAAAAAAATGAACGTTCCCGTTTTACATGTAGACGGGCTATCCTAACAAATATTCTTCAAGATTTTATGTTAATACTTTATTGTCGTGACTAGTATGTAGGTGTATTAATGCCAAATTACAACTTTCTAATACTAAGGATCTCTGAGTTAGACTGCGAACGGACGGACAGACGGACATAGCGAAACTATAAGGGTTTATTGTTTACTTTGGAACTCTAATAAGGATCCAACTGAAAGCAAAGAATTAATTACCTTATTTATTTTAAACTTTATTGTATATACAAAAACATAACAGAAAGAAGAATTTAAACTTTATTGTACAAAAAACATAACAGAAACAGAAAACAAACGAAAACAGTGCAAAAGTCGAGCTTAGCCCTAATAAGAGAATATTTCTTTTAAATCAAAATATATTATTTTTCTTAAATTTTTTCTCAAGTTCTTTACGATGAAATGAAAAAAAGGCTACCGGTAGAACCAACCCTTAAGGTTTTCTCAACACATCATTATCTGAATACATTGAATTTATTTTCTTTTGATGCATTAGAAGATCAAACGAGAAGACATACTTATTGGAATAACAAAAACCGTCATACGTTTGTTGAGATGATTATATATTCATGGAATTCGTCTTGACAGTGGCGTACGTCTTTATATTCCTTTGATGTAAAACAAAACATACGACAGTAATTGAATAAAGAAAATTTCTATGAAATACTTAGTCTTACACACAGATTTATTATAACAGAGATTTGGAACAACATTTCTCTTTTAATTTTCATGTCACCTTTTTATAAATACATTTTAACGAGTTAATGAATATTAATAAGCTTATTCAATAAAATCGCCCTGTGGCCAAAATTTCTTCTCAGTTTAATAACATAGGTACTTTAGCCACACATATACCTAATCACAAATTACATGAATACTAATAAAAACGCCATTGTAAAAGAAACGCGTTGCTACGCATATGAGAAAACGCTCATATCACTGTCAAAAATGTCATACATTTGTAGATATATTATATCGTGAAAAAATAGAAATAAACCATGTTGACTGTTTTATGATACCAAATGAGATGATAATTCTTGAAAATTACCCTTGGAGTGTTTTTATTTCAGCGGTAAGTAGTAGGTATAATTCTGTATTTGGCATTGCTGTATCCCCACACGAATAAAACGCACTATTTACATATTTGATGTCTATGGGCGATGCTTTCCCTTACCATCAAGAGAGCCATCTGCTTGTCTCAAAAAATATAAAAATTTCCATCTATGACACAATTTTGGCATTAATAACAATCCTCGAGCACTACTTTATAGAAATTCTCGTGCAATATTTATCATTTTCCTAAAATGTGTGTTTAATTAAAATAAAAAATAAAATACTCTCAAAAAACTACATCGATGGAATTGGTTAAAATAATTTGGCGAATGGAAAATTCGGTTTCATTAATCTGAAAACTCAAAGCGTTTCACGTATCAGTGCTATTATGCTACGGTTCAATTATTCGTGTTCGTATTGTTATACATATGAACCAGCGAAGCGTCAAAACCTTTATAAAGCTTAATAGATAACTAATCGGATTATACAATTGATAAATTTAAATGTTTAATGTTTTTATACGTTTGTAGACGGTGATATATCATTAACATTTTCGTAAAATAGGTGTAGGTACTTGCTAATTTACTACTAAAACTTTAACTTAATTGCACTTTTTTTGGTGGAGAGAGAAAAAATCTATTTCGACCAATAGTTATATTTCTTGATTTCGTCTGAATAGTACCTTTCGCTCTTATAAATACGCCACTAAAAAAAGCGAGAAATAGTACTCACTGTACAGTATTTACACTGGTGGAGTTAAAAAAACCTCAGCTAGACGATGCAGCCCTTCAGACTACTATTGTTGTTTCAAAAAAAATTGTTGCTATTTTGTCACCAAACATTTGACTGATTCTTACCATAAATACAAGCACGCAATAGTTGTCCAGTTTAAAAGGTACATATAAATGTAATTTAAATTACAAAAGAAAAATATATTAAACAATTTCATTTTTTATAACAAATATACGATTAGGTAATTCCCTTTACTTATGAGACAACAGCTTTTTAATCCAGTAATAGCTTACGAAATTGTTGACGCGTGAAAATAACTTGTAAATAGTTTAATTGAATTAAGTTCTTCTTCTAATTAAATATCTAAATGTCCGTTTAGTAACTAGATATCTGTTTACGTTACGTTGTCGTTTCGTTGTAATTTTTTCAATAACAATATATCAATTTCTCAATGAGGTTGTGTACGAGCCAATGCGTCATTACGCTCGTACGTCACATTTGCCTGAGTATGCATTTCCTAATATTATATTAACTTGTTATAATATTGAATAAACGCAGTGATCAATAAGCAGTCAATCGGGTTTCATTTTCCTCCCGTTTATCATATATCATCAGCTGCAGAATCACTCGCCTATCAGATTATCATTTATCAGTTTTATATCAGTCATATCATTAGTAGGAATAAACCCCTACATTTTTTTTGGTCCTTTAACCGTCAAAATCAGTGACTTGTGGATTATTAGAAGACGACATCATCATCGAAGAGAAGACCTCATCATCTGCACTAAAATTAAGAAGATATTTGCAGAAAAATATTTATCAACATATTTATCAAGCATTGTGAATTTTCTTCGAGCTACGTGTTTGAAGAAACATACCTATTTATCAAGAACAGTCATATTATTGATTTCGTGTATTTGATTTCTCGTTGCGGCAGCGAATCGGCTTAACCGGTCTCCCAGAAGCGGGTCGCCCCGGGAAAGTTGAGACAGTACGCACATGCTGTAAAGGGATTTTAGATACACCGAAAATATCATCATTTATCATCATGCAAGAATTACTAGAAAGGCAAAGTGCTATCATGAAGGATATCGAGAGGATCTACGGAAATTATAAAAAGGATTCCGCAGATCGAAAAACACCGGAATACTTTGCGAGGCGCATCGAAACTATTGACAATCTGTGGGGGGAGTTTGAGCACAACAACAAAATATTAGAATCATCTGAAGATAAGACTTCTGACTATTTTAAAAGGAACATTTATATCGATGTTATGAGTTTTTACACTACGGCGCGATCAACACTGAAGTCGGACTCCGAACGATCTTCTACTCCCAAAATAACGCAACCATCAACATCAAAAGGCGGATATACCACACCCATGGAACAAACGCCTTCGACGTCTAGAACAACACAGTTTCAAGTTCCAAAAATTCACATCGAAAATCCAAGCAAGGACATTCAACATCTCTTGGTTCAGCAGTATGCCAATTTCCGAGCATTGGAACGACAGATGAAACGCGTTAAAGACCAGAGCATTGAAGAAAAGTGGGAGATTGAAGACGAGTTGCGTAACCTGCAGCATCGCTGGCGTAACATCGATGAACTGCATTTACGCATCGACATTTTATTATCTGGAGCCGACATACAATACGAAGAAAAATACGGTGACATTGAGAGCCAATATATATCAAACGCAATTTAAATCAGAAATTATGTTCGAGTGCACATTTACAACAGTGTCTACCCCAAATAGACATACCTATATTTACAGGCGATTTCACTCAGTGGCCTACATTTTGCGATCTATACACCGAAGCCATACATAATAACAAATATTTAAGCAACGCTCAAAAAATGCAACATCTAAAGTGCAAAGTAAAAGGGGAAGCAGAGCGCATCATCCAGCATCTTCACGTCTCAGCAGAGAACTATGTAACTGCTTGGGAAATCTTAAATCATCGCTACAGCAATCCACAATTACTTTTCACTAGACAAATTGAAATTTTCCTCAATCAGCCTAATATACATAAACAGTCATCGTATGAATTGAAAAGGCTCTACGACACCACCACAGAATGTATCCATGCCATACATAATTTGGGGGTGGACACCAACAGCTGGGATCCATTAATAGTGCATATTTTATCGAAAAAGTTAGACATGGATACCTACAGCGACTACAAGACGTCTCGCAAGGAGCCGCGCACTCTGCCTACATATGAAGAATTTATGTCATTTATCGAAAATAAATTTATGGCGCTCGAACCTATACAAAGTCAAGAAAGGGAGAATGATCAGAGCACGAGCAAGCCAGTCTATCAAGCACAGAAATATTCCAACAAAAACAAGGCCGTCCCAGCATCTCGTTATCAGAATCAACCCTTCCGCAAAGGATTTTATCAAGCAACACCTGCATATTATACAAGGAAACCATGTATTATTTGTAGTTCATTCCATGATTTATTCATGTGTGAGACATTTTTCAATTTACCAGCCAAGGAGCAGATGGAAATTATTTTTAAGCATAAAATCTGCCCTAATTGTCTTTACACACATTATGACAAACCATGTAAATCAACTCGGCGCTGTAAAAAGTGCAATGAACCACATAATACAAAAATACATGAGACAAGTATTGCAGAAAAAATAAAGTCAATAAGCAAATTGCAAGCGATTCAAAACGTGCGCGCACCGCCCTCCCCGCACGTGCACGTGCCGTCGCAACCCGCTTCGAAAACATCGCTATCAGCTTTAAGCGAACTGAATTCGAACCTACTACCTAAACGACATGATGCACCCTATGTCTCCATGAGTGATGAAGAAATATTGCTTACAACAATATTAATTAAAGTACAGTCGGCAGACGGTACCTACATCACCCTAAGGGCGCTCCTAGACCAAGGGTCTCAAGCAACCCTTATATCAAAAAACGCAGCTCAGTTACTAGGATTACAACGCCAATATTATCCCGCATCGGTGTCCGGAATCGGAACAAGTTCAAAACAGAGCAAAGGCATGGTATCCCTGGTCTGCAAATCAATATATGAGGACTATGAGTTTACTACTCAAGCACTCGTGATATCACGCGTAATCAACAACCTGCCTAATGCATCATTCAAAAATAAAACCTGGCCTCATATTCAAAATATCAAACTCGCCGATCCAGAATATAATATTTCGAAACCAATCGATTTATTACTAGACGCCAGTGTATACTCTGACATTATCATGGATGGCCTCATAAGGGGTCCACCACTAACTCCCATTGCTCAACTCACAAAGCTCGGATGGATCCTATCAGGCAACGTGAAAACCGTCGGTTGCAATGTTGTCGTCAAAAAGGTCCAAAAATTACCTAAATATTGGGAAATCAAAGATAATCAGAAGTCACCCATAAAATTGGCAGTATCAGAGCAGAAACACTATTATGAAGATTTATACCAATCGAAAAGACGCCTCGAAGATGGTAGATACGCAGTAGCCATCCCTATGAAACAAAATTTTGAACAAATATTGGGTCGCTCAAAATCAGTCAACTTGACCAGATTTGCAAAACATAAATCATTATCAGATGGTTATAAACCACTTATGTATGAATATGAGTCATTAAGACATAATATGCGAGAACTGAACAACCCTCCATGTGTGAGCAAGACAGCATACCACATGAAATCACAATCCGCTACTACAAATCTACGCGTTATTGCAACGCGTCATCAAAGACGTCATCAGGTCTCAGCCTAAATAACATGGAGAGTGGACTCACTCACAATCAAACGAAAAAATTATTTTAACAAACATATCTATCAAAATTATCCTGGAATGACAAGTTATCAAAATCAATCCGAAATTAATGGAATGAATTAAAAAAAAATTATGAACATAAATAGTTTTCAAATTTCACGTTATTTGGGCCACAGAAGTCATTCACTTCAGAGACACGAATTTTGTGCTGCATCAGAGAGTCTTACGCGTGTGCAATTTATTTTGTAACAGACTATAAAGGTGTGTGCATACCGAGACACACTAAAGTAAAAATAAAAGTCGTTCGCAGGAAGAATATCAAATAGAATATCATTTCAATTCACGAAGAAAGTCTTAGACACCATTTCTTCTTCATGAAAAATCAGTATACATGCACGGACGGACTTCGTTATAGTTTTTGGGTTACATGGAGTTATTTCAAAGTGGAAGAAATCGTCGCAAACAGAATACGACGAATCACGCATATCAGTCTTGCCAAAAATTGGCATCATAAAAGTCTGAAAAAAAAAACGCCGCCGACTGCGCTACAAGGAATACCTACAAGCAACACTAATATTTTCAATCACTTTTATGATGGAAAGTTACTAAACCAACATCAACAAAAAGAGTATGACATATCAGGAAAGTGTGCACACAGTTTTACAATTAAAATGCAACTCTATCATTTATTGTTTATTAAACTGAGTTCTGTCACCCGCATTACGAGAACATGCTTGGGTGTTAAGTTTCACAATCCGAACACGCACAAAGCAAATACCTATCACCAAGTGAAATATATAATTCAATTACATAATTATATTAACAGTTCAATATTTTGAATTTCACAAAGAAATATCATCTTTGAAGGAAAAAAGAGTATTGAAATTTAACTGCAAAATTTTGAATTTGAATCTCTATTTGGCTGTAAATGGCAACCTTGCAAGTGGATGGACGGATTAAAACAGAGTTTTACGTTATTCTACGAGCACCCTATCATATTGTCCTCCTCCGATGGGTGTACGGAACTTCTCATTATCAATACGAAGAACTTATACAGTGAAATTCTTCTTCAACGCACTTTAGTGCCCCGTCTCTGCCATTAGCAGGAAATCTTTGAAAGGCCGCTGTGAAGAGCCTCAAGCAACAACTTAGGAGGAATGGGTCAGCAGACAACTGGGATACGAAGAGCTCACCACCTTGTTACATCAAATTAAAGCGTGTATGAGTTCATACGTGCTCGTCCGCTCTGCGCTCTAATCAAAAATCCAGACGACATGTGTCTCACTACAGGACACTTCCTTGTCGGTGGCCCTATCTTATCGAGACCGCAAACAGACCCAGATACCTATGACATATTTAACATCGAAATAGCAGCTACTGCATGCTACGAAAAAGTAAATTTGGAAGGGACCAACCCTTCAAGGACGTTGAATCAAATGACATTTGTCATTATCAAGGAGGAAAACATGTCCTCTGGAAAGTGAACATTAGCACGTGTATGCAAACTCCACCCGGAAGGGACAGACATATCCGGGTGGTAACATTAAAGACATAAAGTAGCATCATTAAACGACAACTTAATTATATCACCTGTTCAAGAATATGTACTTATAACAATTTAAAATATTAATAGTCAATTACGAACCTCAACAAAGGAGGCGAGTATAAACATATATCAGCTTACATAACAATGAACTGGAATATTATAAACATTGATAACATGGTTTCAAATACCCATCGCGCGCAAGAAAGCCTTCACCGAACTTAATGGATATATATGTATATCGAGGATAATTGGATATCCGCATAGAATCACCTGGCCAATTATGGGAGCATTGAAATTAATTTTCTGGTCAATTAAATGGAAAAAAATATAAAATACTTATACAAAACTCTATACGTCCGAACTAAAGTCAAATAAAAGCTTTATTCAGTTTTATTGTGGGAATAAATGTACGTCTAACTACGAGTGAAAACTACGAGTTGATTCACGTTATCAGCCTATCTATATCAGAAAAATATAATATGTACATCATATTATACAATCCTGAAGTTCGTGGCATGTCGCAGTCTGAGATACTATCATGCACAAATATCACATCAACAGACTAAGTGCTTTAATAGCTCCTATATATCAACATAAATAAAACAATAAAATTGAAATCATAATCGCTTTATAAAATAAACAATGAAAATGTGAATCGAATTGCACTCAAGCGCCGGATACATGACGTTTGTTGTACTAGGTCAGGACTGAGACACGATGTAAGGAGACACCTAACATTCTTGGACGTCAGGATACCGGAACAAAATATTATATTATTGATAATCATTTATACTACTTTATACCTTTTACATTTTATTGTTAATTGTTTAATTTTAAGTATCATTTTGTTAATTCTTCTTGTTTGCTCCTTTTTAGACAGGCAAGATGTACGAGCCAATGCGTCATTACGCTCGTACGTCACATTTGCCTGAGTATGCATTTCCTAATATTATATTAACTTGTTATAATATTGAATAAACGCAGTGATCAATAAGCAGTCAATCGGGTTTCATTTTCCTCCCGTTTATCATATATCATCAGCTGCAGAATCACTCGCCTATCAGATTATCATTTATCAGTTTTATATCAGTCATATCATTAGTAGGAATAAACCCCTACAGGTTGTAATTATTTTAATTTACAAGCTAGTACTACGTCTAACAAAACAATAGTACGTAAAAAATAAAGCATGATAAAGTGATAAGATAAAGAAAAAGCGTGCAATGATACTGCACTTAATGTTAGTAAGCAAATATTGCAAAGGCTGTTTCAAGTTGTGTACGATATAACATTGAATTAGTTGGTTTTATTTTTATTTTATTTTTTCGGTTGCTGAATATTTTTTAAGGAGTGATATTTTTTGTCACTTGGATAGGCCAACTGGCAGACGTGCCACCTGATGGTAAGTGACCCAGGTAACTCGTTTATGTGTAGGATCCTGAGACATAAGATGTTAAGTCTCGGTGCCAGTAATTATCTTGCCTGTCTTGCCCTTTTCTGCAAACACACAGCAAAGCTGTTTCACGAGAGAAATAGGCAAGATGGTGGTACCCATGCAGCTGCGAGCGCGGCATAGCGCATCCCTCCCACCGGTAAAAAAAGTTTCGTAAAAGTGATGGAAATCACAGGAAATCGGGAAAGTTCGGCATTATTTGATTTGACCAATGAGCGCGCGCGGTGGCGGTAAATCAAGTGGCGGCAAGCGCGCGCCTTTTAGCTGAGCCACACTGTTGGAAACAAGATCTCCACGTGGGTCCCCACCGGCGGCTTAAAACATTGTAAACATTTGTTTGCAACAAAAATTCATCTGAACTTCACAAGCCTCCCACCAAGGTCACCCGTGCTGGAAGCTTGTTTCCAACAGTGTGGCTCGGCTATTAATTCAGAATTACGTATATTTTCATGCTTAGAATATATCCGACCAATAATATGATGAATTCATTGACTTCATAGACAGGATTATTTTTAAAGGTCTGGCCAGATTTTCAGAGGCTGTTCAGAATCGATAATATGTTCGATTTATGTAATAAAAAAATAATTTAAAAAAAAAACAATATTTCTTTTCTATCCGAAGCAAAAACCAAAACGCATGCACTAAAATATTTCAGTCCCAACTAACCAACTAACCAACATTACTAAAAATTACATTAATAAATTACATTGGGACTAAAAAGTCCCAATTAAAAGTGAACGAGAAAAATGTACTTAGAGCGACAGATTACATAATAGTTACTATCGTAATTATTATTAATGTAAAATAACACACTGCCAGCATTACCGACTTCATTCACATAACTTGGTGCATCGAATTCATGAATTTAGTGGAATATTTTTGAACGAAAATGTTTATATTATTTTGTAATAATTTTACAATAACAATCACAATGCACTTTCAATTCAATATTTAGTTCCTAATTTTAAAATTTGGCCAGACCTTTGCAAGTAACCTTGTATACTTCAGGTGTCTTTTTATAACTAATTATTTAATTTATACACATCTTTCTACTTTTTGTGGCACTTTAGCGTTAAATTTCACAATAAATTTGAATTAGCCGGTTTAATAAAAGCAAGAAATTGGTATTTTTTTTAAACATTTTAAATTGTGTTATAAACGACCAAACTTACTAACAATGACACATGTAGTGTTTAATATTTTATGTATGACCTGATTTTAATCACCCAAGCATGCTATTTTTTTTTTTATAGAGAGAAAACAAAAATATTGACTTGTTGAAAATTTGGTTAGATTTCGCTTATTTATTTTATCGATACTTATGACGTCAAATTTTGATTAATATCTTTATATTACCCAAAAACATGATTTCATAAAAAATAAATAGGTCTCTTGGGTATTAAGAGATTCCACGACATAAGGTAATGTGACACAGGTTAAGTATTACAACACGCCTACAGCGCGTATTCCGTCATACACGTATTTAAAAGAACAAGTGATCGCCTAGTGATTGAAATTTGATCAAATGATGTTTTATAGGATAAAATAATCTATGATTTAGTTGGAAAATAGATTAAACTATACGATATGTTTTAAGTTCGGCAACAGATAAGAACACAGGCCATTTTGGTTTTGTACATCCCTTGTGTATCTTTCGGAGTGACGAATATTAGATAAACTAGAATAATTTTTTACTATTTTTAAATAAATTAAATTAAATATATTGCTAGGAATAATCATGTAAAAAATATTGAGACTTTAATTTGATTGAATTCTATCATCATAATTAAGTGTTACCGTAGTATGAAACTTTAATTACATTTTCATTAAAACAGCAATAAGTTTATATATCATAATTTTCATTATAAGTATCACATAAAAATTCGCCATGTTTTTGCATTAAAGAATAGTTAATTCTAATTTATTTTTTGTTCCTTTAAGTAACTATAAAGTGTCTTCGCAAAATCTTAGCTCAGAATTAATTCTGTGAATCTAACTTAGATTTCTGAGATTAGCAGCTGTTGTATTGAAGACACCTAATGACATGATAAATAACCACAGACTACTCAGGAGAGAACTGATTGTTTACGTTAACCTTACTTAAATTCCAACTTTATTTAACTACTATTCCCCATATTAAAAAAAAAATAATATTAAATGCGGATAAGTTAAGGAGTTGATATAGAATCTTAAGGAATATATTAAACTTTAAGATAATAACTAATGAAACGATATATGAAGTCTTGCCCGTGTTCTTTATGTGCACAGTAGCAAGATTATTGCTGTTATTTTGTATGTTATTTGGTTCATTTACTATGTTTAGTAGTTTATTTATAATTCATAATGACAATTGTGAGTTATTTTTTTAGAAATTTAGTGATAAAGATGATAGGGTAGGTAATTTATAATTACGACCGCAATAATAATTGTTCAATAAAAAAATATTGATCTCAGATCGAATGTTATCCCATTAATAATAATTTACTTATTAATTATGTATGGTTGGCAGTACGTGGCGTAGGTAGGAATTTGTCTAATTTTATTTTTGCAGATTTTTATTCAATAATAATTGATAATTGATTTTATTTATCTTCTTACATCATAATATCTTAATTTGGTCGAAGATAATAATTACCTATAGAGTTCTTGGTTAAATGTCAGATATAAAGGGAAGCTTGGGGTAATGGTTATAACTAAAATACAATCTCCAAAATCACAAAAATCATTAAATATTGCTTAAGTAAATTTACTTGATTTATTTGAGAATATCAGATAAATCTTTTCAAATAAAACTTTCTGTATTAAAATTCTAAACTAAGTAAATTCACCTATTTTTACATATTGCTACGATGCACACACTACAGTGACGGATTTGATAATGTTTCTGTTTATCAAATCAGGTAAATTTTATGTAACCGACACAAACCATTATTTATAACAGTGTCAGTTGTTTTATTTTGACAATTGGATAGCTTTAAAAATATTTCTACGAGTCTTAACACAATGTGTGTGTCAAAAGTATTATCGTATGTATATTGTTTTATTAATTTAATTTATTTCTAATAAATATTATTTAAACATATTAGCTTTGTGCACTTTTTCTCCATATAAACTTTAATTGTGCTAGATTTTAGACTTCTCAATCAACGCAATTTTCATAAAAAGTGGTACAAAATTTTTGCTTCACATGTTATATTATATACATTGAATAGAGCAGAAAATTCAACTAAACAAATTTGTGGGAATGGTATTGGTCTGGTTTCTTTGCGAAAAATAAACTATCTGTCTTCGTATCAGGTTGTTAGTAAAACTAAAAAAATGACAAAACAAGGCACTATAAAAAATAAATTTCGCAAAGGTCTTCACTTTTCATCAAAAAAAGGCATACGCTTGTTTACTATTTTAAAACATTTCATTATTCTGTACTTAATATGTATGTTTCTGAATTTTGAAATTACTGGACTCAGTTTAGTTTCTTGCAACCTTACTCTCCTGAAATAACAGCGACAAACCGAGTTAATAGAAACAGTTTAGTCTGTGGTAATAGATATGGGAAATACCACAGACCATATTACTCTGTGGGAAATACATTGCAAACTCTACGTAGAAGTTATTATAATAAGGAGATATTAAGCCTTCTCTTATGTTTTACGAGCGGACTAGAAAGTGAAAAGATGCTCTATTCCTTAAAATTGGCTCATACCAAACCAAACATAATATTGTTAGGGTTATAATTTAATTATATACCTCTTGGATATCAGTATGAATAGTTAGTATTTCATAATTAGTTATGACGTTAAAATAGATAGATCATAATATTATGTTACTTGGTCGTCGGAAGCACCACTATTATGTCGATAGGGTGATTTAGTTAGGGCATTCACATCCGATACACGCATCTCAAATTTGCTGCGGACATAGAAATATCATTTATAATATAAGCAATACTGACTTGGGAAATTGATTTAATTTATAAAACATTTTTTTATTATAATGTTTATTTTTAAAGGCTACAAAATAGAGGTTAAGACTGAAATATTTATGATTTGCAAGGGCGTGAATGTATTTTACAGACATATAGTCTATGACACAGTATTAGACCGTGGTCCCACGAACAAACATTTTTTGAATAATAACAAGCTGAATTTTTGTGAACAGCTTCGTTTTGACGAAACCACCTTTTCTATTTTCGAAAAATCTCGAATCGGGTAACTAATAAAGATAGATAAAAAGAAAAGTTTAGAGTGTCTGAATAAGAAAAATTTTAACTGTACGTGTAGGACAAAGTTAGCCTTGAATAACAATCATAACTAACAAGCTGTTGTGAGAAAATTAGGTTGTTTTTAAATTGATTAATATTAATTTAAAAATCTCATAATTCCGAAATCTTAGAGTGGAGGACTCGTCAGAAAAACCATCGACTATGTAGGACAAAAGTTTCATCGTATTTTTCATTATGTAATTAATCAATTAAAGTCTAAAATAGATATTATTATATATAGATGTACATAAATATTTATTCATAAATATTTTTTCTTCACTGAATCAAATTATTTAAAGCCCCATAACTTTGTTTGTTACCCGATTTGAGATTTTTTGAAAATAGAAAAGATGGTTGTCTCGTCAAAACAAAGCTGTTCACAAAAATCAACTTGTTATTAATCAAAAAAATTTGTTCGTGGGACCACGGTCTATATAAAATAGTTACCCACTTCGTTTGGTATAAAAAGTAACAATCGACAAAAACATCATGTAGCCTATCATATTCTAACAATTGGGTGAACATATTACTACCATCGTGACTGGTACGGTAGATATTCGCAAAATCTTGCTCGGGTTTGGTACCATTACTTTACTACGTCATTTTTGTATTATGGCTTAGAACGTACTAAGTTAGCGGTTTAGTCTGCTCGACAAGTTGAAAATGGTCTAAAATAGAGATACTGCTCTTAAAATTATATACGACAGCTCACTGGATCCGGAATGACGCCTAGAAAAAACGCAATTCATTCCTGGACGCTCTCGGTAAAACCTTACACGGTGTTCTATAATCGCATTACTTCTATAACGTCTTTGTTACTTTATTTTTGTATCTAATTGATTTCTCCAAAACGTCTCTGACTATTTTAATGAAATTTCGTTCTTAGATAGTCCTTTTTAACTATTTAAATTGATCTAAGTAATGTCACAAGATCGTTTTTACATGAAAAAAATCATCAGAGCGGGGACCGGTCGAACAACTAGTTAAATTTATTAAAAAATATATATAAAAATTCTTTTATAATTGGCACTAAAAAATTTACTACATTCATTTTATCAGCAAATATCAGTATTTTATCAGTAAATAAAATAGCTATTTGCGGAATACTAAAATTGATCTAGGTAATGTCATCTCCGTGATAATACTGTTTTAAACGAACAACATTATATACAAAAACATTATCACTATAATATCAACGAAACATTAAATAGAGACAAGCAAGGTACGTCGTGATATTTAATTAATTAACATTAGTAATTGAATTCCTACTACAAATACTACGTAAAGCAATATTAGCGAACAGTTTGAACGACATATACGTTTATTGAATTTGCAATTTCCATAGAGAGATTCAAGTTAACTATTTTAACGTCATAAGGTAGACGCGTTTAAATTTAAATATTTGTTAAGGCTTTATTCTTCAAAAATGTTAAAGTTTTTAAAATTTCCCAATGAATATGGGGTTTAAAATGTTTCTTTTAAAAGAGCAGAGGTGCACGGGTCAGCTCGTAGGTATCTTAATTTGTAGTAGGAGATCTTATATTTGTAGTGCGTAAATAAACTGCATGATATGAAGTCACCCTAGGTACTACTTATATTCGTCTAGATAGGTAATAAACATTCTTACTCATTATCGTGTATAAATAAGGGTAAAAAGGAAGGCCAGGAGAAAGATTTTGACCGCCCCGTTGGTCGAGTGGTTAGCGGCCCTGACTACGCAATCGACGGGGCTCGGGTTCGATCCCCGACGGGGACAAGCATTTGCGTGATGAGCATAAATGTTTGTATTTCCGGGTTTGGGTATTTATTAAATATATTCCAGTATTTATTTATGTATTTCTATGTATTAGTATCGTTGACTAACACCCATTACACAAGCAAATAATTTGCTTACTTTGAGGTTAGATCAGTCAGTGTAATTTGTCCCGTGAATATGATATGATATGATATGAAGATAAAGATGTATAAAAAATCAACATAATTTCACTAATTACAATTTTTCTCTCGAATTCTTTCTATAAAAAAATTGTTTGAAAAGAAAATAAGATGCCTACTGTTTTTTAGCACAATGAAAAGGAGATTTGCTGCAGGCATAGTAATTCCACATAAAGAATACCCTAGGGTATGTGAGCGACATGCAATCTTTAATGTAGTACGAATCAATTTTTTGTAACCACTTAAATGAAGATAGGAGGGTTTTTAAGTAGTCAGATTCTTTTATGTATCATCCCCAATAACTCAGAAACGCCTGAACCAAATTGACGAATTCTTCATTTGTTTGAGAGGGTATAACTTCTCATTTGTTCCCATATAAATATTTTGTTAAAAATCTGATTCAGAGCTCTTCTAGCTATTGGAGGTTGATTAGTCCACTAACTAGTTTTTTTTATTAATAATATTTTATTCCTTTAAAAACCGTTTAAATAATATACTGAGGTGACATACCTTGTACGTAAGAATATACCTGTATTAGGCAGTCACCGTCTGTTCAGGCCATGGTAAACAAAAGGTAAGTGAAACTTTTTATTTCTCATATATTTGTATGTGTATGTGTGCGTTTATGTATGTTTGAGTATGTGCAATATTGCCGTGAAGTGTGTAAAAATTATTAATACCAATAATATTTTTTAATTAATAACAATATTAAATATAATACTTAAAAACAAAATTTAATATGTACATACATATTAAATATATTTCTTTTAATACATTTCTTTAGTTCGTATGAGCGTTGTATAGTTTTTGTTTAGAATTGAAGTTACAGTTATGTGTTTATCTTTAGGCCAATAAATTAATATATCTTTGGTCTAGTCTAGGTACGCATCTCCACACAGCTTTGATTAATTTATCTCATATGAACATAACTACCACCACCACCTTCTAAATATCTCCTTTTGGCTTAAACTCACAAATCTGAATTTTGGTTTCTAAAATCAGACCCATTACCGCTAATGAGCGATTTCAATAACTTAAAATTTGAAGTTGAAATCTTGTTTTTGAATAAACTACTAACCGCAATCAAGTACTTAGGAAGTATTGCCGTTGTTCTTAAAGGTAGAATGTTCAAAGTATGTCTTTAATTAGTGCTATTGTATACTTTAAAGCTTGACAGTTGACTGCCAACTACACCCATTCTTTTAAATTAAGGAAGTTAAGATTGTTCCGCGCCTTGAAAAGGAAAAGTTAGGAGTGACTACAAAAGAACAGTGGCATCTTGTTTAACAAGTACTGTTAAGGAACGGTGAAAAAGTTAAAATTAAAACTTATTCTTCTCGCTAATAACTGCGCCGTTGAGTCTTCGAATTTCATCCGATACAAGGAGATTAGCGCAATTCGTTCCCGGACGCTCCCGGGGAAACTTTACACGGCATTCAATAATCAACTTACTTTTATAATGACTTTGATATTTTATCTAAAAAGATTTATCTTGTTAATACTTTCTTTAACCTTATATTTTTTATTATTCTATAAAATAGTTACCTACTATATTTAATTCTGTATGTGTTCATAATACAAAATATCATCCATTGTTCTAGTCATTATTATATAGTCATATTTACCCAATAGATCGTGGTCCTACGAACAAACCTTTTTTGATTAATAACAAGCTAAATGACGAGACAACTATCTTTGCAATCTCGAATCGGGTTACTAATAAAGATAGACAAAAAGAAAAGTTTAGAGTGTCGATCTAAGAGAAATTTCCACTTTGCGTGTGTGTAACAAGGTGTTGTGAGAAAATTAAGTTGTTTTTAAATTGATTAATATCAATTTAAAAAACTCATAATTTCGAATCTTTAGAGTAGAGGACTCGTCAAAAAACCATCGAAAATGTAGGAAGTTTCATCGTGTTTTTTATAATTTTATAAAGCGATTAAAGTCCAAAAATAATTATTGTTAATAATAAACATTTTTCCTTCACCGAATCAAAATTTTTGAAGCCCCATAACTTTATTAGTTACCCGATTCAAAATTTTTCGAAGACAGAAAAGATGGTTTTCTCGCCAAAACGAAGCTGTTCACAAAAATTCAGCTTGTTATTAATCAAAAAAAGTTTGTTCGTGGGACCATGGTCTAATACTATGTTATAGAATATATCTATTAATATGATAAATACGAAAGTTTGGATGTTTGGATGGACGTTTGTTACTCAATCTCGCAAAAACTATTGAACGGATTTGAATGCAATGTGTCACATAGGTAGAATATGACTTGGAATAGCTTTCTACTTTCACGGCTACTTTCACGGCTACTTTCACGGAAAAATTAGATGATCCCGCGGGATTCACCAAAAACTTTTATAATGCAGAGGGGGGCACGCTGCAGCTAGTAGACCATATTATGTCTGTAAAATACATGCATACCCTTGCAAATTTTTGAAGGAAAAATTAATTCTTTGTTATTCATATTAATTGAGTATCATCATGTCCAATTCTCTTGTTGGGTAGGCAGAGTAAACCGAATGTCTATAGACTTCCACTTCATGATTCACCGGTTGGTTGGTTGGCGTGATGAGTGGTCATTCCCATTGCCGTATTTTTTTGATGTGATAACGATTATCGATTATTTAGAGCGATAACCAGAACCAACGGCTTTACGTGCTCATCCAAGGCATGGGAGTGGTAACAAACCACCCTCCAAACTCCACAGGTATGTCAACTAAAATTTGCTTAAATAACCAAAATCATCAAAAATGCTGATCGCTGGATGGATTTTTTGCGATGTCGCAGCACCAAAAATAATGAATTGGCAACAACTAACATTAGTATACAAGGTCATTGACCGGTTTTTGAAACGCAAATTATTTTAACAATTAATCTGTGTTTAACATAATTTTTACAAGCAAATGATCTGTTAAACACAGGTTAATTGCTTGTTAAAATAAATTTAAGTTTCGGAAACTGGTATGTATCTTGTAATAACAAAACAATTGCGATTATTGTACGTTGCGAGATACGTGATAATCCCGTCGAGTTGCTACTGAGATTTTGGATTTTCGAGAAAACCTGAAAAAAACCTCATCAACACTTTTGTCGACTCGGGGATAACCCGGGCGGGATCTCATAATTTGAGCCGAATAGGCTCTTCCTAGACCACGAAGCAGTCATATTTGAGATTACTGCTAAATACTATTGCCGTATATTATTACCAAATTATTGGCAAAATATTATATTTGAAATATTAAATATATTTAAGTCGAATAAATCGAAACATTTAATTAACTTACGTTGGTATACAATGAAATTCCTGGTACAAATACAACGTAAAGCTAACAGTTTGAATGACAGAAGATACGTTTATTGAATTTACAATTTACATAAAGCGGCTTGAGTTAACTAGTTATATCTTATAAGGAAGGCTTTTGAGGTACATACATCTTAGATCGTGGATCAAGACAAATTATACTCCGTTAGTGTAGTTAAATAACAAAGATGTTCTTTGGTATAGACCAAATTTCGTTACAAGTTATATTAAAATACACTTGTCTGTGGGTAGGACATATGTGAAGAATAAATTTTGGTTTTGAATCTTAATTGAGTCAACATAATTAATCAAATTATTGTTTGGTTAGATAATTTCATTTTAAATCTAAGATGGCTAATGACTTTACTTGATTTTCTTTTTTGTTGGATTTAATCTACTTCATAACCATAACTATTAGGTATATAAGTATCAAAGGGTTTAAAAGGTAAGTATAAAACATCATGTTCTCTATGTCGAAAAACAATCAATGGCAAACTCAGTACTTCACACTCACTAACTCACAACTCACTACTTCTTTATGCAGTACTCTAATAATCAGCGGAACTGTATTGGTCTGCATAGACTAGGGATGTTTTTCCGCAAAGGACCAAAATCCCTAAATCGTAAAAAAATGTCCGCCGAAGACTTGCCATGGAGCGTTGGCTCATGTGTGTGACTGTCGTGCAGTCATACGTTACTCTCGAGTGCTCAGCGCAGACAAAAGTTCGCTGTGTGTGTTGCTGCTGTCACGTTAGTTCTGTTTTTCTTCGGGGACTCCTCTTTACTTTTATCCAGTCCAGTGCCTCGATATCTTCGGCTATTCGGGGGACTTTTTGTACAGGGTACTTTTAGTCTTCCGTGTGCGTTTTTCAATACAGTTTATAAGAGATCATATAGATCTCTTATAAATGGACAAAAAAGTACTACGGGAACAGGTTTAATGAGTTCTTCTTTGTAGGTAGAAAAAAAAATGACTATGTTATAATATCGTTTGCTCGCTTTCGTTTAAGGCGAGGTATTTAGACGCGCGTCAATTCTATAGGTAACAGGCGGGGCGGTATGTTCAGAAACCGCTGAGAAACGTGTTAATTTTCGGATTAATAAGTATAGGATTTCAGCTGAAAACCAAAACTTAGTACATTCTTTTTTGTATTTAAAATTAATATCACCATATAAAAATCATGTAGAAGATTACAAACATTATTAACAAATTATTTGTTTTAGAGATTTTTTTAGCCTGTTTTCGGAATTTTATATGATCGAGTAAAGTACATTCTATCATGTAATAAGTTAGCATATTACTTCGATAATATCTTCAGGTATATCGTGTAATTTTTGTAAAATTGATATTTAACAATAAATACAAAAAAAACGTCATTTAGTAAATCAGTTTTTCCCGTTCGTCCCGATGCCTCGCCTTAAACAGAGAAAACAATATATTTCATTTCATTATCAGGTGTCAAATCATATTGTAGCATATTATCTATACAAATAATAAAATCGTAGGAAAGTCCAAACTGTACATTGAATATTTTTAAAAGAATACTTGGGGCGTGATCTACAATCGATATCGAAGCCAAAAATATAGTTTTTAGAATTTTCAATTCAACAAATCTATTTTATACTGATCTAGAATCCCATAGATTAATCCATAAACCTTCGTATGTGTTTTACCTTCTAGCATTTGCATAATACGGAATACTCTAACGAGCTTTTTGATTTAATGTTATCAACATTCCTCCATCAGACAACATAGGAACAGGATTTTTTGTATAGGAATACTTAAACTTTTAAACAGTATACTTTACAAGAAGTTTTGATATTGGGATATTCAACAAGAGTATATTCAGTTTTTTTAGAAACCCACATTGTTGTAAATACTTTTCATTAGACACGAACAGTATGAAAAAATAAGAAAAACCGTAAAGAAATGTTAGACACCAAACAAAATTTTCGTGTTAGATAAGTATATTGACTATGATACAAAAAAACTATTTCCATCTTTATTTACAAATCATAATAAATATGGTTTCCGATTTTAAAATTGCATTTTCTTACAATTTGAGCCACTCGATTTAATAATGAAACATGTAAAAATTAAACCATGCATGTTATTTATGTCAATAAAACCATCCGAATATGGCCTCGATTTGTAATTAAAAATTAAATGTCCCGAAAGGGACGATCTGTTCTACTTTCAGACATTATTCGGCACTGTGACACGGTGGTGTCGTAGATGAATAAGTAACTAATTAGTATCGCCAGACGTCCCGATTCTGGTTGCACGTTCAGATTTTTTCGGATATTACACGGCAACTTAATATGACGGTGGCGTGAGTGAATATCTATTAGTAAGAAATCTATTTTATATTCTTCGGTGCGGTACGAGCTCCCTTTAAAGAATTGACCATCTGCTATTCTAGCTGGCAGTTCCTAAGAGGCAAACGTTTGGCTATACCTGTTAATACCATCATAATTACTAGGTGATACAATGCTGCAACGTCTTGTCTGATATTTTATTGCCACCGTCTTATTTATTCCGCCGCTATAGTGTCAAAACTTGTCACTTTCGTGTTCCGGTTTGAAGGATGAGGTAGCCGATGAACTTATAAACGTGGCATTACCATCCTGCTTCACAAATAATAACGCACTATTAATATATTTGGTGTATATAGGCGATATTTTGTCTTTTTCCATCAGAAGAGTCATTTGTTTGTTTACTATCTTTACTATCTTATGATATAAAAATATTCATGATTAACAAAGTCTGTTTTTAGTTTATTCACGATTACTAATTAAAAAAACTACGGTTATCGAACATTATTTTAAGCTTATGTTGAAACTGAAATAAAATCACAAGAAATAATAATATGAAAGTACTCTTACATCGTAACCGGTTTCGCTTTTTACGGCATCTTAAAGACTACAGAAGATGTCGTAAAAACAAAACTGGTTGGCTATATAAATTTAATAAAAAGTCTTTTATGAAACAGTACAAGCGTATCTACATATATATATATATATATATATATATATATATATATATATATATATATATATATATATATATATATATATATATATATATATATATATATGAAATGGAGCGATAATAAAATAAAAATGGCAACAATAAAAACGTCTGGACCTACATATTTTGTTCCCAAATTTAAATTGTCAAACATCCTATCTCAGACATAAGATCTTCAAGCTTCGCTAGTTATAGAGGTTGAAGCATGAGATCTAAATCCGAGCTGCAGATGATACTAAATTGAAATTCCATGTAACGATACTTCATACAATCCCTGCGCCACGGGATTTGCATTTAGATTTCACACAGCATTGAACACGTTGAGTTAAAAAATCTTTAGGAGTTATACATAGATTAAACTAAAAATGTTATATTGACAGATATTTGCATTTCTAGGGATGTGTGTGTATCTATAAGAGGTCAAGTTTTCATATGTGTAAAAAGTAATTTCTGGAACTACTGAACCGATTTGAATTATTTCCGATTGGCATGGCCAAATTCTAATATTCTCGCAAAATTCGAAAAAATATTCAATGTTTAATATTAAAACACTTGTACTGTTTCACAATTAATAAATATTAAATGTTAATTGTGAAACAGTACAAGTGTTTTAAATATTAAACATTGAATGAAAATGGAATTTCACCAAGTGCCAAATACAAAGAGTGTAGAATATATTCGAAAAAATAACTGCAGAAAGCGACTAGTTAAATATATTTTTAGTATGTTATATGCAGGTTAATTGGTAAAAAAAGACCCTAGTGGCACAATCAGTCAAGAGAATATACGACCACTACCCTATTCAAAGCGAGTGTAAATAATATTCACGTTGAGTGAGGTAGTGTTCGTTTCACCTAAAGACGCTTCGGTTTCGAAGTGAAACGTGCGTTGAGTTGTAAATTGTATGCTTTTATGCTCGGTGCAGGAGTGTATGAAAGCATGTTGATTGTGGGTGGAAAGTTAAGTTTTATCCATTCATTAAACCGGCGTCTTTCTTCTCGGTGGTATTTCAAAAAACCGTTCGCGGAGAACACAAATTTAATAAATTATACATTTTAATCATGGATTTCCGCAAATTAATACCTGGATTAATGTAATGACCCAAGAGTATTATTGAGGTGACCCTAAAGGTAATACCCAAATGCCTCGGATGAACACGTGAAGCTGTCTAATATCGGTAATCGTTAGAAGCGGCTTAGCCGTGAAAGTAAAACAGATAGACAGACTTTTGCGTTTATAATATTAGTATGGATGATGTAATATGAATCAAATAATAGTTTAAGTAATAGTTGATATACCTTATGCAAGGACGGATCCAGGGGGAGGGGGGCATTGGGGGGTCATGACCCCCCACCTAGGCAGGGGTCTTAGTATGTATTTATTATTGCGAACTATGGATTAGAGCCTATTTTAACTGAATCTCAAATGTGTGATTTTCCCCCTGACTCGAAGGCTGGATCCGCCCTTGACCTTATGTTTGTTCCTGTCCATTTCAAGTTCAACAAGTAGCCTCAGCTCTCTCAAACAGGTCGTAACGGCGACCGATTGGCTATACGTGTCACTACTATCGTAATTACTAGATGGTAGCAATCCACAGCGTCTGGACCAAGTTTGGTACTACCGATTTATTTATTCTTGAATTCTGCTGTATTACGTACGGTCGTTTTTCGGCTCAGCGGTAAGGTTGCCAATAAAATGAAGAAGAAGAAAATTTATTTATTTACAAATACAATAATTTGAATTACAGGAATTGCTGTTTACTTAGACTTAGAATTTTTATTTTTGATAAAAAAAGACAATTTGCTTGAAAATGCTTCGAGCAAACTATGAATTAACTAGTAATTGGAATCCAGTTTCTCTCATCTCTTTTACTTCCAATTACAATTAGCCATTTTTCTTTTAACATCCGGTGATTACGTATTCTAAAATGAACAGAAATATGCAAACGTCCAAAACAATTAGATAAGTACGTAACGTAACGTTATATAACAAATAAAATTTTTATAAAAACCGTAGTGTCACTTTTTATGAAATTACCCCATCTTCCCCTATCTTATTTTAAATAAAGTAAATCTCACTCTAAGCATGCATAGTAACCAATAGCCAAATAAAATAATATATAAGGTCCTTCCAAAATAGGTGAACATATTTTAACACAGCGTTCAGTACATCTTACCAAAGATAACTAGCCATGTTGAAAAGAATGTCATTCAAGGGACAAAAACTTTTTGATTTTACGAGCAAAATATTTTGTTTTTTCTCATAACGATTTACGCCTTTTTGCATAAAATAATCCACTTTTTAGGCAAGAGTGAGAAGTAAGTTTCAAGTAACCACAAACTGGATTATTATATATATATATATATATATATATATATACATATATTCGGTTAAATATAGTACTTATATCAGTTCGACAAAATGCTATGGTTAGGATTACCACCCATCTTGCCAACCGACAAACCAGTGAATCTTGGTGAATTAAAGAGTCTGTAGACGTCCGATATATTTTGCCTGTTCTACAAGAGAGCCGGTGTGATAATTCGTTTAAAAAAGAAAAATTGTTTTTGTCAATCTTTTATATGTGAAATAAAATATGTAATGCCTTAATATTATTTATTCACATTTACAAAAAATGCTATAAATAATTTCAGTTATGTCTTTCCATCTTAGTTTCGTAACTAATCTCATGAAACCTTTAAATAATTTAATCACTCAGCCGATCAAATTTTTATTAAAAACCTATATATTGAACTTTGTAAAGGATTACTGAAAAAAACATTTCAATGATACTCGTATATTCAAATTCAATTGGAGCGAGTAACAATTTTCGTAGCTTAGGGAGGCAAGCAAACTCTATCTCGTATTTTATGATAAATTCTTTGAATGAAGTATTATTTCAAAGTATTAATGATTTGCAAAGGGAAGATATTAAAGTTTGTTTTACAAATAAAGTCACTTGTACTACCAGTAAAAAAGTGGCGTGACTCTAGCTCAAATATTTGAAGCACGTCCTCCTTAATTTCTGTTCAAATTGTTGTTCTAAGTACAAATTATTTTCCTAAGCCTAGATCCTTCGCTGGAGCACGCTTACTGCTTTAAGTCTCAATTATCTTTAAGATTGTATTCTTCCAGCGTGTAATAGTAAATTGACCCATTTTTTATATCCTCACCTTTATCAGGAAAGAACACGTCATTATCCTAATTAATAAGAGGCCGGTTTTGATACACTTTGAATCACTCCCTCTTCAGAGTCCATTTCAATGATACATTGAAAGGATGTTCAATGTCACTAAAATGCTGATTATTTTCCATTACGTTTTTAACATTATATTATAATTTTAACAGTTACTTTACGTTTATTAATAACTACGCTACTTCGTTCGCGCAGACTTCGTTTACTCCGCACAGCTCCTCCCCCGTAGGTGATAGCGTGATAATATGTAGCCTATATGTTGACCCGACCTGTTAGTAATCATGCAAAATTTGAAGTGCATCCATGCAGTACTTTTTGAGTATACCCCGGACATACATTGACTTTCCTACGATTTTATTATATGTATAGATTATTTAGTATTTTCCCAATCACGGTAATATTTTCCAATTATCTTTATAAAAAAATATAATTGAAATTCCCAATCACTACAATTTCAGTTATATAATTAAATAGATTAATCTCACTACACTGCTACTTCACTAATACCTGTGCAGAGATTCTGAAGTTCATCGTTTACAAATAGCAATTTGCCAAATTTGTGGGTAGACTCATTAACATACCATCCACTATCCCATACCCACTATACTTTTGGTCACGATGACTATACTTCACTTGTTCAGAATCAGCCATAGAATATTAAACTTTCCACCTCGTTTTGCATGCAAACGTAAGAATTTAGAAACTGTATGTAGGATGGGAAATATGATTACCATATGTTTATAATATGGGCCTACCGGGCCTGTGCAACGAGTGGTAGTTTAACGCGTAGGCTGCAATGTTTCACAACCTCATTGATATGACTAAGCCTCATTAATATCACGGGAACTATGAGGGGAAACCCATTAAAGTAGTGCCCAATATTTTTTTTATCATGCAAACAAGCAGATGACTCCTTTGATGGAAAGAGCCTATAAATATAGCCTAGAGACCCATTGCCTATAAATATGACAATAGATACTATTTTGTTTATGGTTAAAGTTTGTTGTAAATTTCGGAATAGATTTTAGTGCAGTCTGTGATCAAACTGAGTCCTATCAATTGTTTGTCCAGTAATTTTTCTAATAAATCTTTTTGCTTTAACATTAACCGAGTTACGGCCAAGTTTCAACCAGAGAGCGATCACCAGTTATCTTAATAATTTTTTCTTTAAATTATTTATTACCGCAAAATAACTACAGATTATGTAAATTACTTCAAATAAATTTGTCGATTTGCTTTTAACACATTCTGATTATTCAATATTCCGATCTTTTCAATGAAATACTTATATATTTAAGAATCCAAGTACTCATGTAAAAAGAGCTGTGACGAAGTCTGAAGAATATTGAAAAGTTTTTCAAAGATTTCCCTTTTTATCATCACAACAGAGGCGAAATAAATATTTTCCTTTCGCTCCAAAAAGTTAAGGTACTTTTACGAAGTTTACAAAAGCCTACCCTATATTATAATTGTGAAAAAACCTACTAACCTATTCTGTGTTACCTCAGTAAAATAACTTTTAATGACTGCGGTCCGTTAAGGGAGGAAGGTGGGACAAAATTCATGTCGTTAGGGTCCATTCTTAATATTTGGAAGTAAATATCTCTCTCTACGATTTATTTAGTGAATTTTGTACAGTTGTCAACCTTATTACCTTATATGTTTGCTGAATGGCTTAACATTTTACCATCATACTGATATGTAAACATTATTAGATTTCATGATGCACGTTAACACATAATTAATTATATGTGTTAACGTGCATCATGAAATCGTGCATCATAAAAGTTGTATATATCTTTATTGTTTTCTAAATGTTTTTACTTATCTGTTTTTTATCTTATTCGTACGCTTGTTCTTTTTATTTACTGTGATCATTGATATAAAATACCCAAGATACACAGTTCCGAACAAAACTGATACTCAAAACTGTCGCTAATTCAGTCTAAAAAGTTTACAGTTATGGCACAAACGTGTTTTTGCATATTCAACCTTAAACGCAAGATTTAAAGTCATTTTTAAAAAACAATGTACAAAAAGCAATAAAATTTTTGACTTAAGTTAGCCGGTAGGACAGGGCACATGTGGAGTCGATTATAAATATTTATATGCATTGAGGTAGTATTTTAAGGGTTTGTAAAATTTACATTAAAAAAAATCTCGCCGAAAATCTGTTTTTGCGTAGAACATTTATATATCAATAAAACAAATAATGACCATCAAAATAATTTATTTATAATTCAAACGTTATAGGTTATTGGTTCTATTACACAGAATCTACACATATAGGCAAACTGTGGGTTTATAGCCATGTAGTATTTGACGCTTGATATTGATAAATTTAGTTTGCATAGTCTAATAGATTTAGAATATACTGAAATAGGAAATTTACTGCAATGGTGACTATGACTACGTTATAAAGTTCATAGATTCTTACATGATAACAGACACGATTTTTTTTCAGACTTATTAGGTAATGTATCGACAATATAGGAAGGAAACGCATTAATTTCCTAGAAATAAGTTTAGCTTTTCGTAGAATTCTCGTTTTGAATTAGACTTCAGTTTTTCTATTATTTTTTTGCAGTATAATGTAAACGAACATTTGTTTAGTTATAGTATCTGCAGACGTACGAGCGAATACTGCCCATAGATATTTGAAACACAATAGGTTAGTTACTAATGCGATGTCGGCTTCTGAAAATTTTATTGACCCTCGTATAAAAAAATCCAATAAAACAATTTAGAGCTAAAAATTGTGTTCAATGTTATTCGGAAGATCAAACTCGTTGATGATTTTGAAAAAATATACATCTTTTCAAATACTGAATAACTAAGTATCATTTTAAAAAAAACGTTGGATTTTTGAACTTTTTTAATTCAATAGTCTATGCTTAGGCATAGTTTTTTCTTTGAGGTTAAAATACTTAAATTTTAATCTTTATCAGTATATGAAGAATGTAAACAATGTGGAATATATAATTCAAGCCCTTTAGAAATGTTTAAGCTAGATGTATGGGTGTCGTACATAGATGTAGACATAGTAATAAGGTACAATTTAGACTGTGTTAAGATAGCAAAACATTACTTAGAAATGAATGTACTAAAACACAATACCTTACAATAACTATATTATAAATATCCAGGATGGGTACACATTTATACTGATGGGTCAAAAAGTAATAAAGGTCTAGGGGCTGCCTACTGTCACCTAAACAATGTATCAGCCACCTTTAAAACAATCACACAAACATCTATTATGACAATGGAGCTGATTGCAATCTCAAAAGCACTCGACTATATATTAAATCGTTTAAATGGTGAAAATTTTGCTGTCATCATTGACAGCAAAAGCGCCTTACAACACTTAGCTCGGTGTGCCTCTGGTCACAGCAGAGGTGCACCGATAGCTTACAAAACTTTAAGCCAAATTTATAAATTTCAGGTTCGGAACATAAATTTGAGATTGCAATGGGTTCCATCTCATATTGGATTGCAAGGAAATGAAGAGGCTGACAGATTAGCAAAAACTGCAATTACCCATGGTGTAGAAATTTCAATATTACCATTATATACTGAAATGTTAAATAAATTTGCAATTCAATGTTTTAAGAAATTCAAAGAATATTTTGATGAAAGAAGCAGAGAGAAAGGCATATGGTATAAAATAATTCAATCTCAACCACTCCGAACTTCGTGGTTCACAAATGTCAAAGTAAGTAGAAATTATATAACGTTAGTAAATAGATTACGTTCAGGAAACTATCCCAACAAAAAATTTGCATTCATGATGAAAAAAGTTGACTCTCCCAATTGTGACAACTGTAACACTATAGATGACATAGTACACATGCTCACGGAATGTCATAAATTTCATAAAGAGAGGAACGAATTGATGCAGAAATATGAAATTAATAAATATGATCTAGGAGTTTATTTAAACATACTAGCGCAACCAACTTCCAAAATTGCAAAATCTTTAATGGACATATTTCTGCACCAATAACGCTTATGATTAAATTTATCAGTATAGGATACGAAGGGACTGACATGTTCCTAGGGAATAAAAGTCCCTTAAAACAAAGTAGATTTAAAAAAATACTTAAATTTCGCGGGAAGATTCAGGTGGCCTGTAGGGTCAACCAGCTCACAGATTTTTTTAATATAGTATACATTAGTTGGTTACATAGGTATGTTACATACACAGAAATCCTAATAGATACGTATATTTAGTTTGGAGTATAGTTTAGTACATATAATATTATTACCAAAGGTAATTTTAGATTAGATATTTCCTGTTAATTATAAATTTCTTTTATAATTACGTTAGTTTTTTCGATAGGTGTGTTACTAATAGGTATTTTTAGTTTGAGGTATGGTTAGTTATGATATTAGGTATAAAAAAATTAGAAGTTATAGGAAGTTCAGGTCTTACGTTTTTTACTTACATTTTAATAACAAAAATGTCGTATATAAATAATTAAGATGAATATGTAAATATTATTTTTAACGTACTAGCGACCCACCCGGCAATGTAGAGATTTTTAATAAAATAAAGAAAGGTTAAATAAGTTCTAAAGTAAATATGCGCGAGCAAAGCCGCGGGTAACAGCTAGTATGCAAATAAAACAACTCGTACATATAAACAGTCACTTAAAATTTATACGAGACTAGCTGTAGATCTCTGCATTAGGATAAAAGTATTCTATGTGCTATTCCATGTCATCTTATATCCGAGTCCAAATCCAAATTGGTACAGCCAGTTTTTACGTGATTGATTATCAAACATCCAAACATACAAAGTTTAACATTTATAATATGTATAGTATAAAATATCCGCAATCAAAAACAACATTTTATTAAAAATAAATTATTAAGTCAAAAAATAAACATTCTTAATGCAACCTGTGCCTTCCACTTAAGAGATCGTTATCAACAACACGTGTAAACAGAACAAAATTCGATGCTACTTATGATTTCCTATTGTTATATTAAAAGTTTCGTAATATATCTCCAAAGTTAATCGTAAGAATTATAATTATATATTGTTATTTTATATTCGTACAAATAGAATAAAAAGAATCACCTAACTTGGTCCTCAAAATAAGTAATCAATATAATCAAACATTTTAAAATCGTCAAATTGATGTCCTCTTCTCTTTTGGCAGTTGGTTAACAACTATAAAAGGTATTCAAAATTATGAATGAAAAAAATTAATCTTATTAAATAAAAATTAACTTATTAATGAAAAAAAAATCGACTCTACTAATAATAACAGGATCAATTTGTATTATTCGACTAAATTAAAAGGAGGTTGTAATGCACTGTCCTTTTACTGAAAAAGTGACCATTGAAATTTTGTCGTATTATATTTGGAGCGTCGAGTACATTTTTAAGACAAATAAAATGAAAATCATACATTACACCCTATATCTATACATATAATAAAACTGTAAGAGGTCGATTTCTGTACATTGAAGATATTTTAAAAAAAATCTTGGAAGATACTCTTTAATCGATACTGAAGCGAAAAATGTAATTTTTTTAATTTTTGTCTGTCTGTCTGTCTGTCTGTCTGTCTGTATCAAGGCCGCGCATCACGCCGAATCTACTGAACGGATTCAAATGAAATTTAGCACGATTAGAGTTCATACTCCGAAGAAGGTTATAGGATATTTTTTGTCCCAAAATTCAGCACGGTTCCCGTGGGATAGGGGATGAAAATAAAAACGTATATTTAGCTTTAATTCATTAACCTATCATCCGAAATCCTTTATTATTCTTTTGTTCAAAAGTAACTACTATAAAGATTATCCCTTAAAAATTTCAAGGTCATGAGTTTTATAATTTAGAAGAAGTTACAGACATCACAAGTTTCAACGGTTTCCGGGTGGTAAGTCCAGTTGAACGTGACACCCGGATTGTATACAAAACCTTTGAACGCACGGCTCATTATAAATTAGCGTTATCATTTCATAGTGTTTGTATAATGGATATAACCCGAAAGATCAGTTTAGAATATATACTGTTTTATTAAAATGTTATAATTGCAGTTTTACTAGCCTAAAAATAAGTAAAATATGTGTAAAATGTAGACCTAAACATTTTATTTATTTATATAAGAATTATAATATATTTGAAAATAAAACAGGTCATTTTTCAGTTTTTTGCCAATATCTCAGAAAATATGCATCTAATCGACATTAAGTATACTTACTAATAGAATTTGTTCTTTATAAAATTTTACGTAAGGATAGGCTATTGGGAAAATTCACTATTTTGTTTTTACATTACATAACGTAAAAAAGGGTAAAAAAGTATCTAACCGCCCATACCCGGAATACGTAGGCAGAGGTACAAGAATGTGTACCCACGATTAGCCGTATACCATCTCACACAATGTGATAGGTTGCAAGCCTATTGCCAACCGGGTCTTTTTCAATCCCGGGCAATGTTGTTTTATCAGAAAAGTTAAAAACACGTTTTGTTTTGCCCGACCCGGGAATCGAATCCGGGACCTCATATGGTCAACGGTGACACCGGATCACTTAACAACACGGTGAATATTTCAAAATTCTTTGAAAATGAATAAAATTTCTGCGAAGTGTAGATGTTGGAGTGCCTAAACTACTTAGTGTACTCATTAAAGTCAGACTCCAAAATACTTTTTAAAAAATTGTTAAGTAGAATATACGAACATGTACTTATAAGTTCAGGCCTGGATAAGATCACCATATTACGGAAAAAACTTTAGACATAGATAACTTCATCAAAACAAATTCAATAAAAAGTTACGTAACTTTCCTTTATTTGTGAGAATCGAAAATCAAAAATGTGAGAAAAAAAATACGTGGCTTTGTTGTTTTTTATTGAAGTATCATCACTCCCGGTTCCCTTGTGAGGTAGGCAGAGTAAACCGAACGTCTGTTGACTTTCCGCTTCACCGCGTTTCACCGGTTTGTCCGTTGGTGATATAAATGGTAATCCTCATCGCCGCATATACCGACACGTTAACGATTATCGACTATTTTTAGCGATAACCGGGACCGACAGTTTTACGTGCTCATCCGAGGCACGGGAGTGGTAATACACCACTTCGCCAGTCTCCAAGTTGCTACTGAGATTTTAGATTTTCGAGAAAATCCTCGAAAATATCACAATAACACGACCTCACGATCTGAGCCCAATAGGCTATCCCAAGACCACGAGGCAGAGTAGTTTGTTATTAATTAAAAAACCCTGACTGTTTATCTTGCTTATTGAAAATTGTACAAATTTACATTAAAAACATCTTTTAGAGACTTAAAAATAATAATAAATTTAAGAAGAGTGCAACAAGATTTTTTACTGCAAATCGTTTTCAATAAAAAAAAAAGCTTCTTAGTCAAAAGCTATTTTGTTTTTTATTACTAAAAAACCACAAAGCCATGTGTTAATTATTTTATTTTTATACTTCCCGCTACAAAAAGTTTCTTAAATAAAAATGATTCAAAAAAATAAAACTGAATAAATAACTTTTCATCTTTCTAACTAGGTATATATTTTTAACTTCCCGCTACGTGTCTAGATAAGGAAGTTACTGATTTTACCCCGATTTACGAAAATCGAGTGTTCACCAGTTCTCCACGTTTTGAGGTCCTAGGAACCTTTTTCGACTACTTTCATGATGACGCGCGTGTGTGTGTGTGCGTATGCGTGTGTGTGTGTGTATGTGTGTGTATGTGTATGTGTGTATGTAAACATCTCAAAACTTTGAACGACTTGACCGATCGAAACGCGGTTAACAGGATTCGATTGGATTCCACTCAACTTAGACTTCCTGAAAATTTTAAACAATTCAGTCAAGGATATTTTGAGAAATTTTGAAAAAACCTCACATACGTTTTTGGCGAAACAGTATTTTTTTAATACAATTTCCAGATTAATGTACCGACAGAGTACAAAATTTAATCAGCTTTACATCTCAAAAAACTGTGACGAATGCTTAAATTGCATCAAATTTATTTATCCGTTCGGGAGTTCACTAATCATTAAATATTGCAGAAGATTTAATCTTTTAGTACTAAAAAACTAGATTGAATGCCGTTTCAAATATCAAAATCGAATCAAATTTTCAAAAGTTACAGCTTTTCAAACAATAAAATTACGTTGTTTACAGTAAACTTACTACATATTGTTTGAATAACTTTCAGGTTTATATACTGATTGATATAAAATATCGAATTAGACTTTCGATTTTTATATCAATCGGTCTGTATACTGTAAACTTATTATATATTGTTTAAATAACTTTCAGGTTTATATACCGATTGATATAAAAATCGAATTAGAGTTTCCCTCTAAAAAACTGCGCCAAATACTGGAAATTGGATCAAAATTGTTTGATTTATTTGGGATTTGTCAATGAAAAAAAAATTTCTTAACCTATCGATTTTTTAGCTATTAAAACAATTTTGAGTTAAAAATTGCGTTGAATGCCATTCAAAAGATCACAATCGATCATCAATTTAAAAAAAATATGATGTATATTTTTCAACCATTAATTTCCTAAATATCATTTTTACAAACCAGATTTTTTGAACTCTTCGAACTCAACAATCTATACTTAGGTATAGTTTTTGCTTCTTTTAGCTTATGCGGCAATGAAGCGGGAAGTTTCAGGGATGGCCAGCAGGGTCAACCGTATTACATATTTTTATATTCACTACATAAAATTATTATAAATACCTTTTGATTACTTTTTCTCTCATGTCGATATCTTATTAGAATATTTGATAATTTTAGGAATTATATAATTTTGAAAAATTTACCTTTTTACATTGAATGCTAATTTTGCGACATAAAAACAAATATTGCAAATTTTCACAATAGCCTACCACTAAGTGAATTTTTATAGACCAAATACATTAATATACATGCTATCGATCGTTGAGGCGCACAGATTCTAGGCATCGCCATAATATGGTGGACATTCTACATGCCCAGACAAAGCGGTTAGACTTAAGATTCTTCATTCGAACCGCAAAGGACTGAAACATGCTTCCTAAATCTGTGCTCCCCGTCGAGTACAATTTGGGGATCTTCAAGAGAAGAGTGAACAGGTACTTTCTAGAGAAGCGCGTTTTATCTTAGGCCGCATCTTAACTTACCATCAGGCGAGATCGTGGTCAAGCGCTTCCCTATAGATAATTAAAAAAACACGTTTATATTATATTTTACGAAATATTGGCAAAAAATTGCAAAAAGCCGTTTTTTAATTGTTTTAAACAAAATGTTCCTAACCTCCTACACGGTCAAGATATTATGCTTAATAATAATAACATTGCAATTATAACCTTTACTGCAAGCAAATACTATTTATTTCTCCCTGACTAATAAGTCTGTCGTCAAATTTAGCCTACTGCAAAGGAGTCAGATATTGTTATTATCAGACATACGCCACAAATTTCAAACTAGCTTGAATAATCATCGTTGCCCATTAAGAACCTAGGTAGAAGCCGATAATTTCACCTTCAATCTTTTTTATCCGGTGGAAGGATAGCCCCAGCCATGCTTAAAAATGACAATACCGTTAAAGACTTTTGCTTCACGGCGTGTGATCTTTCTCCCAATAAAAAATAGGTTTTGTAAAAATGATCTTTAGTCAAATTTAGTCATATGGAATGAGTATATAAAGTCAGGCAAATAAAACTGCAAGCATGACTGTAGAAAATAAAAGGCGAGGTGACTTCAGTTAAACACTGCTTAAAGCCCTATAAGGCACAAGGGTTATCAAAGTGAACGTGTTTTCAAATCCACACTAAAAGAATCCTTTCTTAATATTTCTCCTTTGATAAAAGTGCTTCGCCGTCCAAAGTATTGCTGAATACGAGAAATACTGTGGTCAATTACTAATAATTACTCTGCAAGGATGGCCAAACGCGAACGAAGTCGCGGGTACAGCTAGTTTAGTAATATAAACGACAAAAATAAATCGATAAACTTTTATACTTACCAAAAATACAATATCTTATATTTTTTAACGTTCATGATGTATTTTATAATTTATCACAGAACAATTCTGTATTTTTGACGCGCGGGCAGTGACGTGAGCGACGGGATTTTATTTGAAGTGAGTGCACAATTTTAAATTGTGCACTCATTCTTAGAGGACGTTTTTGAAACACTGATTGTGTATCTTGGGTTTTTATATATCAATGACTGTGATGTTTATATGCAAAGTATTGTGTGGTAAATAAATCAGTTCTTGTTCTTAATATATAAGTCCTACTAATTGTTTTAATTAAAGTTAGACATAAGGGTTTGTTATATATTAGACATAAGGGGTTGTGTAAAGCGGACCTATTTATTTTTAATTTCATCTCAGTCACTGTTAGAACCGCCGATGTTAACGTGTGAAAGAGTGCATGAAAAGTGTATTAGAGATGTAAGCTTCTAAAGAAGTGGAGTTATTCACTGAATGGTAAGTGTCCCAGGTCCTTAGTACTATGAACCGAAGAAAGCACCTGGGTACAACGGGTTCGCCGTGGATATCTGTCATAAGTCTTTTACATGCTCCGCCGGCATCGTAACAGCAATCTGTAACCAATGCTTTAAGAAGGAGCACTTTCCTGCCTTATGAAAAAGAGCTACGACAGTAATTAGTCCAAAACCAAAGAAGAACGACTATATGGTTCCAAAAGCTTATTGACCCATTGGACTGTTGCTGGTATTGGGAAAGGGCCTAGAGAAGCTTGTTACCCAAAAAATCTCGTAGGAACTCCACGCTCGGGTAATGGGGACAGCTGACCGTAGAGGGGTATGGGGGACGCACTATATGATGCGGTAAAATTTATTAGAGGTCTAGTACGTGACGAAATGAAGGTTGCTGTGACATCGCTGGACATTGTAGGGGCATTTGAAGGGGCTTGGTGGACCCTAAAAACAATAGCCCGCACATACTGAGAATTATGGACAGCTACCTTTCGGGAAGGCAGATAGGGTAAATGAATGGCAAAGGCTGCATTCAGGGTTCGATTTATGGCTCGCTGTTTTGGAATGGCCTACTGGACCCCATCTTTGCTCTAAGGTTTGACCGCCAAGTTCATGTTTAAACGTTTGGTTACGATATATTTGGTCATTGCGTTGGTATGTATAGGAGGGAGCTCGGAGGTCAGAATGAATGACGCATTAAACAAGATTTTAGTGTGGGGCAATTTGCTGAGCACAAAACTTAGTTGATGATCGTAACGATGAAACGTAAATATGACTAACCAGCCACAGTGATGGGTATGGCTTCCTTTGAACCAGACAACGCACTCAAGCTCCTAGGCCTAACTATCGACCGTAAACTAACGTTCAATCGACACCTGGACGGTGTCGTTAGTAAGGCTATAGGATTGTACTACATGGTCGCGACAACAGAGCGCAGTGGAGTCTCAGTGTTAAGATCGTGCGTCTGATTTATCTCACTGTATCCGAGTCAACAATCCTGTATGCAGCTAGGATCTGGGCTAATGCAACCAGATAAAAGACGTTTCGGAGAAAGCCCGACAAGGTACAGAGACTGTTTGCCGTCAAAATATGCAAGAGATACAGAACAGTATTGCTCAATTCAAGTCTGCTTTTGGATTATATCTTGCACGATCTCAAAGCACAAGAGCAGAGCAAAAGAATCTGTATGAAATTAAGAGGGGAAGACCAACTTTTAAATCAAAATATAAATGTTATTTAATAAAGTTGCAAAAAGGTAATCAAAGTTTGATATAAATGTCAGGATTCGGTATCAATTTGAGGCTGTAGAAGGTTGTTATTCGATTTCTGACACAAGTTTATTCCAGCACTCGTAGACATGTTGTTGAGAAATCCTGCTACGGCAGGAGTACAAAGCATAACCCTTACTTGATTGCAACATCTCATTAATATGCAGAAGAAACAGTGTAGGTGATAGCACACAACTCCGAGGAACACCAGCATTGGTTTAAGTTTAGAGCATGAACCATTATCAACAACTTTGATGCTCCTATCTGCCAAAAAACTGGTGATTGGATAGTTCCAGATTGCCGAGTTTCACGGAAAGTCTATAAAAAGGGAGCTTGGACAGAAGTGTTTTGTGCCATACCCGATCAAAGACCTTCGTTATGTTCCAAATAACTGCCAAATCCTCCTCTTTATTCTCCAGAGCCTCCACCTATCGGTGCGTTAGGTTATCTAAAATACTACTAGCTGAGCGACCGCGACGAAAACCGTATTGTCGATCACTAATCAGCTGGTGCTCATCTATATACCTCAAAAGCTGACTGTTAATAATGGATTCCATTATTTTGATGAACAAAGGGGTTATCGTCATGTGATAGTTGGACGGATCTTAGCGATCGTCTTTCTTAGGTGCACTAAAACGTCTAACGTAAAAAAAGGTGCACTAAAGGTCTTCCAAAATTTTTGAACAACGCCAGATGTGTATGAGAGCCAGAGAAGATGCATTAAAATCGGTGTCAACTTGGGAGCACAAACCTTTAGCATGATTGGAGAAATGCCATCAGGCCCAGTAGACTTATCAACGCCCAAGGAAATGAGTGCTTTACTCACTGATGTTTGGAGGAATTGAACCTCGGACTTAGAAATATCACACTGCGTGATGGTAGGCGGCGTGTTTCCTTGGTCGTCCAGAGTCGAGTTGGCAGCAAAAAGTGAACCCAAAAGGAGCGTTTTGTTAAGGTTTGTTTCTACCTTAACTTTAAAATTACTAGTTTCCTTATGAAGCAAAGTTATATGGATTTTGGATCAGTAAATCGGTTTTGGCTTAAATCGGTTTACATAAGTTTATGAAGCGTTCTTATCTCAGGTACGCTCCCAATGAAACCTTTTATAAAACCCGCTAAATCCTTTCATTAACTGGTTTTTTTAAACCGGTTTCAAGCATCGCTTTAAGAGGTTTCTTGCAGTAAAACTAGCATTTCAGGTTGTTGGAGAAATCACAAGATATAAACAGCGGGCACGGTGTACACATTAACAGTTTTTTTTAAACCGGTTTTAAGCATCGCTTTAAGAGGTTTCTTGCAGTAAAACTAGCATTTCAGGTTGTTGAAGAAATCACAAGATATAAACAGCGGGCACGGTGTACATCTGAGATTGAAAACTAACAATAACAAATTTTAATAAAACAAAAGATAAAAAATGTAACGTAAAATTTATTTATCAAAAATTTCTATGATAGAATATTGCTTATAATTTTTTTTGAATGCTATCGATTCTTTGCACTTACTCGTTCTTCGAGAACATAAATGATTTTTGAATTTCTCTAATAATGTAAAATCACCATAGTCAAAGAAACATAAAACATTTGCAACTTTTACGTTTTCTACTTCAGCCTTTGTCTACTCAAGACAAACAAATCTATCAAATTTTGTTGTGAAGTTCTGAATGTCATTGAAAGTTTTGCCTTACGCTGTGTCACAAGGGAAGTGTATTAAACCTTAAAGAAGATTTGCTAAGTAATTTCTAGGGTCAATCCAATTTATATTCTCTCTCCCCATATATCACGAGTTTGATGAAGCGTTACATGTTTCTTGAAACTCTCAAGATACAATTATGTGTCATTCGGCTATTATAAAATTGATTTTCACCTTTATATTGCGCAATATTTATTTTTTATATTATATAATACCAAAAAAATTTTGCATTCGCAGTTTGCTTTAATTATCATTTCTTTTTAAATACTTTAAGAATTTAAAGTAAAAGTGTAAGTAAGTGTATTTAGATAGCTTGCGTGTTTGTATGAAGAAAGTATGTGAAGGAAGCTAAGGACGTTTGTGATAAATTACTAATTTATTGGTATCAATTCATACCAATAAATTAGTAATTTCATTCATTCATTCAACTCAGAGGTTTGATTTATATAAATTGAAAACAACTTTTTATTACTATTTTTCTCACTACAAGCTATTTCAAAAGGTACATAAAAACTTCATCTTACGAAGTCTCTGTGGAAATTATGCTTTTTGGTTCCCATATTTAAATTCTTGTAACAAAGTGTGTTAGTTTAGTAACGTTGAAAATTAGTTTCAAGAACTGCATACAAAGTTTCTCATAATGCCTTATCTTGGAATATGTGAACAGTGAACTTTTACATTATAACATTTAAATTTAATAAAATCACTTCTTATAAGGAGGTTCGTATGTTAACATATTTTTCAAAAAACACATTAGTTTAATTAATAATTAGTTTTACTTAGAACATAATAAAAACTTATATTAAGAGATAGTAAATATATATTTCTTTACATCGTAGGATAGCTAACAAGCTGATGATTTACATTTTTCTGATGGAAATGGGCAACCATCGCCTATAGATACCAGAGGTATTAAGGCGATAGGTAATGCCAAACCACGAAATAGACACCTCTTTGAAAGCCTACTACTGCTAACCGATTGGTCCAATAATTAAAAAAAAATATGCATTATACGTATAATATAATTAAGTTTAAATTTTAAGTTCGTTTTTTCAAATTTTATTGTTATTTTTGACGGAAAAAAATCGAATATCTTTCTTATTTTTACACAAAAAATTGCTTATAACTTCCAAACTACTGTAACGATTTTGATGATTTTTTCTTTTTATTACAGACAATTTATTGCTTTATAAAATTTAAGTTCAAAATTTTACAAAATCATTATAGTGTGCTATTAAATCAATAAAAACCTTATTATTTAATTCGCGGACAGGGCTCGCGTCGAAAGTCAGTCTCCCGGTAGCGTTCATACGGGGAGGCTGTGTCGCATGTTAGCATGCTCCGCTCTCCATATTCGAGTCAAAGAGTAATAGTACAGATAGAACGTTTGGCACAATAGTAAGATTGTGCCGTTTGGAAATTGAAGATTTCGTTTACGCTTGGATGTTTTTTTATAGTAGATAATGAGCTTGGACCGAGAAGTCTGTTTTTTTTACAGATGTTGTTCTTATGATATAGACAAGGAATAAGAAAGGATTTTTTTAAATTCATCCCCTAAGATGGTGGAATAGGGGGTGAAAGTTTGTTTGAAACTCTGTCATTTTTGAGTTATTACAACTCAAATAGAATGATATGCCGTAATTAAATTATCCTTTAACTGAAAAAAAATTTAATATAAATTTAATATTTTTTGGAATTCTAGCCTATAGAGAGGTAAAAAGAGGCTTTAAAGTTTGTATCATAAATGAATTGTTTATTTATTGCATTACTATAAAATCTAAATTATTTTAATTTAGTATTTATGATTTTTAATACAATTAAGAAGTACGAATTTTTGGATTTTTTTAGTACTTATGCTCTTCAATCGAAATTGAAGAAACATGCATGTAATGTTCGAAGTTTCATCCATTAAAGGAGTAAAAGTGTGTGTTACAATTTATATGAAAAATCAAAGGTTTATGGTGAAAATAACTTGAAATTCGGCACTTATAATCTTCAACACAATTTAAGAATCATATATTTGGGGATTTTTTAAAATTTTATTCCTTAAAGGGTAAAAAAAGCATTGATGTTTGTATAAAAATAGATTGTTTATTGTAGAATATTGTAGAAATTATTTAAAACTTAGTATTTATGATTTTTAATACAATTAAATGAATACGAGTTTAAGGTTTTCAAATGTCATCTCTTCAAAGGATGAAAAAAGTGGTAAAGTTTGTAGAAAAAATAAAATATGTTTAATCAAAATCTCTTCAAATTTATTAGTCATGATCTTTAATTCAATTAAATAAACGTGCATATAAGGATGCTGTGAGTTTTATCTCTTGAAAAGGTAAAAGAGGGTATTAAAGGGGCTGAAAGGTAGTACTTACTTAGTAGACGCTGAATAATATTTTGAGACTATTCATGTTTACGTTTTCCTACGTTTACGCTTGGATGTTTTATTAGCTATAGATAGATAAGTATTTTGTCAATAATTTGTATAAATGTACAAAAATAAATAAAAAATAAAACATATAAACAACGAAGATAATTCAAGCAAGCGAATAAAAAGCAAACCTCTAAAGAAAAAAAAACTGGTACTATTTGAAGGTAGTAAGGACTTCGCAACTAAAAATAAATAAATTAAATATATTATACATACAAATAGTCTAAATAAATCAACTTATTTAGTAGTTTCCTCTATAAACATTAAATCAAATTATATATCTTCTTTTTTATTACGAGATTTTAAAACAAAAACTAAGAAGCTAGTTAGTTTTAAAATATTATTCAAGAGATTATATTTAACCAAATCAAATTTTGAAAGGTTTTGTTAAATATTAATTGTTGATTGTATGTATTAAAATAAAGTGCTACACGGGATGTATTGTATATTACATCACTTTCAAAGAAATAGGAAACGAAACTGTTATTATTGTGTAAATTGTTATATGATTTTTTGTCGATTTTCGGTACATTTTTTTTCTTTAGATATTTATCGTTTTTCTAAAACGAATGTATATGTAATCGATAAATGAGCGATTACTGGTTATTGGTTTTGAGTTTGACAACATTCAGTCGATTCATGATGATAAAAGTTCATACAGGTGAACAAAAATGTTAAAACGTAGGTATCTGCATTCACTGTAAATACTCTTTGACGTTGGAGCAAGCTAGCGCGCGATATAATTTTTGCGCTGTTCCTGTCAGAAACTCAAGGTCGTTCGCAGCTGTAATCGCCTTAATGATTCGTTGCTATCCACGTGGCAGAGATGAAAAGTAAAATGCATAATTTCACCTTGAATTGATGAATAAATGAATAATAATTGAGAGTGATCGTGATCGTGATCGTGAATCGATTTATGAAAAAATATGTGTCAGTTAGATTTGCTGTAAGTGATTTATTAAATTTAATATACTTAAAACGAATTGTAATAGTAAAAAAGTCCAAAAAATGGGTACCGTACCAGCACCTCAACTAACACGTAACAGGTTCTGCACTACATATCACTCAATAGTCACGATAATGAGGAGATTTCGAATCGTATAGTAACATAAGAAAAAAGACTGCCTCATTATAAAACAATATAGCTTAATCCTGTTCGTAGTTAAATTTGATTCAGAAAAGGTAAGGTAGATCGTTGCTGATACCATTCAGTATAGCTTTCAAACATCTGATAATTACGGGAAATCTGTATTGTTAGCAATTTCAAGCCATGATGGAAAAACTAGCTTTGATTCAGTTGCTCTAGCTCGCTTCTGTTTCAGAACAACGCCAGACCATATAGTAGGGGAGCCGAAGATGGGTAGTTACTCGAGCGTCGTAGGGACCAATTGGATTTTGTAGACTAAATTATAGGAAAAATAAAAGCTGATATAATTTTTTCATTTCAACGGTGGGAAAAAAATCTACAGATCAAAAAATGTTTAAAAATTCATTCATGTGACATTTTTCCCCGTGTTGGTCCCGGGCTCCTTTGAAGAATAGACCAACTGCCATTCTGCCAGGCAGGTGGTAAAAGGCGACCGATTGGCTATACGAGTCACTAACATCGTGGCTACTAGGTAGTAGAGCTCTGCATTATCTCGCCCGAGTCTGGTGCCACCGCCTTACCTATTCATGTCGCAATAGCGTCAGTGCTTGTCGCTCTCGTGTTCCGGTTTGGAGCGTAGGGTAGCCGGTAAATTTATGCATCTGGCATAAGACCTCGCCACAAGATAGCAACGCACCATTAACTCCTTTGGTCTATAGGCGATGGTTGACTCTTTCCATCAGGAGACCGATTTACTTCTTTGCTATCTTATGCTATAAAAAAAAAAACACTAAAACGCGTTATATTAGGGTATGGTGGGTTAATTGCCAGCTAAAATTTAGAAAATCTGATGATTCAGTGTAGCGTAAAGGAGTGGGAGGGTCACTAAAAGAAAATGTTGTATTGACATTCTCGAGCGCGTCTCAATCAATCAATTTTCTTTTATTATGGAGGAAATGATGTAAGAATTACGAAAAAAAGTTTAATTTAACAATTTCCACAAGCCAAAGTTTTCTTAATTTTGTTTTTTTTTCTGCCATAGTTAACCTCCTCTATAAAAAAGGCTTATATTTGGTGGAGAACCTTAACAGTATGCGAGGTACCTCCTCCTATGTTAATCTGTTGCGCTCGAGTAAATACAAAAATCCCCTCTTGGGCTCCCCTACTAATACACTGTACAACAGACTGTTAGACTGTTGCTAGATTGGGCAACCTGCAACGGAAATGCCTCCAGCATACACTAACACACCATTTCCAGGACGTTTTTACCACTTGTCTGGAATTTGGACAATTTCTTGCATGGAAAAATAGAATGAAGCATCAAATTCGCATTAAGATTTTATTATTACTTGCTCCCAAATTTTATTTCTGCAAAGGAAGCAATTAACAATCTGTTCATTGGCTAAAGTACATCTTTATATTAATAAGTAAAGGAAAACTTTGTACCCCTTTTTGAAACAATTGCGCGAAAGGTGGAGTATGAAATTTGGCACAGTTAAAGTTTATGTAGTGGAGGACTTCAAAAACCTAATAAATTTTAATAAAATGCATTAGAAATTAATTAAATAAACATTATAATATATTATTTTCTTTATAGCTAAAGTCAGTTGTCAAATTTAATTGAGATTTTATTGATTAGCTATGGTCGAATTTCGGCCACACGAGATCGCTACTAGATATGAATGGTTGATACTTTGACAAAATATATGATGCTTTATTTCTTTTTCGATTTACTTTTTTTTATTACGAACGCGTCAATTATACAGATTGACAGATAAAATACTGTATATACTGAAGAAAGATTTCAGTACTTGATTCTGGTACCAAATATGTAAAAAAACAGGTACATACTTAAATTTTGATCCAATTATCTTATCGAAGATCCCTACGTATAAAGGGACATGTCAAAAACTGAGGTTTACAGGAGAGCGTAATTAATGTTTTAAGTCTCTCTTGAAATAATTCTGTGCATAATTTTTTTTTATATTTTCCCGGAAAAACTGATATATGGCTGTTTTTACATTGTCGTTCATATCATATATATAATATATATATATCATATATATATGATATATACATATATATATATATATATATATATATATACATATATATATATATATATATATATATATATATATACATATATATATATATATATATATACATATATATATATATATATATATATATATATATATATATATATATATATATATATATATATAAATAGGCTAAAAACAAAAAAAACTGAAAACATAATTAGATGAATTGATTAAATATGAATGTTTTACGGAAAAAAAAAGTATTTCATTTTCAATGCCTTACCTTAAACAACTTAAGATTACCACCCAAAAATTCAAAAAATATTTTTATAAAGATATGTCAATTTATACGGCGTTTTAAATTTTATAACGCAACGCATTTTAAATCATCGTACAGAACTATTATAAGTCTAGATATCCACAACTACGACACCTATTGTTTGTAATTATCACACTTGTTTTCAATAAATTAAATTGTTTCCAAATAAAATGAAAAAAAAAAAACTTATACGGTGTGTAAAGGAAACCCTGTCGAATAATTAAATGAGTTATTGCTACCGTAATTTTATATATATTAATTAATTAGGTTTCCCAATAAAAAAGTAATCTTAAATGGTATTTTCATATATTAAGTATGACAACACGTACAAATAAGTAAATTCTATTATCAAACAATGTCGCGCAAGCCGGATGCTACCAAAGGACATGCAGCGTGAGTGCGGCGCGTTTAAAATTCTTTGTAAAAAGCCGAAAAACGAACACCGTGCCTTTGCGCGGTTAGGGTGACGCGTGGTGACCATAATTTTTAAATGTTTCTACACTAATTTCGTTGAGGTTTATAATATAATTAATCAATATTTCCTTTTTTATTATATTTTAAATTTTCAATCTTTGGCATTAATTGGTGGAATTCCATTATTATTTGTTGAATCTTGTGTTAAATTCTGATAAGACGCAAGTGATGTTGATTGGGCGAAAAAGACTCTTAACACAAAATAACTTACAATCTATTCCTCCAGTGAGCCTAAATGGTAAGAATCCCCCCTATCTTACATCTGTAAAAAACTTGGGCTTACATATAACCAAAAAAACTTGAGGTGTCAAGGGATACCCGGATGGAACGAAGTTCCTTTTATTATTATTTACAAAAACCTGTATGTATATGTAGGAAGTGGGTCAGATACGATAAATAAAATGAGGATGTGGTGATATAACAACTCTTTATATTTTGTTCAACTTGTATCAAATATCAAAAATAACATAAGATCACTATTAAAGCTTTCCATTATTTAATGACTAGTTCTCGTTTAACAATTCCAAGTAACTTAATTATTCCTTATTACAAATAAGTCATAATTTAAGCAATAGATAGTCCATTATAAATTGTAATTGTATTGCGACTAATTTATAGTTGACAATAATAATTAACTTGTTTGCACAAATTAATTATCCAAGAGTCAAGGATAAGCTACTAGCAAGATACAAGTGTACCGAGCCACGCCAGAGCCAAGACTGCCCGAACGGAGGGCGCTCAGAGCCTTTTATACAGGTAGCAAAACAATTTGAGTAGTAGGGATATCGAACGATGCGCTCGGTGGCTCAGGCGTACACCTGTTGTTTACAATATTCTTGCATTTGATGACGCGGACGCCGTCACGGCCATACTGACATGCACAAGTCCTAGTGTGCGCATCTTTATACATCTGAGGACAAGGAACGCCTCGTTCATCCTGACATATCTTTTAGAAAACTAAACAAAATCTTATTATTATTATTATTTTTTACAACTCTATAATTAGCGTGATCTTTAGCGAAATGTTACAATAGTGTTCAAAACTGACGAGAAGAGTTTAATAGTTGTAGTTGTTACCGGACGGTAACAACTACAACTATTAAACTCTTCTCGTCAGTTTTGAAACCAGAGACTGGATCCTACTAAGCTAGGAATCCCTCATCAATTAAAAAAACCGGAAACTGGATTGTACTAAGCTCCCTCTCATCAGTTAAAAACCGGAGACGAGTGTATTAAGCTCCCTCTCATGAGTTAAAAACCGGAGACTGGAGTGCACTAAGCTCCCTCTCATCAGTTAAAACCGGAGACTGGAGTGTACTAAGCTCCCTCTCATCAGTTTTTAACCGGAGACTGGAGTGTGCTAGGCCGGAAATCCCTTTAGCTACAGTGCTAGACCGGAAATCCCTTTAGCTGAGAGTGCTAGACCGGAAATCCCTTTAGTTGAGAGTGCTAGACCGGAAATCCCTTTAGCTGACAGTGCTAGACCGGAAATCCCTTTAGCTGACAGTGCTAGACCGGAAATTCCTGTAGCTATAAGTAGACCGGTTTGCAATCCCTATAGCCAAAAGGTTAGACCGGAATGAACCCCTTAGCTGAGTCATTGGACCGGAAACTCCCTTCAATGACTCTAATCTTCCTACAATTTTTTCCTTTTTGTCAATCCTACATCTTTTGTTACATTACTTTTACTTTTTTGTTTATTTTACATTGATTTCTTTTCATAGTTTTATAAGACTCCCATTTCTTTTATTTTTTTTTGCTTTTCTTTACTTACATTTTTAGTGATATTTTTTTATCATCATTTTACTACATTTTTTCGTTTACTTTATATCGTATTTTTTTGCTGATGATACAGCCTTATGAACAGTGGCATTAGTTATTACAAGATTAGAGAATCTCCTTCGCAGGTAGTTCGAAGATATTAAAAACTCTGACTGTTTAACTATTTACAATATACACTGCATTTCTATCAATATTGTTTGGACCAGTTTTATGAACAAGATCATTATCATGAGTATACGCCGTCACGTCATCCTTGTTATAATTTTCATATATGTACCTCAAGAAACCCTACAGGAATATGGGGAACTTCGCAGAGGCTATCATGGGCGCACTTGTTTTCTAAAATTGCGGTAACTTTTAAGGAGCCCTTATATTTTGAGTCAAGTTTCGTTTAGTGTCGTTCTACATTCCTAACAAAGACAAAGTCACCTACACTAAAAGGTTTAATCTTTCATTAACTCTACTCAACCATAAAATGTCCGATTGGGCTGCTTTTTTGATTCTATTGGATACACTGGATCTTCAAAGCTTGTAGATACTTTTGCGAGTTTTTGTTAGTTGCCGAATGTCAAACCTAATTCTTCTGAGCGCGTGTTAAATATTACCTAACCGCTTTTGCCATGATTTGTCAGAGAATTATACTGCGCTATCATTATTAAACCCTACAAGATTCGCATCACATATTCGGACCGACTGTTAGCTCTATATGTGCCTGTCGCAAGAAGATGTAAATCTGTATTGTTTTCTTTTTTTTAAAATATTAGTTTGAGTTATATTGGTAATAAACTTTAAGATTGCTTATTAGCGATCATCAAAGGGTCAACTAATTCGATTTCAGCTCGACGAATTTAATTCAATTGGTTGTCAATTGTTTTTAAAAATATCTAATAAGCGCTCTCTATCTTTACTTACAAGGTCAGTGTTTACCACACCCTTGCTAACAGATTTTAAAATTGAGCAGGATTAAGTCTTTAAGTATTGTTAAGTATTAACCTGTTGTTGCTTAGTTCCTATTCTACCTCGCTCTAAAATTTTGCGGCCTAACGAAACATTTTTATTAAGGCTCATCAGGTTAAACGTGAAATATAGCCTCCAAATTTAAATTTCGCCCTGTGGTTAGAATTTGAACTGTTGAGTGGAAACTACGTCAGGACAAGCTACTACTTAGATTCTTGTTCATATAACCGTTCTCCTATAAAGGAATCACAAGAGATTTGTTTGATATGGCATTCTGAACCAGAGTCAAATATAAAAGGTAATTAAATTTCACTTAGTGTAATACACCATGTGACGCTCTGGAACAGATGTTGACTGGTTTTCTGTTTTCGGAACTCGAAGTGGCAACTTCTTTCTTCTTGTAGCGCATCGGACGAATGGAAGCTATGTGGCTGGGCCGGGGTCACAACATACATAGCAGACCACGCCACCAGAGATAGTGGTAGATGACCTGCTTTCGCTGCAAGCAAAAATTATTTGAGATAAGTTTCTGTTTATCACGGCAATAGTTGTTACGATGTTAGATTCTATCACAAACATTGTAACTTCCTTGAAATACAGTGGTGCTCTTAAATCGGTTCATATCTAAGTCTAAAAGGAAGAGATCTTCAAGTCATAATATAGCTTGCCAAGACAGCAGCTTGTGAAGTAGGTGACGGCATGACTCTTAAGTGAGTGTGTAGCTACAATGATCAGATCAACCCCGTCTAATTTTTTCTTCTCTATATTTATTTTACTTGAGGTACACCAGCTAGTAAGTTACACGACAAAAATCCTACGAGTCAGATGAAGGGTCTTTGGAACGACAGAAGCATCTCATTAAAAACAAAGCAGAGGCTGGTTTGTACGCTGGTGTTCTCCATATTTACGTACGGCGCAGAGTCATAGACACTAAGAGCTGCAGACAGACGTCGCATTGATGCGTTTGAAATGTGGTGCTGGAGGAAAATGTTACGTATCCCTTGGACAGTACACAGAACCAACGCCTTCATACTAAAACAACTTGGAGTAAAGACCAGACTGTCTGCTACGTGCCTTCACAGAATTCTATAATACTTCGGCCACATCTCTAGAAAGCAAGGAGACAATCTCGAAAAGCTAATCGTGACCGGAAAAGTAGAAGACGAAAGACCTCGTGGTCGTACGCCTATGCGATGGTCAGACCAGGTTTGCACCAATCTCATGTCTAAAAAGTTTTATGATTCTCTGCACGCCACTGAAGATAGAGTCCAATGGCGTAATATTGTGATATCAAGAACGATCTAATGAGGAGGTTACGACCCTCAGTAATGAAGAATACGAAGCAAGGAGGAGGATACCAGTTAGTCATATCGTCTGCTTCATCAGAATCAAAGTATATCAACTTAATGGGAGTAGATGCATTTACAGAACGTGAATTAATATTTTCTGCTATTTTTCAAAGAATAGTTTCCATACCACAAGCGAAAAGAGACATTTACTGTTCTACATAATTAACCGAAATAGTTTGATGCTGAAGTGGGTGTGGGAGTGAATCCGATCCCACTTCTGATGTAGGAAGTGGGTCAAATACGATAAATAAAATGAGGATGTGGTGATATAACAACTCTTTATATTTTGTTCAACTTGTATCAAATATCAAAAATAACATAAGATCACTATTAAAGCTTTCCATTATTTAATGACTAGTTCTCGTTTAACAATTCCAAGTAACTTAATTATTCCTTATTACAAATAAGTCATAATTTAAGCAATAGATAGTCCATTATAAATTGTACTGCGACTAATTTATAGTTGACAATAATAATTAACTTGTTTGCACAAATTAATTATCCAAGAGTCAAGGATAAGCTACTAGCAAGATACAAGTGTACCGAGCCACGCCAGAGCCAAGACTGCCCGAACGGAGGGCGCTCAGAGCCTTTTATACAGGTAGCAAAACAATTTGAGTAGTAGGGATATCGAACGATGCGCTCGGTGGCTCAGGCGTACACCTGTTGTTTACAATATTCTTGCATTTGATGACGCGGACGCCGTCATATACACTCAACAAAAATAATCTTCGCGACACCACAGTGTTCAATGCGAAATAGAAATGAAAATATCTGGCTTGCTTTCTATAAGAGAGAGAGGGAGAGAGAGAGAGAGAAACATCCGCACGCCGCACAGCTTCTAATACTTTACTATAGCAAAAAGTTTCGTGATAACAATTCGTAAGAATATTTTCCGTCTAGCCCCCTTTCACAACGCGCGATAAGGAACTTCGTTCCAAAAACTTGTCGTGGTCACTTCATGTTAGTGAAATTAGTCGCAAAGTTTTTGCTTCCATGCACGCATTGTAACGATTGCGAAACTTCTTACTTTTTAAAACTCAAATTACCTTAGCTAATGCGTTGTCATTGCCTATCATAGATTATGCGGATATCTGTTATCCTGACATTACTGAAGAATTGTTAAACAAACTCGATCGTTTGCTCAACTTATGCATACGTTTCATTTTTGGATTACGTAAGTATGACCACATTACCCAATTTCGGTCACAGTTGAAGTGGCTAAATATCCAGTTCCGAAGAGATGTACATGTTCTCTCGTGTTTGTTTAGCATTCTTCAGAATCCATCTTCTCCAGTATACCTGAAAGAACGCTTTAAATATATCCCTTGTAATGGTAGGTCTCAGCGGTCTCAAAATTCTGATAGGCTAATGTATCCAGGCCACAACACTGCAACTTACTATAACTTTTTCACGATTATGGCAATTAGATTATGGAATACTCTCCCGGCTCAATTACTTGATGCACCGTCCCTATCCATTTTTAAAAATTGAGTTTTACACGTCAAACTTTGTAAGTATTGTAACCGTATTTTATTATATTAAAATTAATCGTATTTCATTATTTGTAAGTGTATTTTCGCCTCTGTGGTCTAGTGGTCCGGTGTCAGAGTTGACCACATGAGGTCCCGAGTTCGATTCCTGAGTCGGGCAATTCAAAAATGTGTTTTTCAGTTTTCTGATAAAAACAACGCTGCCCGGGATTGGAAAGTGCCCGGTTGGCGATAGGCTTGCCACCTATCACATTGTGGGACCATGTATCTTCGGCTAATCGTGGGTGCACGTGTTGTACCTCTGCCCACCTCTTCGGGGATACGGGCGTGAAGATACTTTGTAAGTGTATTTTATATTATGCTTGTATGTATGTAGTATTTAAAGATAAGTATTGTATTGTGTTATATTAAGTATTTATTGGTGTATTTTTATTTATATAAGTAGTTAGTTTATATGTATATATGGTATGTAAGTATATGTATGTTATATAATTTATAGTTATCATTTTGTTATTTTAATTAACCGCCCCGTTGGTCGAGTGGTTAGAGACCCTGACTACGCAATCAACGAGGCTCGGGTTCGATCCCCGACGGGGACAAGCATTTGTGTGATGAGCATAAATGTTTGTATTTCCGCGTTTGGGTGTTTATTATATATATTCCAGTATTTACATATGTATTTCTATGTATTAGTATCGTTGACTAACACCCATAACACAAGCAAATAATTTGCTTACTTTGGGGTTAGATCAGTAAGTGTAATTTGTCCCGTGAATTATTATTATTATTATTATTATTATTATTAATTAAATCATATTTAGTTTAGTCATAATAAGAGGGTTATTAAGTATTAGTTAAATATAGCTTAATCATTATTTAATATTTCGTAATAACTTGTTACGCACTACCCAAGCTTTTTCTCTCAGCATCACCAAAGGTAAACTGTGAGAAAATGCTTAATAGCATTAAGTTACGCCTTTGTACTCAATTGTATTAAGTATTTAAATAAATAATATATAAATAAAATTAAATTAATTGTAATTTTTATACACTATAAGTATCCACTAAATTATTTAAATTAATCGACTGGTTTCGCTTTTTAAAGCATCTTCGGGGCTCAAGATCCTGTACTTTTTATTTACAGAATATTACGTCCTGAAGATGCTTTAAAAAGCGAAATCGGTCGATTAATTTAAGCAATTTAGTGGATACTTATAGTGAAATAAAAGTACTAATGTATTGTAAATCTTTTTATTACATTTGTATTAGTTACATATAACCATCGTATATGTCCTTGAATATGTATAATATTTTACTAGTCAACCTGTATATGTATATAAGGACTGTGTTGATCCGGGATTTTTTGAAGAATAGACCAACCGCCGTTCTGCCAGGCAGGTTGTCAAAGGTGACCGATTGGATACACGTGTCATAATAATCGTGACTACTAGGTGGTAGAGTTCCGCAACGTTTCGCCCGGGTATTTGGCAACACCGCCTCACCTATTCTTGCCGCAAAAGCGTTAATGCTTCTCAATGTCGTGTTCCGGTTTGGAGGGTAAAGTAGGGGGTGGAATTATTTTATTTTATTTTTTTTACCGTTTAATTCAGGCAACATGGTCCATATTATAAATACCTTATAGACTAACATACATTTTAATATAATATACTTAAAACTACACTTTGTCACGTGTTGATGGCGACGTGGCGCGCGCTTCATACCTCCGGTAGACCACACCAGTCGGTCTGAATTCCTCCACCTCAAAGGTCGACAGGAAATGCGTCGGTACTCTCACCACAAAGGAACTAAGGTTGACCTTGTGGCGAGACTACAGACGCTCGACCTTCAAGTCACAAGTGGAGTGACGTCTTCTTACTGATGTAGTCCACGACGTCCTCTATTTCTCATTATGCATGTGGCATTGCGATCTTGCCACACAGATAGCAACGCTCCATTTAAATCTTTGGTGTCTATAGGCGATGGTTTCTCTTTCCATCGGGACAGCCATCTGCTTGTTTGCTATCTTATGATATAAAAAATGACCAATTATAACAAGTAATTTTCTATCCTATAATTCTTTAATATCATAAAAAGCAAGCAAACAAATGGCTTTTCTTATAGAAAAAGATAACCATCGCCTATAGACAGATAAGTTATTACTGAAACACGACAGAAATAGTTATAGCAGTAGTGCCACACCCGGGCGAGACTTTGCAGTACTGTTCATGAGATATATGTATACACATACACACAAACAGAATTATTCAAAGAGATTTGAAGGATTTCGCGTGCTCGTTCAATAACTTGTAAGAGCCTCAATTTTTAGTCAGTACACAATTTAAAGATTTAAAGTGCGCATTTGATTCGTATTTTACGTTGGTAAAGGAGAAACAAGATTCCTTTCTCAAATATTGACACTGTTACACCTCTGATGTATTTTTAGTCTAAGAAAACTGAACTGGTGTTTTCTCTATTCCCCTTTGTTATCTTTCAATCCTGGGTCTGTTTATTTGCCTTTACTTTCTTAAACGAAGTAAATTATTTGGATGGTGCAAATAGTGCAAATTTGGAAACAACTACTTACAACTGCTTTCCTAGGGCTTAGCTTAGATTACGTCAATCGATCGATCGATCAAATCATTAAAAAATGTTCAATTAACTTCTATGGGATAATATTAATCGATAATTTTGTAGCTACTGCCGTCTCGAAATGTGGCCTATAATGAGGTCTCGTGTTCGATTCCTGAGTCGGGAAAAAGTGTTATTGAGATTTATTCGAGGTTTTTCTCGAAAATCACTTATTACTCTACTTGGGGTTCGATTTTGTCTCAGATCATGTCAATGCATCAATCAATCAAATATTAAAAAAAAAATTACTTTCACAGGCACATTTGATGGATCGATAATTTTATTGCTACTACCGGCTCGAAACGCGGTTTTACATTAGGTTTCGGCTTCGATGCCTGGGTTAAGCAAAAGTGTTATTGAGATATTTTTGAGTTTTTTCTCGAAATTAAAATCTCGGTAACAGTTCGGAGGTTGATAGTTGTGTGTTACCATTCCCATGTCCCGGATGATCACGAAAAGCTTTCGGACCTGGTTATCGCTAGAAATAAGCGGTTATGGTTAGGTTGGTAAAATGCGATGATGAGAATCACCACCTGACTCGATCTCCATAATTGACGAATCGGTAAATTGTGGTATCAGGAAATTCTATAGAAGTACGATTCACTCTGCTTACTCCACAAGGGAACCAGCGTAATAATATTTACTTACTTACTTTTTCGAAATATTTTCTACAGATCAATTAAAATTGTTATTATAATTATACCTTGACCAAAATAATATGAATTCTTACTGTATAAATAACCGAATTCTTAAATATTTGGATGTTTGGCTTTAAATTATTCATCAAACGTCACAATTGATTAGCGAGTACTTTAAGTTTAGTTACTATTTTTTTTATATCATAAGATAGCAAACAAGCAGATGGGTCTTCTGATGGAAAGTGTCAACCATCGCCTATAGACACCAAAGATGTTAATGATGCGTTGGTATCTCGTGGCGAGGTCTAATTCCACATGCATAAGTTTACCGGCTACCTTACCCTCCAAATCGGAAGAGAATGTCACAATTTAATGTTATTAAAACTAGCTAGTTACATTCAGTACAGACAAAGAGGTTTGATTACTAATAATACATTCAAAATACGAAAATACTTTTGCCCCGACCTATTATTTTAATTTAATTTTAATGGTTTCAAAACCAGCCAGACACAAAAGTAGAACAAAAGAGATTTTACTACAACTTTTTATTTTTAAAATGCGAAAAACCGTTTTTCTTAACTTCTTCAACTTATCTCACTCTTTCTCTCTTTGTCGTTATTTCCTACTTCAATAAAAAATATACTTTTACTGCTTGTGAGCTCATACTTCATTTTTTAATTTGAATAAATAATAGATGATTTCAAATTACAGGATTCAAATACAAGTATAACTCAAATATAGAGAACACACCCAGAATATTTTTCAGAGATGATAACCTGACGATTTAAGATAATAAAATCCGTTATACTCCTTGTAGCATTCAGAATATCGCGAATTGCCCGCGGAGGCATTTCACGATTTCAAATTGTAGACATTATATTCACGTAAACGTATCACGCTTATTACATTCTCTCTGAAGATCCTTTCAAATACACGGGAACACGTTATGACGAATTCTAATAATTTTGAAGAACGTTAGTACCAAATACAATCTTGGTATCAATATTTGAAGCAAAAACTTTGTACTAGTTCTTACGATAATTACGTAAATGAAGGAGTAAGAAATTTAACACTGTTAAATTTTACATGGTGGTTGAGTCTGCATTGGTTAAGTAAATATTTTAATATAATATGCATTAGAAACACAGTTATGTAATTTATTATTACTAAGTGGTTTGAAACATTTGGCCATTGCCGCCGCCAAGCTGGGAGAGGCTTGCCGGCTTTAGGGAGAGGGTCGCATGTTCAAATCCTGTGTGTCGACATTTTCTTTGCTTTTTTTAAAGTTTTTTAAATTTTCCCAAGCTCAGGATGAGTGATATAACACAAAAATAATGTGGCCATTTGTTCGCTTTTGACTAGATGGATGCCAGAAATGTGGTCAATAAATTACTTCATTACGAAACCGGACTAATAGAGGAAAGAATTATTTATATCTTACTAGCTGCAGCGTGACACCCGCTGCAATATACAAGTTTTTGGTGAATCCCGCGGGAACAACTATATTTTCTGGGATAAAATGTAACCTATGTACTATTCCAGGTCATCATGTATCTGTGTGTCAAATATATTCTAAATCCGTGTAGTAGTTTTTGCGTGATTGAGTAACAAACATCCATCCAAGCATCCAAACTTTCGCATTTATAATATTACTAGCTGTGCCCGCGACTTCGTTTGCGTGAAAAAAAATCTAAAATAAAAACCCGCATAGTTCCCGTTCCCGTGGGATTTCCGGGATAAGAACTACCCTATGTCCTTTCTTGGGTCTCAAACTATATTTGTACCAAATTTTATCCAAATCGGTTCAGCGGTTTAGCCGTGAAAGCGTAACAGACAGACAGACAGACAGACAGATAGACAGACAGACAGACAGAGTTACTTTCGCATTTATAATATTAGTATGGATATATATAACCAGCGTGCAGCCCGCTATGATATATATTTTTTTGGAAAATCCCTCAGTATCGCCTAATTTTTCCAGGATTAAAAGTAGCATATATGCTATTCCAAGCTTTCATCGACCTACGTGCCAAATTTCATTTAAATTCGTTCAGTAGTTCTTGCGTGATTGAGTAATAAACATCCATCCATCCAAACATTCATCCATCCAAACATCCAGACTTTCGCATTTATAATGTTAACATTATTAATACAGATAATATAGACTAATGTGTGTGACTTTGTGGTTATTACTAGTAAATGGAAATATTTTTGATTTCTCTTCGTTCATAAAAGAGTAGAAATTAAAAAAATAACAACACTATAGTGTTGTCTTTATTAAATCAACGTAATAGTTGAAAGGAGACCTCGCTACAGTGTTGCTACTTTTTAATGTCTATTATTTTAAGTTAGTATATAAGATTGCGTATTATGAGACTTCCGAGCGAAGCCGGGTTTTTATCTAGTAACATATATTTTAGAGCTTGTGTCCTAAAATATATATTGTTAGAAAGATCAACCTCTATTATAGCAATTGTAATAAAACAATATTAACGTGTTAAGAGCGCGTATTCGATTTGCAATAAAAACTTCATGTTTTCAAGTTTTTTCAAGAGCAGTATCGTAATAATGTGATATTACAGTTTTTGTAAAATTAGGTCTTGATTTAGTGCACTACAGAGCAAAATATAATTTTTGATAACAGTTTTTTAAAACCAAGACAATCCCTACATAGCGTTTTACGAAAATAGGCGTCAGAGTTATTTTTTGCCGATCGAATTTTGAACCTACGATAAATCGAATAATTAAGACTTAATCTTGCAAAAACTGTAATATCCTTCGAATAATCTGCTTACATTATTACGCTATTGTTTTGGAAAAAAAATGAAATCATGAAGCTTTCATTACGAAACGAATACGCGCCCTTAAGTTCATAAAGAGTTGAATAGCTATTTATCTACACAAAATTTTACGTAAACACTGTCTATTCCAAGCCATTTTATACAATAAATAATAGAGATATAGGATAGGGCTCATCAAAAGCTAACTCCACGTAATCTGGGCTTTGTTTATACAAAACAGTAAGGCTGTGTTTGACAGTTCTATTACACGAAGCGCCAATAACAACCAGTGGCTTTATATTAGTGAATAGAAAATGAAATTATTATTGAAAGACTACAACTAATTTCTTCATCAAATTGAGTTGTTAGTGGTTAGTTTGTTGAGCTGATTCTTTTTCCATGTTGGTCTGGGCCCCTTTTGAAGAATAATCCAACTGCCGTTCTGCCAGGCAGGCCGTAAAAGGCGACCGATTGGCTATACGAGTCACTAACGTTGGGGCTACTAGGTGGTAGAGTTCTGCATTGTCTCGCCCGGGTCTGGTACCACCGCCTTGCCTATTCCTACCGCAATAGCGTTATAGACAGGAATCCCAGGGACAAGCTTTTTTTGATTACTAACAAGCTGAATTTTTGTAAACAGCTTCGTTTTGACGAGACAACCATCTTTTCTATCTTCGAAAAGTCTCGAGTCGGGTAACTAATAAAGATAGATAAAAAAGAAAACTTCAGAGTGTTGGACTAAGAAAAGTTTTTACTTTACGTGTATGGCAATGCTACCCTTGAATAACAATAATAATTAACAAACTGTTGTGAGAAAATTAGGTTGTTATTAAATTGATTAATATCAATTTAAACATCTCATTATTCCGAAACTTTAGAGTGGAGGACTCGCCAAAAAAACGTTCCTGTGCAATAACGTTAGTGTTTGTGACTGTCATATTTCGGCTTGGAGGATAAGGTAGCCGGTAATCATATGCGTGTGATTGTATGCTACCTGATTGTTTGTTATTAAAAAAAATCTATTATTTTATCTGAATAGATAGCTAGAAGATTTGCCTTCACTCACCCAAAGTCGAAGTAGTCTATTAATAGTGTTTCAGGGCACTACTTTGCATGTCTACGAAGCATCGATATCTAAAACGAAATTAATCAATACTTTCAAGTTTCATTTTGTACGACTGCCGACAGTGTTCAAAATACAGCTTTTGCACCTGCAAAAGAATAATACGATACGGTTAGTGTTGTGTAGGTTAAATTCAAGGGGGTAGATGAAAATCGATTCCGACGAGATCGACGGAAGAAACTCGCTGCTTCAGTCCGCTCGTGACCACGGTCAATATAACTTGGCCGAAACGTCAAGCTTTATAAGTTCTTTATAATATGTACGAGTTTTTGACCCGTTCATATATTTAAAAAATTACAGTACTTAGCTTCGTCACTGACCTTATGAGTACCAGATAGTCTGAAACGTTTACATGACTGATTGTGAAAACTACCAACCACTAGGATCAAATAGAAATCCTGTTGAAACAAGAGAGTTTGTACTACGTACTAGAAAAGCTATGCTAAGTAAAAATTGTGTTCTATTTCGTTAACACTTGCTGCAGCGCTGAAATAATAGTCTAACCAAAGTTAAAAGTAAGCAGCGCTGCAGCGTATAATAGAGCATCCATACAAATATTATAAATGCAAAAGTCTGTCTATCTGTCTGTCTGTTACGCTTTCATGGCTAAGCCGCTGAAACGATTTTCATGAAATTTGACATGGAAGTACATAAAGAGCCGGGGTCAAACATAGGCTAATTTTTTTTTCAAAAATCAATCCTTAAACGGTTAAAATAGGGGATGAAATTTGTATGAAAAGCTATCTTGACGACATGTTAATTTCCTCGCGGGCGAAGCTGAGCGGGTCAGCTAGTAATATATATTCGCGTCTAAAAGGTCGTAACCACCGCGCATTTCATGGCACTTACGCATTTCACTTAACGGCTCTGATGTAGGTGTAGTTCATTGTACACTGTAGTGGAACACATGTGGCGTGGCACATGCCTTGTCTAGTACATTTGTTTATATAACTACAATAGAACATAGAAGTCTTTGGTAGAAACTGGCTTATCCTTGCCAGGTCCGGTGACTAATAAATTCTAGTAAATTCGGCACCTAATAAATTCTCCGGGTATTTGGCACCATCACCTTACCTATTCCTGCCGCAATAGCGCTAATGCTCGTGGTTGTCGTGTTCCAGTTTAGTGGGTAATTAATCGGAGAATCTATGCATGTGGCATTGCCATTTCGCCACACGGATAGCGGTTTGAGTTTTGTTAAAACAATTTCTCTAAACTGGAGCACAAGCTAATACCGATTAAGATTAGTAGGCGAACAAGTAGGTATGTTGTAACACAACCTCAGTAAATCTAGATACACACACACACACATATATATATATATATATATATATATATATATATATATATATATATATATATATATATATATATATATATATATATATATGTGAGAGGTATTTCACAAAGCTAAACAAGCTATGTTCTGCTTGTAACTTAACTACTCTTATTTTTTTACTCTTACTTTCTCACCTTTTAACCCTTCCCTGGACTTCAACAATTAATTTATAAAACCAAAATTAGCCAAATCGGTTCAGACGTTATCGAGTTATAGCGAGACTAACGAACAGCAATTGATTTACATACATGTATATATATATATTGGCCAATTGGTAATATATATATATATATATATATATATATATATATATATATATATATATATATATATATATATATATATATATATATATATATATATATATATATATATATATATATATATATATATATATATATATATATATATATATATATATATATATATATATATATATATATATATATATATATATATATATATATATATATATATATATATATATATGACGGCGTCCGCGTCATCAAATGCAAGAATATTGTAAACAACAGGTGTACGCCTAAAGCCATCGAGCGCATCATTCGATATCCCTACTACTCAAATTGTTTTGCTACCTGTATAAAAGGCTCAGAGTGCCCTCCGTTCGGGCAGTCTTGGCATTGGCGTGGCTCGGTACACTTGTTGTATCTTGCTAGTAGCTTATCCTTGACTCTTGTATAATTAATTCGTGCAAACAAATTAATTATTATTGTCAACTATAAATTAGTCGCAGTACAATTTATAATTGACTATCTATTGCTTAAATTATGACTTATTTGTAATAAGGAATAATTAAGTTACTTGGAATTGTTAAACGAGAACTAGTCATTAAATAATGGAAAGCTTTAATAGTGATTTTATGTTATATTTGATACAAGTTGAACAAAATATAAAGAGCTGTTATATCACCACATCCGCATTTTATTTATCATATCTGACCCACTTCCTACATCAGAATTGGGATCGGATTCACTCCCACTTCAGTATCAAACTATTTCGGTTAATTATGTAGAACAGTAAATGTCTCTTTTCGCTTGTGGTGTGGAAACTATTCTTTGAAAAATAGTAGAAAATATTAATTCGCGTTCTGTAACTCCCATTAAATTTATACACTTTGATTCTGATGAAGCAGACGATATGACTAACTGGTATCCTCCTCCTTGCTTCGTATTCTTCATTACTGAGGGTCGTAACCTCCTCATTAGATCGTTCTTGATAGTACAATATTACGCCATTGAACTCTATCTTCAGCGGCGTGCAGAGAATCATAAAACATTTTAGACATAAGATTGGTGCAAACCTGGTCTGACCATCGCATAGGAGTACGACCACGTGGTCTTTTTGTCTTCTACTTTTCCGGTCACGATTAGCTTTTCGAGATTGTCTCCTTGCTTTCTAGAGATGTGGCCGAAGTATTATAGAATTCTTTGAAGGCACGTAGCAGACAGTCTGGTCTTTACTCCAAGTTGTTTTAGTATGAAGGCGTTGGTCCTGTGTGCTGTCCAAGGGATACGTAACATTTTCCTCCAGCACCACATTTCAAACGCATCAATGCGACGTCTGTCTGCAGCTCTTAGTGTCCATGACTCTGCGTCGTACGTAAATATGGAGAACACCAGCGTACGAACCAGCCTCTGATTGGTTTTTAATGAGATGCTTCTGTCGTTCCAAAGACACTTCATCTGTCTCATAGCATTTTTGTGGTGTACCTTACTAGATGGTGTGCCTTAAGTAAAATTATTATAGAAAAGAAACAATTAGACGGGGTAGATCAAATCATTGTACCTACTCACTTGCTTAAGAGTCATGCCGTCACCTACTTCACAAACTGCTGTCTTGGCAAACTATATTCTTTTAGACGTAGATATGAACCGATTTAAGAGCACCACTGCATTTCGAGGAAGTAGAAATTTTTGTGATAGAATTGAACATCGTGACAACGATTGTCGTGATAAACAGAAACTTATCTCAAATAATTTTTTGCTTGCAGCGAAAGCAGGTCATCTACCACTATCTCTGGTGGCGTGTCCAGTGGCCGACCACCAGTGGTCTGCTATGTATGTTGTGACCCCGGCCCAGCCACATAGCTTCCATTTGTCCGAAGCGCTACAAGAAGAAAGAAGTTGCCACATCAAGTTCCGAAAACAGAAAACCAGTCAACATCTGTTCCAGAGCGTCACATGGTGTATTACACTAAGTGAAAATTAATTATTTTTTATATTTGACTCTGGTTCAGAAAGCCATATCTAACAAATACTTTGTGATTCCTTTGTAAGAGAACGGTTTTATGAACAAGAATCCATGTAGTCGCTTGTCCTAATGTAGTTTCCACTCAACAGATCAAATGTTTAACCATAGGGCAAAATTTAAATTTGGAGGTAGTTTCACGTTTGACCTGATAAGTCTTAATGTTTCGTTAGGCCGCAAAATTTTGGACCAATGTAGACTAAGAAATAATCTACAACAGGTTAATGCTTAGCAATACTTAAACACAATCCTACTCAGTATGGTAAACACTGACTTTGTAGGTAAAGATAGAGAGCGCTTGGTAGATATTTAAAAAAAAAACTATTGACAACCAATTGAACTAAAACCGTCGGGCTTAAATTCGGCGAACTTAAATTGATTTAGTTGACCCTAGACCGTTAATAAGCGATCTTAAAGTTTATTACCAACTGAACTCAAATTAATATTAAAGAAAAAACAATACAGATTTACATCTTCTTGCGACAGGCACATAAAGAGCTAACAGTCAGTCCGAACGTGTGATGCGAATCTTGTAGGGTTGAATAATGATAGCGGAGTATAACTCTGACAAATTATGGCAAGAGCGGTTGGGTAATATTCAACACTCGCTCAACAACATTAGGTATAGGGTATTTGGATTTACCCCCATAGATTTGACATTCGGTATTCAAGGCAACTAACTAAAATTCGCAAAAGTATCTTCAAGCTTTGAAGATCCAGTGTATCCAATAGAATCAAAAAATCAGCCCAATCGGATATTTTACGGTTGAGTAGAGTTAAAAGAAATGTTAAACCTTTTAGTGTAGATGACATTGTCTTTGTTAGGTTAGGTTAGGTTATATAGGATATAAAGTAAACGAAAAAAAAATTTAGTAAAATGATGATAAAAAAAATATCACTAAAAATGTAAGTAAAAAAAAGCAAAAAAAAGTAATAATAAAGGAAATGGGAGTCTTATAAAACTATGAGAAGAAATCAATGTAAAGTAAAAGAAGTAATTTAACAAAAAAAATTTAGGATTGACAAAAGATGCAGGATTGACAAAAAAATGTAGGAAGATGACGGCACACTCCAGTCTCCGGTTTTGAACTGATGAGAGGGAGCTTAGTGCACTCCAGTCTCCGGTTCTAACTGATGAGAGGGAGCTTAGTGCACTCCAGTCTCCGGTTTTTAACTGATGAGAGGGAGCTTAGTACAATCCAGTCTCCGGTATTTTTAATTGATGAGGAATTCCTAGCTTAGTAGGATCCAGTCTCCGGTTTCAAAACTGACGAGAAAGGTTTAATAGTTGTAGTTGCTGAAGGGGTTACCGGACCAGCACACTATTGTAACATTTCGCTAAAAGATTACGCTAATTATAGAGTTGTAAAAAAAAAAAAAGATTATGTTTAGTTTTCTAAAAGATATGTCAGGATGAACGAGGCGTTCCTTGTCCTCAGATGTATAAAGATGCGCACACGAGGACGTGTGCATGTCAGTATGGCCGTGACGGCGTCCGCGTCATCAAATGCAAGAATATTGTAAACAACAGGTGTACGCCTAAAGCCATCGAGCGCATCATTCGATATCCCTACTACTCAAATTGTTTTGCTACCTGTATAAAAGGCTCAGAGTGCCCTCCGTTCGGGCAGTCTTGGCTCTGGCGTGGCTCGGTACACTTGTTGTATCTTGCTAGTAGCTTATCCTTGACTCTTGTATAATTAATTCGTGCAAACAAATTAATTATTATTGTCAACTATAAATTAGTCGCAGTACAATTTATAATTGACTATCTATTGCTTAAATTATGACTTATTTGTAATAAGGAATAATTAAGTTACTTGGAATTGTTAAACGAGAACTAGTCATTAAATAATGGAAAGCTTTAATAGTGATTTTATGTTATTTTTGATATTTGATACAAGTTGAACAAAATATAAAGAGCTGTTATATCACCACATCCGCATTTTATTTATCATATCTGACCCACTTCCTACATATATATATATATATATATATATATATATATATATATATATATATATATTACCAATTGGCTATTCGTGTCCGTATTATCGTGACTACTAGGTGGTAGAGTTCTGCAACATCTCGCTCGGGTATTTGGGATCACCGCCTTACCTATTCCTACCGCAATAACGCGAATGCTTGTCTTGGTCATGTTTCGGTTTGGGGATGCAAGGTAGCCGGTAGACTTATGTGGTACATGGATAGCAATGCATCATTAACATCCTTGTTGTCCATAGGCGGTGATTTCTCTTTCCATTAGGAGAGCTATCTGCATGTCTGCTATATATATATATATATGGTTATACATGAAAATACTTCCAAATCTCATACATCTTTGCTTTAAAAATAGTGACCTGTGAAGAGAGACTGTTTTAAGTTGGCTTTTAAAAGAATTGGCACTAAAGCGCGCAACGGATATTCTCTGCTTCCCTACTAATTTCAGCAAGTGCAGTGAACACTAGAGTTCAAAATAAACAATTAAAGTTAATCATTTCCTTCAACGCGCATCTGAAGAGAAAAGTAAGCACCCATTTTTAACGAGTACGTAAAGTTTGCAATTTTAAACTAGAGATTTCCATTATGAAATCCATTTTTTGTATTTTACTTGTAGTTTAATAAAAATCTTGTGTTATGGAATTTGTGGGTTTGCGCTTCGACCAAAATAAAATGAATGGACGGGCCTTGCCCTTACAAACGCGTCAAAAATAACGTGTCAAAACAATCGTACTTTAAACTTCAATAGCTAATAGTAAGTACATATTTTAAAATTGCTATAAAAAGGGATAGCTGATATAATACGTTCGTGAGAGAAAAGAATCGCCTATGTTTATTTGTTGTTCTCGTACCGTGTATTATCATTTTCAAGGTCAGTCAGACGTCTCCAACAAAGTGAGCGACTTAGCGCACTTAAAAGTCTTCAACATAGGCTCGCTTGAGCCTGTCCATTTATTTTACTTTGGTCGAAGGGTTGTGCGTATCTGAAGCCAAAAATCTGTCGACAATACGTTAATCTGCTCGCAGGCGAAGCTGCATGGGTCCGCTAGTATCCAGATAATGCGACAGAACACAATACAAAATAAAAAATCTGTAAATCGGTGGACTGACAGACCATCCCTGAAACTTCTCGTTAAACTAAGGTATTTTAAGCTCGACACAAAACTACATCAAAGCAGGAATTTTTGAACTCATTGAGTTCAAAAATCTCAAGTTTGTAAAAAAACAACAGTTTTTTATTGTTCAAAAAGATGTATACTTTCAAAATGATGGTTGGTTTTGATCATTGACGTGTATATTATTACCACACATGTCAATGGTTTTGATCTTTTGAATGTCGTTCAATTCATTTTTGGAATCTAAATTGTTTTATTTAACTGCAAAATCAATAGGTTAAATATGTCAAAGTAATGTTAAATATATTTTTTTTAAATTTGCGTAATTGATACATCCCGAACAAATGAACCGATTTTAATCCGAATTAAGATATTTGAAGCAGTTTTTTAAGAAAAAGAGCTTAATTTTTAAACAAATCTGTATATTAAGTAGATAATATTACTCATAAAGACCATCGAATAATGATCAAATATGTTAAAATTGTACGTGATAGTGTTGCGAGAATATACTTAATGTTGTAAATATAAAAATTACCTTTCAAAAAAAAACATGAAAGTCGTAAGCAATAACGGCGGTAGATAATATTTAAGGAGCAGCGTCGAACCTGGAAGAGACGTTGCAGAACTTCTACCAGTCTCGATGTGACACGTTCAATATAACTTTTTATTTTATTTATTTATTTCTTTTTAAATATTCATTCAGTTTACCTTCAAAGTATGCATTTGCAGAAAAAATACACTTACGCTAATGAAAAATCCAATCATAGAATTATTTTTTAAGCTCTCTTTTCGCTATTGCGTTTAGTTGTCGCTGGAAAATTCTCTATTATGTCTACCGAATGAGATTGAGTGCCACAAAGAAGTCATTTCTGGTGACTAAGATGCTCAATGATATTTGTTAAGTTTTTTGTCAAAAATTCGTGCACACTGATGGCCTTGTGCAAAGGCCCACTATCATGGTGCAAAATCAAAAATATATCTGCAAATCTAGCTTTTTCGTCGACTTTGCTCTCTTAAACGCCAGATGACACTCAAATAATATTTTTTATTTACCCTTTGATCTACCAGTAAGTATCCGAGTGCGGAACATAGCGATTGTCAAAGAAAACAGTCAACGTGTCTATGAGTTTTAATCGACTTTTGCGGGGTTTTTCCGGTTTTAGTTTAGTTGGAAAACGCCACTCCGAAGCTTGTTGACTAGTTTGCATGTCAAACTCGTAAAACCACGTCTCGTCACCAGTAACAATAAGTTTCATGAGTATTGGATTAGAATTGAATCGTTGTAGTATATTTTCAACGACCTAATGCGATTGGGTTTTTAGAAAAAAAGTTGTTTTTTGGGATTAACCGAGCCGCAACATATTTTATACCCAAGTGATATATTTAAAATGATATGGGTCGACTCGTAAGACATAGAAAGTTTAGCGGCTGCCTCTCTTAAACTTTAATGAGGATTTTTACTATAGCGATGTTAACTTTAGTTGAAGACGTTGTAGGCCTACCTGAACGAGGAAAATCTTCCATCACATCTCAATCGCTTTTGAACGCTTTGAAGTTAATTCATCACAAGCATACTGTATTCGCTCCACTTGGTAAAAGGGGTAAAAGATTTATTGATTTAAACAACAACTGACGGAATATCGATATTAAATACAAAATACAAGACTTTAAAAACAACAAAGAAAAATCCCGCGTGTCGATATTTTTCTTTGTTGTTTTTAAGGTTTTTCCAGATTCCCAAGCACGGGGTAAGTGCTATAACAAAAAATAATTAGAAAATACGAAAGTACTGATCAAAATTATAAATGTGAATTTCATCTGTAACGATGAACTCATTTAACTAGCTATACGTATGTATAGCTAGCGATCAGTACAATCGACGTAATCGATCATATAGCAAAGAAGAATTTCGCCGCCTCGAGCCTGTCGACACTAGCTCAGCGGAAGAGCGTCCCGGCTTTAGGGAAATGGTCGCAGGTTCAAATCTCGCGTGTCGATATTTTTCTTTGTTGTTTTTAAGGTTTTTCCAGATTCCCAAGCACGGGGTGAGTGCTATAACAAAAAATAATTAGAAAATACGAAAGTACTGATCAAAATTATAAATGTGAATTTCATCTGTAACGATGAACTCATTTAACTAGCTATACGTATGTATAGCTAGCGATCAGTACAATCGACGTAATCGATCATATAGCAAAGAAGAATTTCGCCGCCTCGAGCCTGTCGACACTAGCTCAGCGGAAGAGCGTCCCGGCTTTAGGGAAATGGTCGCAGGTTCAAATCCCGCGTGTCGATATTTTTCTTTGTTGTTTTTAAGGTTTTTCCAGATTCCCAAGCACGGGGTGAGTGCTATAACAAAAAATAAAAATACAAGACTGATGACACTTTATTGTATGTTACGACACTTCAGTTCTTCGTTTCACAAACACGAATGCCTGGAAGTATATCCGTCAGGCCTTTTATAATATTTTATTCTAATAGTTTATTTACTTAATTATTATCTTAATCAAATAGTTGACTTTATTTCAGCTCAATAATCATATTAATTTTAAATATGTTAAATAATTAACAATTCTTAATATTTCATTAGATATTTTAATAATAAGTAAAAATTAACATTTTATCTGTATCTTGGCATAACAATTTAGAAATTGATGGCTGCATATACTCATTTTAAATATGAGTGTAAAATATTGACAATAACTGTTACATTTTAAGGGACTCCAAACATGAAATTCCATTGGCGATGCAAAACTTAAGACAAGCTCTTTTTTCGATGCTTTTGTCCATTATGAAATCAATCAAGCGAAAGCAATGACAATACTACCGAAGTGCAATTTCTTCAAGTGCCGACGATGAACAGTGTAGAAAGCACGTAGCAGCATCGCCATATATACTAGATATGATCCAACTAAAACCAATACTGTATTTGATCTGAATAACAAAAGCATGTCAAATTTTCTGAACATAAATGTACGAAAATATTTTTTATGTACATATAAAAATATTGCTTTACTTATCTTTCAATATTTTCTTATATATATTTAAATAAATGTGAGTATTTATTTAACAAAACTATTGGTTCTAGAAAAGGTCGCTGAAATAACACAAAAGGGTCGTCCTTGAGCTTAGACTTTGGGTACAGTTAGTAAAAGCGAAGTTTCAAAAACCTGCACAATATTTCACAGTTAGTAAAGTCAATTCAGAGGAGGAGCAGTGGGGGGAATGGAACACTTGTAGTATTGTTTAAAAATTTATAAAAAATATCGAGCATAAAAATGCCTTTTAGGGTTCCGAAGTCAACTAAAAACACTTAGAGTTTCGCCATGTTCGTCCGTTTATCCGTTCGTCCGCAGCTTAGCTCAAAAATTCTTAGTACCAGAAAGCTGTAATTTATGATTGAATATACATATAAGTCATGGCGCAAAATGGTAAAATAAAATGTTGAAAATGTTTTTTTAAGTAACCTATAACAGTTACAATAATGATTCCTTTGAAGTAAAATTGTTTTATACTTGTATCTTATTAGTTTGTATTAGTTTTAGTTATTTTTTGATTTTAGGCACTTTAAGTAAAGTATATTTTATACCTTGTGCCTTGTTAGTATTGTTTTGTGTTTTTAGGTAGTTTAAATATAATGTTTTATACTTGTATCTTATTAGTATTGAATTAGTTTTAGGTACTTGAAGTGAAGTATATTTTATAGCATATGCCTTATCTGTATTGTATTGTTTAGGTGGTTTAAGTAAAATATTTATTATACTTGTGTCTTATTAGTATTGTGTTGTCTTCAGGTAGTTTAAGTAAAGTACGTTTTATAGCTTATTAGTATTGTGTTTTTTTGGGTACTTTATGTAAAATATGGTTTATTGCTTGTAATGTATTTAAGAACTGTGTAGTTAATAGGTAGTTTAAGTAAAGAATGTTTTAAAGCTTGTGTCTTATTAATATGGTGTTATTTTAGGTAGTTCAAGTAAATATTGTATATAATAAATAAAATTGCCCTTAATTTTATATAGTAACACAGATAATAACCATGTAGATATGCTAAATAACGACACACAGGCAGTCACGGAAAAGTTGTTTGTAATGATTTTCTTAAGTTCGAAACTAATACGTATAGTTTCATGTTTTTGCCTATCGAACTACGATACAACTTTAAAGCGCGGACGAAGGAGATTATGTTTCTAAGTAACCTTACAAGAATCTTTTAACAAGTTTTGAGAGCTACCTCCAACTTACGGTTCTGGTGGAAGTTTTAATCGCTGCTAAAACTCCTGACAACTTAACCGTGAAGGATACGAGATCTAGTATGTATTCCAAGCGGAATTTTCAATTACTGAAGATAGTTTGTAGCTACAAAATGTAAATTCCAGTAAATGAACACATAATTAGTTTTAACCAATTTGTATTTAATGTATTATATCGACACATTATCTCATATTACTAATGACAATCTGTTATTAACTTCATACTTTGTTTAGTAGTTTTATTCAAAGACAAGCTCTTGCCCATGGCGTTGCTCTTCCATGTTTCCTTATTATTCTAAGAGTAATGTTGATGGGAAATTAATCTATTTAGTTCAGAGCAGAGGTCGCAAGTTCTATTCCTGGATATAGAAAAAGCCTGATTGCTTGCGTTAATCCTTTGTGTTGACCCAGGCCTCCTTTGAAGAATAGGCCCTTTGACATTTGCCTGGAAGTTAATAAAAAGCCAAGCGATTGGCTGTACGTGTTATTACCATCGTGACCACTGTTTGATGGACAACCACTTGCCGTAATAGCGTCAAGGTTAATCATTGTCGTGTTCTGGTTTGAAAGATAAGGTAGCCGATAGATTTATGAATGTTACATAACACCACTCGGATAGTAACGCAATATTAACATGTTTGGTGTCTAAAGGCGATGGTTTCTTTTTCATTAAGACTGACTCTTGTTTGCTATTTTCTAATCTGCTTGTTTTCTATTTTATGATATAAAAAATATAAATACAACAAGGAATAACATTCGTTTGAAATTAAAAATGAAAAAAAAAAATATTATGAATAATAATAAGGAAAAATATTTATATGAAAGTTTGAAACAATTCCGTCTAATTTCATGTTTTTGCTTACTAAACTACATTACAACTTTAAAGCGTAGATAAAGTAAATTATGTTTCTAAGTAATTCTACAAAAATCTTACAAGAGATACTATCGGCTAACGGTTTTAGTATTAATCTAATTTTAATCACTACTAAAACTTCTAGAAACTTAACAGTGGAGGGTAAGAGATGTAGTATTCAAAGCGGAATTTTCAATTACTGAAGATTGTAGTTACAAAATGTAAATTTCGGTATAAATCCGTAATTAGTTTCAAACAACTCATGTTTATTTTATAGATTCACACGGTAATTTGCGGAAACCTAGAAGTTAAAGGACATGCATAAATTTACTGGCTACCTTACCCTTCAAACTGAAATACGGCAATGATAAGCATTAACGCTATTGCGGCAGGAATAGGTAAGGCTGTGGAGTGTAGTACCATATACACGGGCGGAACGTTACGAAACCTTACTATCTAGAAGTCATGATGTTAGTGACACGTAAGCCGTAAGCGTAAGTATAATTTGGCTTTTACGAACTGCCTGGCAAAATGGCGGATGGTCTTTTCTTTAAAAAGAGACCGGACCGGACGGAAGAAAGTTAATTTCTCCTCGTTTATGTGAATGTTTCACATTAAATTGCAAAATTGGATAAACTGCAAATTATATTCTTTGGGAGTGTATTCTCTGAATTACTCGTAGTAAGTGTAATTTACTACTACGACCTTGCGGGTATACGTTGGAGCTTTTGTACCATCAAGCGATTCGGTCATACTATTAAAGGTAAGTTTAAATAGAGCAGAACTTAATTCCACCACAGAAGGACCACAATTTTAGGCCTTGGTGCGATGACAATTAAGCTTAATCTGATTATAAGTCTCATTTCTTAAATGTTTGTAATCGTTTCCAGTGTTCTGTCTAAAAATAGAGGGAATATTGATGGATTTTTGCTAGTCCTACCTATGTTGACTGCCTCCTTGTCTAGAAGTTAGCCTATTCGACTCAAATTATAAGGTCCCGGGTTCAATACCCGGGTCAGACAAGTTTTATTGAGGGTTTTTGAGATTTTTCTCGCAAATCCAAAATCTCAGTAGCAGCTTGGTGTCTGACGGGTGGTGTGTTAGCACTCCCGTGCCTCAGATAAGCACGTATAGCCATCCCTCTCTTATCAGGTCGATAAAATGCGACGATGTGGATCACCACTCATCTCGCCAACCGACTACCTGGTAAATCGTGCCGAAATGATAAGTCGATAGACGTCCGGCTTACTCTGCCTATCTTGCAAGGGAATTGGGTGTGATGATACTTCCTATATGATTTTATTTAATTTTGTTGCGGTTTCCAAAATAGCTTGGATTTTCCTAAAGGGTTCTCAAGATTATGTGGAGTTTTGAAGAGGTTACCACTGTTTATTCTGATCTACAGAAGTTACAGTGGTGGGAATTATAGGTTACTACTTTGCATCAACAATACAATAAAAAAATAAAATAAAGATATGGCTAAATTCAACAAAATAAATTGAACATTTTTTTAAATATCAGATAGCAAACAAACAGATGACTCTCCTGATGGAAAAATAAGTCATCGCCTACACAAAAGATGTTAAAAGTGCGTAGCTATCCTTATGGTGGGACTGCAATGCTACATTCATAAGTTTACCGGCTACCTTACCCTCCAAATTACGAACGATGCGACAATGACAAGCATTGACGCTATTGCGGCAGGACTAGGTACAGCGGTGGAACTAAATACGCGGATGAGACGTGCGGAACTCTACTACCTAGTAATTACGATGTTAGTGACATGTATAGCCAATCGATCTTCTTTTACGACCTGTCTGGTAGAACGGCACTTGTTCCATTGCTTAAGGGAGCCCGGACTAACAGGGCGGAAAAACAATTATTCATGTTTTTGAATTATCTTTTTTCTATCTATACATTTTCTAGGAGTTAGAGTTCTGCAACTTCAAGCCAGGGTTTTGGTACCACCGTCTTACCTTTTTAAGCCACAAGCACCAGACGCCGCATGCGTATCAGTGCTTGTCATTATTGTGTTCTGGTTTAGGGTAAGGTAGACGGGAAACTTAAGCATGTAGCTATACCATCTCGCCACATGCACAACAACACACTTGTTAAATTTTTTGGGTCTATCGGCTATTATAGATTGGTTATCTCTTTAATATGGTTGTCTCTTTCCATCAAAAGAGCTATTTCCTTGTTTACTATTTTATGACATAAAAAAGGATAATCTGTAGACAATATAATCTGATGTAACGATGTTTATTATATTTTAAAGTATATTTGTCAACAGATTTTATAAAAATGGCGATAATTCAAAACACTGAGTGTTTTAATGAGAAAGAATTAATCCCAATTACAAGTCCCAATTTGCTTGACTTTAATTTTTGAATATCCTTAAAAAACTTTGTTCTCAATTAAAAATATTGAATTCCCAATAGAATGGAAGTGAAAATTGTGATCAAGAAATGAAAGTTACAGAGCATGAAATACTTTTTATTGGCTCACAAAAAGTTTGTGAAAATAAATCCGAATTTTATATAACCCTCCGGAGACTTTAAAGTACTTAATACTCAGAATACTTGAAAACATTTAATGCCTCTTTTAAAACCTTCCAGAATTTATAAATTTTCGTCCATAAAGTTTTAATATTTAGATGTTTTTATACACGCACTTATAATAAGACTAGTTGGCCCGCGCAGCTTCGTCCGCGATTACAGTAATAAATTAAATATTCACGGAACAAATTACTGATAACTTCCTGATCTAGCCCCAAAGTAAGCAGATTATTTGCTTGTGTTATATGTTAGTCAACGATATTAATACATAGAAATACATATATAAATACTGGAATATATTTAATAAACACCCAAACCCGGAAATACAAACATTTATGCTCATCACACAAATGCTTGTCTCCGTCGGGGATCGAACCCGAGCCCCGTCGATTGTGTAGTTAGGGTCGCTAACCACTCGACCAACGGGGCGGTTATGTCATCATCAACGGTTTGCCGCCTCATGCAGTCATGATGAGACTTTCGTATTTATTACACTATGTCACATACGAAAAAAAAGGCAACGGAAAAGGGTAAGGATGTGCTTTTGTACGTCGTACAAGGTCACATCGCATCGCTACACGTGTCTACAAGGCGCAGTCTTAGATCAAACGTACTATAGATGTAGTGTTCCATACAAATGTTAACATAAAACGTGGCTGCGTGTTACCACTAGCGCATATATCTGTGTGCGTATTTTCGTGTTGGACAAATGATTTTATGGATAACAAAACAAAACACCATATTAAAAAAGCTGTATTACAAAATAAACTTTAGCTCCCCCGTGTTGGTCCTGGGCTCCTTTGAAGAATAGGCTACCTGCCGTTCTGCCAGGCAGGTCGTAAAAGGCGGCCGATTGGCTATATGATTCACTAACATAGTGGCTACTAGGTGGTAGAGCTCTGCATTGGCTCGCCCGGGTTCGGTACCACCGACTTACCTATTCCTGCCGCAATTACGTCAGTGCTAGTCATTGTCGTGTTCCCGTTTGGAGGGTAAGGTAGCCGGTAAACTTATGCACGTGGCATAAGACCTCGCCACAAGATAGCAACGCACCATTAACACCTTTGGTGTCTATAGGCGATGGTTAACTCTTTCCGTCAGGAGACCCATCTGCTTGTTTGCTATCTTATACTATAAAAAAATAAAACAAAAATAAATACCTTATACGACACAAAATGAAATTTTGTTAAAACGTGCTTAAGATAGCTTAATATTGTTTGCTCAAAATTTTGAAGAGATATTTTTTAGATAATTGGTAACGAGAAAAAAATGTAGTGGAGGCGCATTATCAATTCGGGTACGTAAACACAGAATTATATTAACTAACATTATTATTTTAATTACATTATTATACCTGCACATTTGAACCCACCTACAATCTACAGTATATTTCATCTAAGGTCGTAGTACAAAACTAAACAACGTATATGTCGGCGTAGCATCACCGCTTGGATATTCGTCACTCATAACTTATATTTTACTATGTTATATTTGTTATATGTAATATAAAATAACCACATCACTTTTAACAATAATTACTTTTATTACTTTTATTTTAGAATATTGATACAAACTCTATGAAAGACGACGATAGAATGCTCCCGCTTACAATAGCTGCCCTTTTATAAACATTTGGTATGAAACAACACCATGACGTCACAATCAACACGTGATATGAATTTAGAATAATAATTGTAACTTAACATTTTAAATACAACTAGAAATCAATAGAATGTTACATTTATTTAATTTATTTACAAGTTACTTATTTATCTATAAATTAACCAATTTAAATAACTACGTCATCTATACATATTTAAATTATAGTCACAACTTAAATCAATTTCAGTTTACTTCGTGCAATAAAATTATTCCAGCGCCCATATATACAAGGATGTTTATAGCGTACACTCATTGTCTGTGTCCATGTCATCGGGCGTACTTCGACGCGTGTCATAAACACAAGTGTGGACGTCTTCAACCGTACTGCAGTTCGTGACAAATGGACGCGTAACAAAATATTGATTGGTACTGACACGCGTGTCTGACATGGTCACGGGATAATGTACGGTAAATTGTTCGAGTCTGGACGCGGCTTTACTATGCCACTAAATTGAAAAGCGCGGCCGAGTTGCTATCAACGTGGGGCATCCGCGCGTGTTGGTCAAAATATGTAACGACCCAAGACATGCGAAGCTCATGACATTTACTTCTCTTATCAACCGCGCTGGTGGAAGCGTCACTGTAAAACCACATTTATTCATACCGCGACAGCGTCAGCGCTATCGATCTCGTGTTTCGGTTTTAAGGATAAGGTAGCCGGTAACCTTAAACAAGTGGTATTACATCCCTCCTACACAGATAGCAATGGACTAATAACGTCAGCGGTTTTAACAGTGATCTTTTCTAACTGGCCAGCAACTTAATAAAATGTGAGCATTATTTATACTTATGTTTCATGGATTTTATTTCAGTTTACGTTAGACAATGACTTTCAGAATAAATAGCCCAGTACACATACATATGTGTCATTTAATAGAATTTTGCTTCGGCTTTTTAGAAAATTATGACTAAGGTATCATTCGATTCGCAGTTTCATTTAAAAAGTTTAAAAAAAGTTGAGATCCCGCATGAATAAAATGCAAAAATTTTAGAAACAGTTTATTAAAAAAGAAGCCAAAACAAAATGTTTTGCCTTTCGGAACTCGAGGTTACCATCTATCACCAATATCCGAGGTTATATTACCAATATTTATCTATATATTAATACGTGAAGGATAAATTTTGGATCCCTTTTAAAGACAATTACGCGAACGGTGGAGTAGGAAATTTGGCACAGCAAAAGTTTACATTGTGGGGCACTGCAGGTACCTAATAGTTATAAATATTTTTTACTAGAAATATATTAATAAAAATAATGTCATGTCATGTCATTCATAATAATACACACATGTACATACTATTTTCTTTACGTCTAAAGTCTGTTTTCAAACTTAAAAGAAATTTTATTGATTATTCTATGGTCGAATTTCGGCCGCAGGCGATCGCTAGTAACTTACATTTGGCGATAGAAGTAGGACCAAGGACTAAAAATGTGTAAAGTCGCTTAGTGGTTTGTTTAGTAAAATATATTTTTTAATTATTAAATTTCAGCATTAAAAACTAGTAAAATTATGTATTGCTTCAATAACTGAATAAATAAAAATCCTTTGAAAAAAAATGATTTCTGTAATTTTTCAATTATTTATGAAATTGTTAATTGGGGTCATTTTACAAGTTGGATTTTTACTTAAAATCCCCAAATATTTCTAAACTAAACGTCTGTGTTTCTTTCCAATTTTGGGGTCTATTTTGAAAAATCTATAGAAAAAATTCTCGTTGGAAAAATTTAAAAATTTTGTTTTTTCATTTTTTATCGAACTTTAGGATTAACGCATCCATACCTTATGTCTAACAGAACATAACTCACGGTCTTATCAACATTTATTTATTGGTTTTATAACGACCGCTAGCTGCAGAGCGTTACATGAGAGGTAGAAATTCCAAATTTTTTGCCCAAACAAGTGCCAGTTTCTCAGATATATGGCCTTTACAGCTTGCTAATACGTTGAGCTATGGCATGGCCCATTGAACGTGTTGTTTAGGACGTTGATTTACGCCCGTAAATTTCTAGCATAACTGCCTACAGTGATCTGAAAACTGTACAAACTCAATTGTATGAGCAAAGAGAAGCAACCTTGGTTGTAGGTTTACTGCTAATGTATTTCTTTGAGATGGGAAAGTGAGAAAGGTTAATTCCTTTTGTACGACCTTGAATAGAAAATTATTGGTGTAGAGATATACATACATTTATATATCTTCACGCCAGATACCTTACGGGGTAGGCAGTGAGAACCTAGTGCCATATATTACGATCTTTGCAGGCTTATCTCGTTTCCTCTACATTCATTACTCTCTTCATACACAAACATCGATTGCGAAGACTCTTGACACCACCTTTGGACAGTACTCGATTAATATGATCATAGTATGTCAGTCTTGGTCTTCCCCGGTACCTACGTAATTCCACATTCACGTTAGTAGTCTGTTTTGTTAACCATTCATCTACCATTATTTCTACATGTCCGAAACAATGGAGTATGCCTTTTCTCATCTTTACACCGACACTTTCTTTCAAGCCTAACCTCTCTCTCACTTCCACGTTACGAACCTGATCCGCGAGTGTAGAGATGATTAATAAAACATACATAATAATCAATGTGATTTTCAATTGAGTTATCCTGCGATTCTAGGACTAACGACCAGTGTCGAGAATGATAAAAAACTATTTTCTTTCCTGTCTGGCAGCTTAGAAGAAGCAAGTTAATCCACACTAATATTATAAATTTATGCGAAAGTCTGTAGGTCGATCTGCCTCTCTGTCTGTCTGTTACGATTTCACAGTAAACCGTTCAACTGATTTAGATGAATTTTGCATCGAGACCGTTTAAAACCTGGGGTCAAATATTGTTAAATTTTTTTCAAATGTTGTTAACCTAAGAGGCTAAAATAATGGCTAAAAGTTTGTATAAATTATTATATTCATGACGTGTTATAAAATATAATCTATTTTTAAGGGGAAGTTGCAGATTGTTGTACATAATTTTTACTATCCTTATTTGCTCACTTTCATCATACTTGTCTTGCATAATTAAATATTATAAAATATACAAACATGAGTAATAAAATTAGTTGTGTTACTTATTTCTAATATCATTTACAACAAACATAATACTATCTCTATCTATCTGTTTATCGAATTATAATACTAAACCAATTTAGGATTTCCATTCTAGATAGAGCCATAGCGCATAGAGCATAAAATAAACAGGGTTATCACATCAAGTTATATTTTTCCTAAAATTCCCTATATCCCTGTTGCAACAAAAAATCAGCCAAACGTGTCAGTCTAGGGTTTCGCAGTTGTCCACAACAATATCTAATGTGCCCTAAGAGGAGGGTATCTTTATTCTTGTTTCAAACTATGAACATTAAACTTTACGAACGAACACGTTACGTGTAGAGGAGGTACCCTAATGAATATACTTATGTTTTAATATAATATAATATAATATAATATAATATAATATAATATAATATAATATAATATAATATAATATAATATAATATAATATAATATAATATAATATAATATAATATAATATAATATAATATAATATAATATAATATAATATAATATAATATAATATAATATAAAATAATATAATATGCCCCCTACAAGTCTAACTTCACGTCCGGCTAAAACACCTAGGCCACGTGGGGGGCGGACATCAGCGCTTTGTAGCGAAAATGACTCACTGATGGCAAACGAAGCACTAGCACTACCTTCACAATGAAGAGACAACGAGACAGATTACGAATTGGGCCGCTTCCCGGGGGTGAGCGCCGGGGCACGTCTGGGGCTGACGCTGGACGTGACAGCATACGGACCGTCAGCGGCTCTTTGCTGAACAGGCGGGCGGGAGTCGGGGGACCCGAAGATACTACAGCCGAATATCGGGGTGGGATAGGTACAGATGAAGCTTTGCAGAGTGGGGCTTCCACCCGCATTGAAAGCGCTGCCGGCTCATCTGGGGAGACCATGGAAAATTTGAGTTATGATAGAAGAAGAAAATGGTCGACAGAGGAATTGAAGGAGTTGATGTTTTGTTTCTTCAAAGCACAATCTCAGGGACCGGGCTACATTAATAGACTATATACATTGTTTAAAGACAGAAACCCGACTAATACAAAGATCCATAAGTTTAACGGCAACACTCTCTCAAACCAAGCACGTAGGATAATTAAACAAAATGTATTGTCACAGGAACTATTAAGTCGCATAAAAGACGAAGCTGAAGGAAGGGTAGTGATAAACACTGATACGACAAGAAACACAACAGAAACAAATCTCACAACAGACACAAACACTATACAACACAACTCTCACATAAACACACATACAAACACGCAAGATAGATCCAACACAGATACCCTGCCTTTAGTCGAGCAAACTGATTTATTAGACCAATTAACTAGAAACATTACAGTTACAGAAGACCAGGATCCGGTAATATTAAACTTTTTACAAGTATTGGCAGAAACTAAGGAAACGGAAATAAAGGACAGACTTGTATTACCCAAAGCTAAGTTAAATAGACAATTTATAGAAAACCTATATATGCTTAATAATTTTTTACCAAACCTTTTAACCACTATAAGCACACTTAGAGATTTAAATGACATTATATACGCTACAGCAAAAACACTAATTCTTAATAATAGGCAAATACCATTTGTTCCCAAAAAATTAATTAAAGTGATATCAGATCCGCCTTGGAAGAAAAGAATAAAAAATAGAATAGAAAAAATCAGAAAAGAGCTAGAACAGTTTATTGAAATAGGTAGAGGCATAAACACCCGTAGAATGATTAATATAAAAACCAAACTATACAATAAATATAACATACAACAGGAAAATGAACGGAGTAATACAGTAGAGATACTTAAACAAAAGATCAAAGCATTGGCTGGTAGAATTAAAAGATACGAAGAAACCAGCCAAAGGAAAAAGCAAAATAAGCTATTTAATGAAAACGAACATAGATTATATAGGAGCTTAGGAAACAATAGTACCACTCAAGATATAAGACTACCCAGTAAAGATAGTGTAGAAGAATTTTGGAAATCGATACTGTCTAATCCTATACAATATAACAAAGATGCAAAATGGATTGAGGAAATAGAAGTATCGTCGGACAGAATAACCACAATAGAATCACATGAAATCACAGAAGAACAAGTAAAAATAGCAATTACAATACTACACAATTGGAAGACTCCCGGCATTGACAAAATACACAACTATTACTTAAAATATCTCACTAGTACACATAAATACTTAGCTACAATCTTCACAAATATCATAGAAGGACGGGAGCAATTTGAAGAATGGTTCACCACTGGACAGATTATATTAATACCCAAGAATGAGAATACACAGGAGGCGAAAAATTGGAGACCGATAGCTTGTTTACCTAGCATTTACAAATTGCTCACGTCCATATTAGCCAACCTACTGTATGGCCATTGTCAGGAGAACAACATAATGGCGATAGAGCAAAGAGGATGCCGACGCGGAGCTCGAGGCTGTAAAGACCATCTCATGATTAACAAGGCAATTTTGGAGGATGCACATCAGTCCCAGAAGAACCTGAGCATGGCATGGATAGATTATCAGAAGGCATTCGATAGTGTATCGCACGAATGGCTTCTGAAAATCCTTGATATATACAAATGTCCACCCATGATCAAAGCTTTTCTTAAAATTGCTATGCCTGCTTGGAAAGTGATCATGACAGCCCGCGGAACCCAGGAATTTCTAACGACTGAGCCGATTTATATCAAGCGTGGCATATTCCAGGGAGATTCTCTGTCGCCATTGTTGTTTTGCCTGGCCATTAATCCGATCTCATACATCTTAGGCAAATATGAAATAAAAGGGTACAAACTTAAAGATAGTTTCTGGGTAAATCACCTGTTATACATGGATGACTTAAAGATATACGTTAACACTAGATACAACTTAAAAATTTTATTAGACAGTATAGAAGTTTTTACAAACGACATAGGTATGACATTCGGTTTAAGTAAATGTAACACATTACACATTAGATCCGGGCATAGAAGTAATACATCAGGTGATGGACATGTACTACTGAGCGGTGACATATTTGAACAATTAGGAATAGACAAGACATATAAATATTTAGGCATAAACGAATCAGGGAAAATAGAACATATTAAAATTAGGGAACAGGTTACAAAAGAATATTTTAATAGAATAAAAAGACTGCTAAACACCTATTTAAACTCACGAAATGTCATAAAAGGAATAAATACTTACGCAATACCAGTCCTTCTGTACTCATTCGGAATAATTAATTATAAGAGTAGTGATTTAAAGGCAATAGATGTAAAGACTAGGAAATTATTAGCAATTAAGAAAGCACAACAACAAAAAGCAGATATAGAAAGATTGTATCTACCTATAGTAGAGGGGGGAAGGGGGTTAATTAACATAGAAAATATGTATAGAACGCAGATATTAAAATATAAGCAATATTTAAATAAAGAAAATGACGAATTAATAAAAGTAATAGTACAACATGACAAGACTAGAGACAAATACTCAATACTTAAAGAAGCAAAAGACATAGAAAGAGAGCTGCAATTGACTCCACATAACATACACACAGACAAAGAAATCAAACAAGCAATAGTCGAGAAACAAAAGGCTAAATGGAGAAATAAGCAACTACATGGGCAGTTTCCTAAAGCTGTTTTGGACCAAGCAAATATAGACACAGCAAATTCGTTCAAATGGATAAAAAAGCAACACATAACACCCTCCATAGAATCAGCAATATTTGCCATACAGGATCAAGCTGTTATGACGCGCCAGCATCAACGCGATATATTAAAGACGGACACAGACGGTAAATGTCGCCTGTGCGCCATTAAAGACGAAACGACCCAACATATTATTTCAGGATGCGAAAAGTTAGCGGGCGCATATTATGTCAAGCGACATAACAGCTTGGTTCAGTATGTACATTGGTGTTTAGCTAAGAAACATAACTTTGAGGTGTCGAATTTCTGGTGGAAGTAATCATTAACACAACCCCAAGTTAAGGAAAACGATCGAGCTAAAATTATGTGGGAAATACCTATACAGACTGACGTGACCGTAACACATAATAGGCCAGATTTAATATATTTAGACAAAACCAATAATACTACCTTTTTAATAGATATTGCAGTACCTTCAGACTACAATATAGGAGCCAAAGAGATAGAGAAATTGAGCAAATACCATCTTTTAAAGACAGAAATTCGACGCCTCTGGAATACGCAAACCAGTGTTATCCCAATAGTAGTCGGAGCAACAGGCGTAATAAGTAAGAGCTTACATCGATACATAAACCAAATGAACATAAACATAGACATAACAGTTCTGCAAAAACAAGCAGCCATTCACACTACCATAATACTCAGTAAAGTGTTGGGAGACACGGTTTTTGCGAACAGTACATCGCACACACAGGAGACTACATCAGAAACACAACTAACACCACACTTATCGACACAACCTACACCACACTTGGTGGTCTCACAACAAACATTAGCCACACAAAGCACACTAGACACACAGGAGATCTTAACAGATACACAACAAACATCAGACATGTCAACACCAGGCACACAACTAACATCATATACAGACACCTCACAACAATTATCTACCACACAACACTCAACACATACATATACAATACACACACAATAAGACAAGCACACAAACAACAACTAAGACACGAAGAAAAACAAGAAGGAGATAGAGATAGGGGGATATAGACATCTTTTTTCCTGCGGGACGCAGGACGGGGTGTTTATTACACCGACACAACGTCGAGTATCTGGAACAGGAACATAATAATAATATAATATAATATTCACGGGACAAATTACACTTACTGATCTAACCCCAAAGTAAGCAAATTATTTGCTTGTGTAATGGGTGTTAGTCAACGATACTAATACATAGAAATACATATATAAATACTGGAATATATTTAATAAACACCCAAACCCGGAAATACAAACATTTATGCTCATCACGCAAATGCTTGTCCCCGTCGGGGATCGAACCCAAGCCCCGTCGATTGCGTAGTCAGTGCCGCTAACCAAAGTTTCATTTTTCGTCGACATAAATAATGTATCATGCCGACAAAATAGTATTACAGATTCTTAGTACTAGAAAGCTATAATATGGCTCTACAGTCTAAGCTATGGACGGACGAGCGGATATGGTGAAACAGAAAGGATTCCTTGTTGATTTTGGAACACTATAAATCCCTACGTAATATATAAATTTAAAACAACCTAACGAACGGTTTTTTCAGTAGGCCGATCGTTCTAGATACCTAGGTAGAGGCGCCACTTATGCTGCTGCCACTGACAAGGCCAGTCGTGGGAACATACAGCACTGCATTTTTGTATAGTCCTACTCCTTCCCTATATGAAGGTACAAACGAAATTCGGTAGTCTTATCGTACTAAAAATCGGATATTTTGTACATCATTTTTTTATTTGACCCACCAGGTTTTCGCATTGCAGAATATTCATTTTGTATTCCCCCACTAATGACGTATCTAATTACGTATATATAATCCGGTAGTCTTACAGGACTAGGTTTTCTTTCTTGGGTTCTTAGACCATAAGTAAAATAATTTTCCATACATACACATTTTGACGCAAAATCCCTGATGTGTTACGGAGATAAAACTGATTGTTTTACATCACGTTTCAAACAGACCCGCTTTGCTTCCTACATAATATCTTGATACGACCTTCGGACATCAACCGATCAATTTTATCATAATATATCATAAAACCTCAAACTTGATTTGCCTCAATAACTTTATCTAGTCATATATTATATAATTGTATCTAAATGTATGTATCTAAATATTAAAACAATTCAGTTACTTGCACATATTATGTAAACAGTCTGCTTGCATCAAATTATAAATATTTTTCTAAAGAATTGGCCTATAGTTAAACCCATTTAAAAAGTATTATAATTAGACTAGTAAAACCTAAGACCAAATAAAATATTTGCTGCAATTAAACCAAAATATGATTTTTTCTGCACTGAAGTCATTTTGTATAAAATCAGATAAATTAACAAATCCTCTAAGTGCTTAGCACAGTTCGCAAACGAAGGGTTATATTGCAGAAAGTGATGAATAACGAACAGATGCATATATTAATAAAACCTATATATCAATTAGTGAATCTTGTTCAAAGTAATTTTATATTTTATTTATTTATTTATTTTATACTTTATTGTACACAACAGAACTTGTTTGAATCTTGTTCAAAGTAATTTTATATTTTATTTATTTATTTATTTTATACTTTATTGTACACAACAGAACAACAAAAAAAATTATAGCAAGCAGTATTTTTGAAAAGATACAAAAGGCGAACTTATCTCTAAAAAAGATATTTCTTACAGCCAACCCCGTAAAGCGAAATACTTGACCATAAATAAAAGTCGAAGTACAATATACTAAAAAATATTTAAACACATCTATGAATGTAACCTAAATTACTTCAACAATATAAAAACAGGCACTATTAAATTATTTACAGTGTTAGGTATATACTAGAAATAAAAAAAATAAAATATATAACTACTGTGAAACATTAAATGATGTTAACCTCTCGAGATGAGTACGTGTTGGTTAAAAATAATAGGAACCCATAAGATTTAATTAGATTAGATTAGATTAGATTAGATTAGATGAGATTTATTAAGATTTAAGAAAATTTATAGATTGACTCATGCGAACTTATTTTTTTTATATTTATATTTTATTATATTAATATTTATCAAACATTTTAACGTATTTTTGTTAAGATGAGTTTATAGATTTGAGGAATGTCTACGTTTAAATAAATTATGTATAAAATTTCTAAGTATACATAAAAGGGTCAAAAAATCATCTAAGCTCGATGTACCTACATACAAAAAATCTAAACAGACGTATAAAACGGTTTAAGAACATTTATTAATCTCAAAAGAATTACAATCATTAACTTACCGAGATTATACACTAGTAAAATGTATGCTACTACACAGCTTAGTGGACAAACTTATATGTATGTATGTAATAATTCTTATCTAAATGATTTTAATATAACATGATTTGTCATTTTAATGTTTATCATTTTAATATTAAATGATTTATCAATTCTATGTAAATGATTTATCATTTTAAAATAAAATTATTAAATATAAGTAGGTAGTTTTACATTAATAACATTGTACTCAGGCCAGTAATGCGAGTTTCATTTAGGTACGCAAAATTTGTCTATGAATACGAGTATTGCATAAGTTATAATACAAAATATCTTTATTTAAAGCACTGTGTAATATATACACAGTGCAACCAGATATCAATCTATATTAATTAATATTATAAATGCGAAAATTTGGTTGTTTGGATAGATGATTGTTTGTTACACAATCATGCAAAAACTACTGAACAGATTTAAATGAAATTTGGTACACAAATAGAAGATGACCCGGAATAGCACATAGGCTACTTTTTACCCCGGAAAAATTAGGTGATCTCGCGGGATTCACCAAAAACTTATAATGCAGCAGGCTGCACGCTACAGCTAGTAATGAAAAAAAAATGAAAAAAATATTTATTTGCAAGAATATGGGTGTCACGAGTTAGTAAAAATAAATTAAATTACCATCATATTAAACCATAACATGGTGTGCGAACATTTGAATTTCAGTCGATTTCCTTATATTTACTACCGGTTCGGAACGCGGCCACACACGGAGAAGAGCCGGCGGAAGAAACTCAGCGGGCTTGTTTTTTTCTTATTTCATGTATTACAATTATTTATATATTACAATATTTACAAGAATTATTTCACAACAAAAGTTATTTTTACAATTTACAAAGTGTCATGTTCAATCCAAATTTTTACAATTCACAAAAAAAAAATCATTTTACAAAATTTGTTATTCAATTTTTATTACATTTAAATTTTAAGGTAAATTGTACAAACTTATATTTCTATTTATTAACATTTAACCTTATCGGCTAAAAATTCTCTAATATCATATTACGTTTTATTTAAAAGTAAATCGAAAAATTTTTTGCGAAATTCATTTATAGGTATTTATTTTAGAGTATCAGTAATATGATTATATATATTAATTGCTATACAATATGCATTTTTTTATAAATATTTAGTCTTTGTCTTGGCACATGTAGCTTCTCACTGTTTCTAAAATATGAGTTCCCTAATCCCTAATACTTCAGCATTTGTTTTAAATAAATGTGGATGTTTTTTTACAACTACGCACACCGACAGTATGTAAAGACAAGATAAAGGTAGTATTTTAAGAAATTTATATTTTACTCATTTTTCTGAGATAAAAAGTAGCCTATGTGCTATCACCATCTACCTGCATACCAAATTACATTCAAATCCGTTCAGTTATTTTTGCGTGATTGAGTAACAAGCATCCATCCATCCAATCATCCAAAGTTTCTCATTAATTGTAATATTAATACAGATTAATTATTTAATTAATTAACTATTAAACAATTAATTAATATAGATTATAATAGTATGAGGAAAAGGTTTAGATATTCCAGTTTAGCTAAATAATCCTAATAAGCCATTCTGTAGTTAACAAAAATTACAAAACAGGTGTACAATATACCTTGAAATATTTTGTTACAATTTATATCCATTCATCTTCTGACCCCAGGTTTACAACGAACAAAGTGGAATGAGGAATCTCGTTCATCGCAATGGCATGACCGCAATCTTTGTTCGCCGCACATAACATACGTGCAATAACTTGTCAGATTACCTGATATTTTGATATTGAGTACAAAAACTACCAGGATTTAAAAAAAATATACGCACGTAATATACAGTAGGTATATTACGTGCGTAAATAATTTTTAATGCAGTAAAACTGCAGCAACCGAATTTCTCCAGAACCCTGTATCAAATCTTTGCCAAATTAAAATAGGTCTACACGGAAAATATACCATTCTAAACAAAGAAATAATTTAAAAATCTGTTTGTCAATGACCGAGTTCTGTGGAAACAAACGTAAAAATAAAATATATATATATATATATATACAGCCGAATTGATAACCTCTTCCTTTTGGAAAGTTCGTTAAAGAAACCTTGTGTGAACCACTAATATAATCATATATATATGCTATTATTTTGTGGATATAGATAGATAAATTTTCACCGATGGAAACAATTAGTCTTAATGATATTCCAAATGTAGGTATGGCAATACAAAATGTCGAGTGGAAAATATGAACTGACACGGAGGTGATTGCCTATGACCCCAACATTAAGGGCGACTTCTTTTGATGTGACGAGAGAGGACTCAATCTGGTGTTGTCCGATTCAATATATTCGCAAAATTTTATCGAAATTCAAAGGTAAATACGAGCATTAGAATAATTTCCTAATTATTTTTGCTAATGTCATCGTCCAATTTATAGGCTCTTTTTGAATTGGACAGGGTTCGGTCGGATCGATCAAAGTTTGATTGTATGTCACAGATATATAGGTATAATTTAATTTAGTTTGATTTGTTAGTTTATATATCAAGTCATTGCAATATACAAACGAAAAAAAAAACACCGTTTAAATGATAAGAAGTCAACGAAATGAGAAACTACATATATAAATAATATTGATATGAAAGTCGTTAAGAATGCAACACGGAATTCCTACAACGTTCTATAAAAAATTGTATATGATATTATATATTATAATATTCTAAACATTACAATAAAATCAACAAAATCGATAATTCTTCACAGAAACTAACGTACTTCACATCGAATAAAGTTACAAGGCTGCCTGAACATTGTATACGTTGATTGTAATGTTTTGCTTCAATTTATTTCCATCTATTGCTCGACCCAAGTTTCCAACGAACAAAGTGGAGACTTCGTCCGTCGCAATGGCATGACCGCAATCTTTCCAACATACTATTGTTTTCCGGGCTTAGCTGACCACATATTGCATGTTCCTCACATTGCAAATATGTGATAATAGTGTGTCGGTTTACCGGCATTTTAATATAAGGACAGAATTACGATTTGTTTTAAAACTATTTCAAGTTTAGGGGATATTATAAACACTTATTTTCTAATTCATGACATACCATTGCAATAAAAAAGCAAACGTATTAACAATTAACTATAACTTAATTTAATTTCCGATGCACTATATCATTTTACGTTTTCTTTTTCATTTAGATATAAATTTGTTAGCACAAGCTATAATTTTTGTTGTCCTTTGATAAATAATTTCTTATTCTTATAACTAATTTTTTAAATAATATTGATCCAAAAGACATTACGACTTATATTGTGGTGTATTTCTACCGTTCTAAATCAGTACATGACACCAAAGAGCAACAATGGTGGTGTAAGGCGGTGGAACCGAAACCCAGGCGAGACATTACAAAACTTTACCACCTACTACCTAGTTAGTAGTCATTATGTTTGTGATTCACGAGACAGGCAATATTGATCACGACGTTAAAGCCTGAATATCTGCAGCTTGGGCGAGATTACGGAAGTTCTCTGTTATAAAAGAGTTCTTGTTAAACTTAAAGGCATGATATATAAGAGCATAATTCGCCCAGTGTTTTTGTAGGTTTCGAAGCGTGGTCAACTCTTAAAAAATGTGCAAAAACTTCGGATCACTGAAATGAAAATGCTAAGGTGGTGTGTGGCGTTGCAAGACTTGACCGTATCCGGAATGACTATACCTGCGGCAGCATCGGCGTACGAGATATTGCTGAAAAACTGCAAAACGAAGAAAGAATACATAGGAAACAAGTGTTTTAGTTTAACAATACCAGGACAAGTTCATGTGGAAGGCCTTAAAAGCGCTGGCTTGAAGTTGTGACAGAAGATATGAAAGCCAATGACCTTACTTTTAAAGATGCTTATGATCGGAGAAAGTGGAGAAGTAAAATAAAGAAGGTGGACCCTCGCCCTCGGCAGGATTAACGCCAGGATGGTGATGATGATAATAAAGTTAGTGCAAAGTAACTATAAGCCTTTCTTCGCCTTTCATGAGACGCAGTACGGCAATTGAGCTATTCTAAAGGAGATAACCAAAACGACCTAAATATAAAATTATTTGTCGCTTCTTTGGTCTAGTGGTCCGGTGTCGGTGTTGGCCGCATGAGGTTCCGGATTCGATTCCCGAATCAAAATGTGCTTTTCCAGTTTTCTGATAAAAACAAAGTTGCCCGAGATTGGATAAGTGTCCAGTTGGCGATAGGCTTGGGACTATACTTCGAACACTGAATATCGTCGGAACTTAGTAAAACCCCATGTTTAACCATTATCAAATTATCAGTTGTACTAAAAAATACTAACTTTAGCCCTGACGATGCGTTAAAATGCGAAACCGGTTGGTTTTAATAAATAAAAAGTAAAACAGTACAAGCGCTTTTAATACAATATAAATCCAAGTTACTTGGGACTATAAGTATCTTCGGCTAATCATAAGAGAACTGATTGTACCTCTGCCCAATAATTTGTAGTCAAGTTCATAGCTACGAGACAGCTGAAAAAAAACTTTAAGAGGCTGACGTTCGGCTTTATCTGAAATAAAAATAAAACGGTTATAAAAGTCTATTGTTTTATAAGCTAATCATATAAAAAACTTCAAATTAAGGTTTAGAGCAGATTTTTACGATCAATAAAATATATTTTACCACAAACGCATCTTATTAGGATTCCGAAGTAAAAAAAGGAACCCTTATAGTTTCGCTATGTCCGTCCATCCATCCGCACTTTAGCTCAATAATCCTTAGTGTCGTCAAATAATAAAATAAATATGATAACCTTGTGTGATTAAGTTATTTAATTTAAACAATATAAAGGCAAATTGACAATCTCTTAACAAATTTAAAATGAATCGCTGTCGTGAATTTAAAATGTATCACTAGTGCTTTAATTTGACAAGTTAGTATCGGCAGTATCATGCCAGATCCACATACATCCGGACAGGCTGGAAAAATATTCTCAATCAGTTAATTTTAATTAAAATATTTTTTCGATTAGTAAATAAATGTCACAGAATAAACAATAAGTCCCTTTTTATTTATTTTGCGTGATGTCAAATAAAAAATATATGTGACAATGTTGATTATTTGAATTAAATAATAAAAAGGATAATTAACAACCTTTTAACAAATGGTGATTTGGCTAGTTAGTCTAGAATTAGGATAAAAAAATACTTGACTATAAAATATACTTTTTTTATTATTTCTCGTGTTAAATGTCACTTAAAAATATCATAACAAATATTATTAAGAATCCCATAACAGTCGAAAAAAAAAACACTAGAATGATTAAATGTATCAATCTATCTTGAGACTACAAGTTTCCAACGAACAAACAATACCGAGTCTTCGTCAATTGTAATTACACGACCGGAATCTTCCTTGTCCGTCGGGCTTAGCTGACCACAATCACTTATTGCATATTCTCTCCATTGCAAACATGTTGCAAGTTACTGATTTAGCTACCACATTGATATTGAGAACATTTATTATTTATTTATTTAAACTTTATTGCATAAAATATACCACAGGCAAATTTAACGTTTGAATACATTTTCTACCAGTTAATCTTGCACAATGCTGTCAAAATACTCAAAATCGATTCAAGTTTCCAAAAATTACAGTTTTTGGATTAACAAAAATTAAAAAAACAAACATTTTTTACATATTACTTCGATATTTTTCATCCTATGTATTAGATCTCAAAAACAACATTTTAGATCTCAAAAATTGTGTTGAGTGCCATTTAAAAGATTAAAATCGTTTCCAAAATATGCAGCTTTTCAATAATCAAAATACCTACTGTCATTTAAAAAAGCTTTATATTTTTGAACTCTTTGAGCTTAAAAATCTATGCTTAGGTATAGTTTTTACTTCTTTGATGTTAAAATACTCAATTCTACTGAATCTAATAGGAATTTTTAGGGACGGCCTGCAAGTTAACCAACTTAAAGATTTTTTATACGCACTCTGTGCTATAACAATTTCTCAACAAATGCAAAGTAAATGTATTATTTGCGAATGTTATATACTTCGTGCCTTAAAAAGTTTAAATAAATAAAAATAAATCGTCGGCGTAGGTAGAGTTGATTGTCCTCGCATATCGACGACGCGCTGGTAGGACTTTTTATAGTGAAAATATTTATAAAATAGAAAGTTTCTTAACTATCTACCTCTTTATTATTAGTGACAACTAATGGAATTTTCCATCGTTCTTGGACTCATTTTACTTGTAAAACATGTTTTATATTTATTTACTAACTAGCTGACTCGCGCAGCTTCGCCTGCGACTAGATTAACACGTCATAGTTTTAGTTTCATAGTTTTTCATATAAGCTTTCATTCCCTATTTCAGTCAGCCCTTTGGTGGCTTATTATTGAAAAATAGTAAAACTCTGTTTTACGGTAGATCAACTAACTCCATGTCAAATTTCACCAAAATCGATTAAGCGGTTTGGCTCTGTAAAAGTAACAAATAAACAAACTCACTTTCACATCTATAATTCTAGCTGTGCCACACAGCCCGCTGCATCATTAAGGTCATTGGTGAATTCCACGGGAAAAATTGTTTTTCCGGGATAAAAAATCCTGCGTGCTATCCAGGTACTATAGAAAGTACTATAGAAACGAGGTATTCATCTAAATGTGCGTTAAATTTCATCTAAATCGGTTCAGCCGTTTTTACGTGAAAGAGTAACAAACATCCATCCATACAAACTTTTGCAATTATAATATTAATTCAACTAGTAGGATTAGTAGGATCATCTAGTTAGGATCTGATTTAGAAGAACAACATAATTGTACGAATCTTTCTCATAATTCTTTATAGGTTCGTCTCGTGATGAAATCAAGTTGGCTTCAATTGCGATAAATATTCTTATTTTCTCACGATTTCAGAGGTTTATTTAGAAACATTGCAACACTAGTAACAGAATATAGCATTTCCATAAAAACTAATTTTAAATGTATGCTTATCACAAAACGATTAGTGTTGAGAATTTCAACGATACGAAAAATTTCAATATAAACGATTGAACAAATGAAAGAAAAAAAGTGTAATAAAAATTCCATTCTGCGTGCGGTTCACCGCGAAACCTATCGGAGGAATTTTAATAGGTTTTGTTAGTTTACAGCAGCTTCAGCAGTATAAAAAATAAAATTGAACTTATATTTTAAATTCTCGCTTAACAAATTACACACCAGATAAATATTCAAATTACATCTTTATTAAAACTAGCTTTGTTTTGTAACTATATGTGAATGTTTTCTTATACTGGACGCAAAAATATTTTTCCGCGATTAGATTTGAGTGCATATTAGTATTAGTAGTATGAGTATTAGTAGCTGCAGCACGCAGCCCGCTGCATTATAAAAGTTTTTGGGGAATCCCGTGGGATCATCTCATTTTGACGGGATAAAAAGTAGCCTATATGCTATTCCAGGTCATCATCTACTTCTTGCCGAATGTCATTTAAATCCGTTCAGTAGTTTTTGTGTTATTGAGTAACAAACATCCATCTTTCCATACATCTGTTAACACCAGTTAGTAAAAGCCATAGAATTAATTTTAATTAAACAGCAACTGATAAATAGATATTTATATTTACATACAAAACTCAAAACTGATTATTCTTTGTTGTATATTATCATACTTCACTTCTCAATTTCACAACCACGAATGTCGCTAGAACATATTTATCCATTTTATGTTTTAATTTTAGTCGATTATGGAGTTAATTATTACCTAAATCCAATACTTGACTTTCTTTAGGCCAAAGGTAATATTAATTTAAAATAGGTTTTATAATTAATAATTCTTAGCATTTCATAGAATATACGAATTATTTTAATAATAAGTAAAGAATAACATCACGAAAACCGTGTACTTTTAATTTACCTTATCAAACTTTTGGTTGCAATTACACGCAGTCTACAAGGCAACGGACAAATTTTATTTATTTTGACATAGCAATTTAGAAATTAATGGCCGCATATAGTCATTTTTGTATGGTTGTGTAAAATATTGACAACATATTCTTCTATTCAAACATCCAAACATCCAACCATCCAAACATTCGCATTTATAATATTATTAGCTGCAGCGTGCAGCCCGCTGCATTATAAAAGTTTTTGGTTAATCCCGCGGAATCACCTAATTTATCCGGAATAAAAAGTAGCCTATGTGCTATTCTAAGTCACCATCTACCTGTGTACCAAATTTCATTCAAATCCGTTCAGTAGTTTTTGCGTGAATGAGTAACAAATATCCATCCAAACATCCATCCATCCAAGCGTAGAAACTTTCGCATTTATAATATTACAATATTGATAATTAAAATAATATTAATTATTGTAGATATGAGGTAATCTAGTATTAGTTGATATAACAATATCCGTATAAAGAAAATTAATTCTAGCTGTTGAGAGAAAATATTTTTTCAATAAAACCAAGCACTTGATTCTGTCTGTTTAGATCTTGCATGAAGAGCGTGGTATGGCTTTAAAGAAGGGTATATGTGTTTTCTTTTATGTATAACGCTATATTACAAATACACCTTACGAAGAAGTTTCGATTTGAACTTACGACTTCTCTCGTTAAAAATACAGCCTTTTTAATGAAAAGTTAAAGTGTTAATGGTTTTGCAAGTTTTTATGACACCGTTATATGTAGCAGGTCGAATGCAATGCCAATTCCATTATGCAAATACGTATAAAATGAACGTGAAACACGGGGCCTACAATGTCCTAATTGATGAGAGAATTTGCATCCAAATAAAATTTGCCCGTTGTCTCGTAGACTGCGAGTAATTGCAACCAAAAGTTCGATAAGGGAAATTAAAAGCACACGGTTTTCGTGATTGGTTTTTATTTGATTACCTGTTTTTTCGTTCTTTTAATATAATAGCAAAGAAACGAATAGTTTTACTAGTGGTAAGTTATATCAGTGGACTATAAACATCTAGAAAAAAATTCAAACATATATTTAATCATTCATCCGCTGAAAAACATCCCAATATTTTTCTAATGTATTAAAATATTATATAGATTGACTGGTATAAGATTGTACATATTGAATGTCATGGTAGTTAATAGTCATCTGTAACAAATAATAATATATTTAAAGCAGAATATTCCTTAACTACATAGTAACTCTCAACAAAATTGGTGTAGTAGTATTCAAAATACATGGTCACCCCACTGATGACAGCGGCCCATTAACGAGTGTAGTACAAGATTCCAGTAAATTGTTATTAGTAAACAATGAACTTTGATATCTACGGGCGGTTGCCCATACCAAATATTTTTATTGGATAATTAGGTAAAAATTTAAGTACCAATTTTATTAACATATTCGGTATCAAAATCAAAAGAGTACCTTCTGTACACCGTCCATCAGTATATACAGTCTTCTACCAGTTCCACATCCACAAGCCACAAGCTTAAGTTTTGTTTTTTTTTCACATCCCAGCTCTATAGGCTATGTTTGGTGGAGAGACTTGGCAGTATCCTCCCCTATGTTAATTTTCCACGCTGGAGTAAATTCCAAAATACCCTTTTATTCTACCCTTTTTTTCATCCCTACTTTAATAATGAACGGACATTTGTATAAATAATAATCATTTAAAAAATTAAATTAACTTCAAATATTAACTGCTAAAAAGACTTTAATGTAGTTTGGACCGTTCCCTATGTTGAAATATACCTTCTCTCTATATCATAAGATAACAAACGAGCAAATGGGTCTCCTGATGGAAAGAGACAACCATCGCCTATAGACATCAAAGATTTTAATGGTACGTTGCTATTTTGTGGCAAGGTCTAATACCACATGCATAAGTTTCTGGGGACACGTCGTAGAGAGCCGAATGAAGCTTGTGTCTGACGTCGAGAATCAACTTACTGATATCTCGGAATGAGGTCGTCAAAACAAACTAACAAAAACATTTAACACCAAAAAGACACAGCTTTGCGTGGTCACCGCAAAAAAGACACCCCTTGTCATATCACCTATATTTGAGACACTACTCTTCTGACAGCCTCAGCTAGTATCGGAATCCTGGGAGTCGACATATCGAATACCGTTCAATTTCGCGGTCATCTGGAAGGCAAGGCGAAACTAGCCTCCTAAAAGCTCGGTGTGCTCAGCAGAGCGAAGCAGTACTTCTTGCCGGCCCATCGGCTCCAACTTTATAAGGCGCAAATTTGGCCTCAGATGGAGTACTGCTCTCATCTCTAAGCCGGAGCTCCCCAGTACCAGCTTCTTCCACTAGACTACATTCAACGTAAAGCGGTTCGAGTCGTTGACGATCAGGCTATTTCGAAACGGCTTGACTCCTTGGCATTACGTAGATATGTAAGCTCACTCTGCGTCTTTTATCGTATCTATCATCGAGAGTGTTCCGACGAATTATTTGGATTAATTCCTGCTGCTAACTTCCATCATCGGACATCGCGTCAAAATTTGAAGTTCCGCCCACACTATCTTGATGTCTGGAAATCCACAACCGTACGGTTCTCCCGGCATTTTTTGCCTCGCACTACTCTTTTGTGGAATCAATTACCGGCAAGGGATTTTCCGAACAGATACGATATGGGGACCTTCAAGAAAAGAGCTTACTCATTTTTAAAAGAGCGGCAACGCAACTGCAAGGCCTCTGGTATTGCAGATGTCCATGGGCGGCGGAGATCACTCAACATCAGGTGCACCTCCTGCTCGTTTGCCGCTTCTTCCATAAAAAAAGCTACCTTACTCTCCAAACCGTAGCACGACAGTAAGAAGCACTGACGCTATTGAGGCAAGAATTTGTAAGGCAGTAGTACCAGACCCGGACGTGACAATACAGAACTTTACAACCTAGTAAACCTGATTTAAACCAAAAACAATTATCTCCATATGCCTTTTAGTTCCCGAGAAATTCGTGGATAACAAATACATAAAAATATACAAATATACAAACAAACATATACACACTTAAGAAATTTAGCACACGTGCTTGGATTTCTAAATAGATCATCATATATCCAATCATCCAATCCAACAATCTTACATACATACATGTCAAACTGATAACCTCCGTGTTTTCATCGGTTAATAAAATAAAGTCAAACGTATTATGTTCTTTTTAACAACAGTTAAAATATGCCTCACAGATCTGCAGGTCTAGACAAGTGGCATAAACGCTAGGAGAATAGAAAGATAAATGTATGGATTTGACATAAGCATAATCGAACGCTTACGTCAAGTCCATACATTTACCTTTCTATTCTCCTAGCGTTTATGCCACTTGTCTAGACCCGCTGATATATATTTATTCATAACTATTAAAGTACAATTGACGCAACTTGGCGTTTATTAAAATGCAATGAGACGGAACGGGGAAGATTTTGACTCTCAGCTTGAGTAATATACCATCTGGCCCTGTTCCAAATTGCTGAAACAACCGGTTCAAGTGGCGACACTTTAATATCGCTGAAACTTTACGAAAATGAAAGAAAGAGATATTTTACAATGACCACGAATGATCCTTTTGGAACCTCAGAGCATGTAATAGCTAAAGTTAGACAAAGTTTGCCAGCGTTTAGTCTACCATGGATAATATTACTGGTGATTCATTACATAACTTTCCGCGAATGCAAACTGTTGCATGTTAGACTGCAGTATCATTTAATTATAGCTCCTTCGTTTCTACGTCACAAAGTTTTTGTTTATTTAAATATGGGACTGTTATAATATAGTGGATTTGGCTTAAAAAGCGAATTCATATTTATGTTGTAATGCGAGACCTGTTTTATTGAGCTTGACGTAATACAGGCTATTAATTCGAATAGCAATGGGTATTTATTAATACGTGAATTTAAACTGTGTGCCATATTTGTGATAATTGCACAGACTATAAAGTATGAAATTTGGCAAAGTGAAAATATATACTTTTTTATGTAATAAGATAGAAAACAAGCAGATGGTCTCCTGATGGAAAAAGTCAACCATCGCCTATAGACATTTATGGTACGCTGCTTCTTCTCGATTTTCTAATAATTTCTAATACCACATGCATAAGTTTATCAGCTACCTTACCTTCCAAACTGGTGACAATACGACAATGACAAGAACTGACGCTATCGTGGCAGTAATAGGTAAGACGGTGGTACCAGACCCGGCCAAGCCAATTCAGAACTCTACACCCTGGTATATTAAGTTTGGTGGAGTAGTTTATTACCACTCTTGTGCCTCGGATGAGCGCGTAAAGTCGTCAGTCCCGGTTTTCGAATGCAGAACTCTACTGCGTAGTAGCCACGATGGTAGTGACTCGCATAGCCAATCGGTCGCCTTTTACGACCTGCCTGGCAAAACAGCATAGCTGGCCTATTCTTCAAAGGAGTCTGGGACCAACACGGGGAAAATCTTGCAACATATAAACAGTAGTCTACCGAAAAATTAAGAAACCATGCCATTTTTATGTTCTTGTCATGACGGCAACTCCATTTTTTTGTGGGAATTGCAAAATTGCGTTTTATGTTTTTTTCTTATTTTCTTGTCACGCAATGTAAACCGTACGTTGCTCCGACTCGTCGCGCCCATGGAACTTATAAACCAGCCGTTAATTTTGCGCGTCATGTGGCGCATAATATATTGCTTAATTTGTTTATTACCTTTAATTTCTCCCCGTGTTGGTTCCGGGGTCCTTAAAGAATAGACCAACTGCCGTTCTGCCAGGCAGGTCGTAAAAGGCAACCGATTGGCTATGCGAGTCATTAACATGGTGGCTACTAGGTGGTAGAATTCTGCATTGTCTCGCCCGGGTTTGGTACAACCGCCTTACCTATTCCTGCCGCAATAACGTCAGTGCTTGTCGCTATCGTGTTCAGGTTTGGAGGGTAAGGTAGCCGGTAAACTTATTTATGCATGAGGTATTAGACGTCGCTACAATATTAGACCTCGCTACAAGATAGCTACGCACCATTAACATCTTTGGTGTGGTCTATAGGCGATGGTTGACTCTTTCCATCAGGAGACTCATCTGCTTGTTTGCTATCTTATGATATTAAAAAAAATACTATTATTTTAAGAAAAAGCACCGTGGAGTATTACAATAAATCAAATAATACAAAATTAAGGCAAATTTTCAACAGTTTTCATCTCAGAATCATGTACAAAGTTAAGGTTTGGATTTTCGTAGACCGTCCTTTACACGCTGTACATGACATGGTAGAAATAAATTAGATTTATAAGAACATTACATATATTAACATGTATTTGATACGCCCACGTTTATGGTTAAGGTCAAACTGAGAAAATTTATACATAGTCTATGATCAAACTGGGTCATAGTTCGTTTATTATATTATGTATCTAAAGTAAATTTGATTTGATTTCATAAATATTTTAACATAAATAGAATTATAGTCGAGTTTCGACCAGGCGACAATTGCTAGCTTTATTTATGGCATTAGTTAGTATGGTAAGTTTATAATTGTGTAAATTCCTAAAGGCACTGGGGTAGGCTTACCTTTACAAAATAAATAATTTAAATAATAACCTGAGTACTTTTAAAAATCGATTTTTGGATAGCAAGGTAAGGAAAATAGCCTATTTATGACGGCTATTAATAGCATAGTTACTTAGAATCACGTGAAAAGTAAAATTAGGTACTTTAAAGTTAAGTAGTTGTGACTATGGAACCCAAAGATGTCGTCTGGGATGCTGATTTTTAGCGTTACTCAAAATTTATCTTTATTTAAGGGCAATTGGTCCACCTCTTATTCCCACCACTGTAACTTCTATAAACCAGAACCAAAAGCGGCAACCGACCTGATAATTAATCACTCAGTTGCGAATTCAGGGTGCCCCGGAGAAAAGCTAAACTGTCTTGGAAGCCGCAATAAAATTAATCAAAAGTATGTAGGAGGAGCAGAAAAATATATCTTGTTTCCCTTTCTTTTCAGCAGGAGACATCAAAATGGTAAAAGTATGAAAAAAATATATTGTATATTTTCACAATCAGATTAAGCCGATTGCTATTGCAATTGAGGACCTACCAAAATGGCCTACTTAATTGTCCTTCCAGTAGTATCTATACATAAAATAAAATCGTAGGAAAGTCAAAACTGTACATTGAATATTTTTTTAAAAGAATACTTGGGGCGTGATCTACAATCGATATCGAAGCCAAAAACATAGTTTTTACAATTTTTGTCTGTTTGTCTGTTTGTCAGTATGTATGTCCGGGGTAAACTTAAAAAGTATTGCATGGATTTACTTCAAATTTTGCATGAATATTACTAACAGGCCGGGTCAACATATAGGCTACATATTATCACGCTATCACCTACGGGGGAGGAGCTGTGCGGAGTAAACGAAGTCCGCGCGGACGAAATCGTGGGCAACAGCTTGTGCATGATAAAATCGCTTGATGACACTGAATTTTCCACATATTATTCGCACAAGGTCGGAGTTACACCGGATACACATGAAACATGATAGTGTTCGATGTATATCCGGTATACGACTACGTTCGTTTTGCCAAAATTAACTATTTAATCTAGATTTTTCCTTATTTTTACCGGAACTGGTATAGCCAATTATATTAGTATAAGCTACTTAGGTATTGGTACGGGCACCTTTCAAAAATAGACCATCTGCCGTTCTGCCAGGCAGTTTGTAAAATGCGAGCAAATAGCTAAACCTGTCACTACCATTATGACTGCGATTTAACAGATATGCGCAACAATTTGTCCAGGTTTGGTACCGCCAGTTTATTTATTCCTGTCGCATCAACGTTAGTGCTTTTTACTCTCGTATTTCATTTTGGAGGGTAAGGTAGTTTATAAATTTATGCATGTGCCATTACCATCTCGCCATACGGATAGCAACGCACCACTAACATATTTGATCTACATGGGCCATGATGGTCTCTCCCTCTCTGTCAAGAGAGCTACAGGTATCTGCTCATTTGCTACCTTAAGTTATTCGTATAAAACCATAATATCTTTTGTCTCGCAGAAATCCCTCTGTAGAGATAAGAACGCCTTAGTGTGCCTACTCATGTACGGCATGTACCTACTTAGTATGATTGTGAAATATTTATTACTAGCTGTTGCCCGCGACTTCGTTCGCGCGGACTTCGTTTACTCCGCACAACTCCTCCCCCGTAGGTGATAGCGTGATAATATACAGCCTATATGTTGACCCGACCTGTTAGTAATATTCATGCAAAATTTGAAGTAAATCCATGCAGTACTTTTTGAGTTTACCCCGGACATATATTGACTTTCCTACAACTTTATTATATGTATATAGATTGTTGTAGTTATTGGTGCGCAATAAAGTGTATTTACTCATTTATTCATCATTCGTTCATTAATTAATTAATTTATTCATTCATTCATTCATTCAAAAATTAAACAGATGAAAAGTTATGCGTGGTCATACATTAAAATCAGTGAGTGATTATTCAATCATCCTATGTCTTAGTATCTTTTTAGGAGATTTTTTTTAAATTATATTGGACTACCACTGGGGCATAACTTTGTCCATTAAAGAAAAAAATATCATAATCGAATCACTCTAAAACCGTCTAACAAAAAAATATACGCATCGAATTAAGAACCTTCTTCGTTTTTTTGTCGGTTGAAAACGTACCTTATGGAAAATTACTGCCTGTTCACTATGGTATAAAATACATTATTAAAAAAATCTTTAGCATTTTAGTTAATATTATTTGTACAATAGAATTCAATTGATATTTAATCAATAGATATCTGTCGCATATAGACAAAACATGTTAATGGTGATATACGCATATATGCGTTAATGATGATATATAATTTATTTTACACAAATGTGATAAACTGAATCCTAGAAGTCTACTATTTGTAAAGCGGTTTCGTTTAATTCGAGTTTTTCCGTTCAACTTTTATAATGACGCAATAAAGATAAGTTGTGGTTTTCCGCGATACGTTGTATATTCTAGCGAAACTTTTGCAATGAATAACACCACATTTAGTCTCTAGGGCTGGACTGCAACAGTATAATATTGCATAAATTATATTTACGTTAGTTAGTTACCATAATTGTAATTAAATTTACTATTATCTATATATTTGCGAATCAGTAGGCAAAATAAATACAACTGTACATTTAAAAGTGAATAACAGTATTAAGTTTTATATCTTTATTTTGAAAAAACTCATTCGTAATGAAGTTCTCGACCACGGATTTCAAGTTAGCAATTTAAAGGTCTATATTAGGTTAAGTTATATTATTATCTCGTTCGTGTAATACTATAATTAGTAATACTAGCGATCGCCTTGTTGTCAAAATTTGACCTTACACTAAATAATAAAATCTCTTCAAAATTGAACAACAGTAAATAATATTCATGACAGTCGACGCTCCCCGCGAATATTTCGGTAATAAGCTATTACTGAGTTTTTCGTGTCATGTGTTTTTTTGCATTTAGCGATCATCATTCACCATGTCAATTTTTTTTCACAATTTTTCTATTTGATATTTACAAAGATATGAAAATACTTTTTACCTTTAAATAAACGAATAATACGGTTTTAATCTAATTTATACTCTCCATCGACGAAATCATTTTTTTTGAGAACCTTCTTTTTGTGACCAGCACTTTTGTGAGCAAGTGTATTTTGTCTCGATATAAAGACAGCTTTAAAAATTAGCTTTCTTTTGAAATGCAAAACTATTCGAAAAGTAAAATAAAAAAATACTATTTTATTTTTCCTGAACAATTTGTGTTTTTCTATTACCGGAATATTCGTGGGGGGCGTCGATGTGTATAATTAACATGTATGTCACATGAATGTAGTCATACTATGATCAAAGAAAACTATTTCAGTTCGCATTATTAGTGCACAATAAAAATTTACAATAATCATTGAAAAGGATTTTGTAGTATCTTAATACCCGTATTCCCAAAGAGGAAAGAGAAGGAGTTACGAGTGCACCCACGATTAGCCGAAGATATTTCTTAGTCCCACAAAGTAATAGGTGCAAGACTATCGCCAACCGGGAACTTTCCATGTCTGGGAAACATTGTTTTTATCGGAAAATTAAAAAACACTTTTTTGAATTACCTGATCCGGGAATAGAATCCGGGACCTCATGTGGTTTAATTTGATTATCCTCAATTTTTCCAACAGCCACTTATACACTCGAAACACATAACCCTCCATATAGGTAATTCAAACATATTATTAAGCTCTTTATTTTCGGAAATCAGCCTAAAATATGTAAAATATTACCTGAAAGAGGCCCTTCATTATGACAAATTCAAAGGCTGTATCATTCCCTACCTTAGTACAGCGAAACATAGTAGGATGGAATCTGCAACGAAATGATTTCATCAATGTTATCTTTTCATTATCGTCCTAAATAAATACACTCCCAAAAGTTAGTTATTGAAAGATATTGAATTGGAGGTTTAAATTAACACATCGCTGTTTATAGAAATTAAATATCTTTGCGATTGTCGGCAATTGTGTTTACTGTGTCTCTCTTTAGACGGATTAATTTTAAACTGAAATTCAATAGAATTTCAGTTAAATTACAGATCTCAAAAGATGTTTTTGACTATCTATATTCATTTGTACTATTACGCAAATGAATATTTAGTATCTGTATTCTGTATATGCGTTCTTTAATTACTCTGCAATATTTTATATCTTACATATAAAATTCCCGTGTCACAATGTTAGTTACCGTACTCCTCAAAAATGGCTTGACCGATTTTGATGAAATTTCGTATGCATATTCAGTTGTTTTGAGAATGGGCCAACATCTATTTTTCATCCCCCTAAATGTTAAGGGTTGTCCACATCTAATTTTTTTTTATTTTTTATGATTCTGCATTGAAAAATACATATAACTTTAAATTTTTACCCTTCTATCACCAACCCTTATTGTTTAATTAAATAATTTATACGGCAAAACAATGTTTGCCAGGTCAGCAAATACATCCGCTTAATTTTTATCGTATGACTATACGATAAAAATTAAGCGGATGGCTTTTTTGATAAAGACCATCACCTATAGACACAAAAGATGTTAATGCCGCGTTGCTATCTGTGCGGCGGGGTGGTAATGCCACATACATAAGTCTATCGGCTACTTTACCCTCCAAATCGGAACAAGGCAGTGTTGGGCACGGACGTTACTGTGGCAGGAATTAGTATGGTGGTGGTAACAGATCCGGGCGAAACAATGCAGAACTTTACCACCTTTTTTTTTTTTTTTACGAAGGGGAAATCCTAATGGATACCCCGCCGTTCTTAAGGGGGGGATGGAAGAACGACGAGGTTATGTCGGACTCTCACCGACTAAAACCCCTCCGGTAGCCATCTACCGTGCATTAGGGTGACCACGGGATCTCCGGTGAACGCGCACCGCGGCCCCCCTACACGTTGCCCCCTCGGGCCCTTCCAGGAGTGATACCCTCTGGTTGGTACGGTAGCGTGGGGCTACACCACGCCACCGTTCATCCCGGGGTTTTAACCGAGGTGACTTCCCCCTTGCAGTCACCTCACAACCCCCGCTTCCCCTTTTAGTCGCCTCTTACGACAGGCAGGGGATACCGTAGCCCTATTCGTCGCCCGGAACTACAGGGCCAGGTGCGGCCCCTATCGACGGGGTCCACGCCTCCTTCTCCGAGTGGGATCCACTCTTTGACGCTCTCGTTCGGCAACTTCTTTTTGCTTGATCACCTTCTTACAGAAGGTGACGGCAGCCTTCCAAGCACCTACGTCTTGTAGCATGGCTCTCACGACGTTCGGTGGGGATAAGTCGGTGCCAATTTTTGCTACCAAAGCAGCTCTGTAATTGTCCCAAGCGGGACACTCCTCCAGCGTGTGCTGGGCATCGTCACGGTCGGAGTCACAGTGGTGACATTTTGGTGTTTCCTCTCGTCCAATGCGATTCAGATAGACACCAAAGCAACCGTGGCCGGTTAGCATTTGTGTCACTCTGAATGTGATCGCCCATTTTCTTCTCATCCAGGACATAAAGTTCGGTAAGATCGCTCCCGGGGCGCGTTGGCGATCTGCGTTCGAGTTTTCAAGTCTCGTTCGCCATTCCGCCAACGCTTGGTGGTGCAGCCTCTCTTTTAGCCTTCTTATACTCCTTGGCTCCTCCCTGGAGCGGGCATCCCGCTGTTGATGGTACATGTTGGCGTTTACACTTGCTAGAATATCGAGAGGAGGGCAACGCGCCAACAACGTTGCCGCCTCATGTGATATTGTCCGATAGCCACGGGCGATTCTAATGGCCACCCTTCGCTGCAAGCCGTTTAGCAGGGCCTTACTACGGCGGTCACCAGATAGGCTGCTAGACCAGACTGGTGACCCGTAAAGTGCCATGGATGCAACGACCCCTGCGTATAATCTTCGGACTGCCTCATTTGGGCCTCCGATATTTGGAAGCAGACGGTGTAGCGCTCCTAGCACTCTTTCAACCCGTGAAACTACACGCTTGATATGTTCCTTGAACTTCCATCTACTATCCAGTGTAAGTCCTAGGTATTTCATATTGTCGCCCACTGGGACCTGGAACTCTCCGACTCTGATTACCGAGCTAGGTGGTTGCTTGCCTCGAGGAAGCTTGTGAAACCACATTGCTTCGGTTTTTTGGGGAGCAACTTTAAGACCTAGCCCGTGAATTTTTCTTATTATATACGTCGTCCCGAGCACAGCGAGCCGGATGGTCTCCTCCACAGTGTCCCCAATGGCTACAATTAGGGTGTCATCCGCATAGCAGACAACGTGAACACCAATGGGGAGTTCGACTCGGAGAACGACGTCGTAAGCGAGGTTCCAGTGAAGAGGACTAAGGACTGAGCCCTGTGGAACCCCGCAGTGAACCTCTCTTTCAACTATTTTTAAATCGCGATCTATCCATTGAATCTTTCTATTACGCAAATAGTCCTCTACCACCTTGCGAAGGTAGGTGGGTACTCGATGGTGAGCAAGCGCCTCACGAATAGCCCTAAAGGGCAGGGAATTGAATGCATTAACTATATCAAGGCTAACGGCCAATGCAATCTTACCCTGTCCAATGGCCTCTTCCGTTAGCGCACGTACGCGGAGTACTGCGTCTATGGTCGAGCGACCCTTTCGAAAACCATACTGGGACTCTGCGAAATTCGGACCAATCTGAGATAGATGTGTGGTGAGTCTGTCGGCTACTACTCTTTCGAGCAGTTTGCCGGCCTCATCCAATAGGCAGATTGGTCGGTACGCAGAGGGGTTATTCGCATCCCTTCCCTCTTTCTTCAAGAGGACGAACTTCGCCACCTTCCATTGAGCTGGGAATTGACCCTGGCGGAAGCATTCGGAAAACAACCGCCTGAGTCTGTCTCCTAGTACTGTTAGGGCTAAGGCCAAAGCCCGACCAGGAATACCGTCCGGGCCTGGGGCCGTTTTCTTGGCACTTAGTCGTCCCACGGCTTTGTCAAATTCTGCCTCAGATACTGCCAATTCTTCGGACCACTCTGACAGTTCCAATCCGTTTTGTCTTCCCGAGGATTCATGGGCTATAACGTTTGGAAAAAGACTTTGGACCACTGAGTTCAAAAAGTCTGATTCCATGGTCTCCGTAAGTGGAGGGACCCAAAGTCTGAGCTTGCCCAGGACTATTTTGTAAGGATGCCCCCATGGGTCCCTGTCAAGCTGGTTGACAAGCTCAGCCCACGATCGAGACTTGGCGTTGGCAATGGCACTCTGTAGTGCCCGCGTTGCAGCTCGGTAAGTAACGTAGGCCGCTTCAGTCTCTGCGACGGTTGACCTTCTTCGTCTTCGTGTTCTAGTGTATTGGCGGCGGGCTCGTAGACACACTTCTCGCAGTCGCGCAATTTCTTCTGTCCACCAATACGCTAGCCTCCGTCTAGGTGGCCTAGCTTGAGGCATCGCAGCATTGCAGATGTCAACCATCGCAGCCCGGAAATTGGCCACTTCGTCCGTGATGTTGGAAGAGACGTCTGTGGAATCTTGAGACCAGTCTGCCACGTTAGCTGCAGCTATTAGCCTGTCTCGATTAAGCTTCTTAAGGCACCAGCGCGTTGATTGGGTACGCTGAATATGACCACTTGGGTGACGGTCAACATCTATAATGATGTGTCGGTGGTCCGAAAGGGTTATCAGCTCTTCCGCTACTCTCCAGCCGGACACAAGGTGGGAAGCAGCAGATCTCGCCCATGACAAATCTACCACAGATTCGCCTTGCCATCTTACACAGGTGCTTACGTGTCCGTGATTCAAGAGTCGGAGATCAGCGCTTGCCGCCCATTCCAACATTGCTTCTCCTCTGACATTGTTCCGCACATTTCCCCAGGCTCTAGAACGAGCGTTGAAATCGCCCAGGACAAAGACAGGACGCGGGTGGCACGCACGTATGCAGTTTGACAGACCATCCAAGTAAGACTCAAACGCACTTAGGCTGCAATTTGGCGAAATGTAGCATCCTACAATCCCTATGGATCCCCATTGGACGGCTACAAAGCCGCTGCCACTCATAATGAGGGTGCATGGTGGTTCTACAGCGAGTCCGCTCCAGTATATGGCAACTGAGCCCGTATTGTCGGCAAACCAGCGAGGGTGGGAAGAACTTTACCACCTAGTAGCCACGATGGTAGTGACTCGCATAGCCAATCGTTCGCCTCTTACGATTTTCCTGACAAAATGGCAGATAGTCTATTCTTCAAAGGAAGCCCGGACATAAACCTCCATAACTCATAAAACGAACATTTCGTGACAAATATTCCCTTTATGAGTTACATCAATTTTACCATTTTGAAAATGCAACGTTATAATTCAAAAACGGCTTGATCGATCTAAATACATAGTATAGTGAGAATATGTGTTGACTGCCTCTTGGCTCGGGGATTTCTTGTTCTGCGTAGATCATGAGGTCCTGAGTTCAATCTCCGGGTCGAGCAAAAGTGTTACTGAGGATTTTTCGAGGTTTCTTTGCAAACCCAAAATCTCAGTAACAGCTTAAAGTCTGGCGGATGGTGTATTACAACTATCGTGCCTCGGATGAGCACGTAAAGCCGCCGGTCACGGTTATCACTAGAAGTAGTTGATAATTAATTAACCGTTATCACCTCGTGATCGTAGGATTACTACTCATCAAGCCAATCGATAAACCGGTGAATCGAGGTGAACTGTAAAGTATATAGACGTTCGGTTTACTCTGCCTACACCACAAGTAAACCGGTCGTGATACTATTCTACGTGCTATTGAAAATAATACGCTATATACATTTTTATCGTTAATGATTTTACTTATAGCGATGCGAGCTGGCGTTGAGACATATACATGTTGTTTCTTACTTGATACACCGCCCCGTTGGTCGAGTGGCTAGAGACCCTGACTACGCAATCGACGGGGCTCGGGTTCAATCCCCGACGGGGACAAGCATTTGTGTGATGAGCATAAGCATGAGCATAAGATAGCAAACAAGCATATGGGTCTCCTGATGGAAAGAGTCAACCATCGCCTATAGACACCAAAGGTGTTAATGGTGCGTTGCTATCTTGTGGCGAGGTCTAATGCCACATGCATAAGTTTACCGGCTACCTTACCCTCCAAACCGGAACACGACAATGGCAAGCACTGACGCTATTGCGGCAGGAATAGGCAAGGCGGTGGTATTAGATCCGGGTGAGACAATGCAGAACTCTACCACCTATTAGCCACGATGGTAGTAACTCGCATAGCCAATTGGTCGCCTTTTAGGACCTGCCTGGCAGAACAGCAGTTGGTCTATTCTTTAAAGGAGTCCGGAGCCAACACGGCGAAATTGTTTTTCCGGGTTTGAGTGTTTATAAAATATATTCCAGTATTTATATTATATGTATTTCTATGTATTAGTATCGTAGACTAACACCCATAACACAAGCAAATAGTTTGCTTACTTTGGGGTTAGATCAGTAAGTGCAATTTTTCCCGTTAATATTTATACAATAGTTGAAACACATGCATCGTATTTATTATGTACCGTGCACACGAAGGGTAAATTTCCACTAAGAATGCGTCGGAAATTTTGTAGTTTCGTATGATTTCTAATCGTGGTTGCACTGGTTGTACCTCTGCCTACCTCTTCGGAGATACGGGCTTGAAGATACTATTATTAATTATGATATGGATAGAATAAACTAAAATATTTATTTATTATAAAAGATAAGGATTAATAACAGTGTTAGGATATAATTTCGGCAAAAATAAAGATTAAGTGACTTCCAGATTTGCGTTTACTGTCACGTGACTTAATCTTTATTTTTTCCGAAATTATATCCTAAGGCTGTTATTAATTCTTATCTTTTATAAGAAATAAATATTTTTGTTTATTGTTATCTCCATATCATAGTTAATAGTAGCATCTTCACGCCAATATCCCCAAAGAAGTGACGTCACACCGTGATAAAATGTACTGTTTTTGACGTTTTCATAGAAATCAGAGAGAATGTAATATATATATATATATATATATATATATATATATATATATATATATATATATATATATATATATATATATATATATATATATATATATATATATATATATATATATATATATATATAATATATAATATATGACCACGACGCGATGTCATTTAGGCGTCATGAAAGTCCAAAAAGATTTTGCGGTAAATTTAAATTTTAACGCGATTTTTTTTAGTATAAATGTAAGATATAAAAAATAGTTTTTGTATTGAATAATTTTTCAAATTTAGTCAACTAGCCTATTAATAAAACATAAAATAAAACGGAAATAACAAATGCCATCAGTTATCGGTAGATTTAGTTGTATTAATGACGTCACAAATCGTAGAAATTGTGGTGAACCGAAAAGTCTATATACGTTCAGTTCACTATGTCTAGTGTCTACCCCGAAAGGAACTGGCGTGATAATATTTACCTTGCTTGAGATTGTTTGCTTGTCCTTCCTATTTAACGACTGAAAATTCAAATACAGCATCTCTAAACAAAAAAATCGTTTCTATTAAATTGTGTTTCTAATGATGTCTGTTAAACAAATATATTTTCGAAATAAAATACTTCGTTTATGATTCTGGTGCCTCGTTAATAAATAATAATGAAAAACGGAATTCTTATAGCCCTAGAGCTTGTAGCAGATATTTAGTGTTTTATTCGATATGATTTTTTACAGTATAGTAAACAGTAGAAATAACAGCTTGTAACGATCAAGCAAACTTCAATACTACAATACATAAAATTCAAGTAAATCGTGCGTTAAGACTTATTTATCTTATGACGCTATAAACAAGTTTCAACGCTTCTTAGATAGATATTAGTACCCAAGATTGCCTGGCTGGGAAGATCTTCACTTTCCTCGTCCCTCCGTGATGTCAATCTTTACAGCAATGACGTTACTCTAACGTAATCAACTATACTGTAGTGACCCCAACGTAATATATATGAAAACGTTAATACGATTTTATATAATATATAATATAAAATTGTAGACACCATTGTAGTTGCTCCAAGGAAGTTATGTACATTCTACCCGGAATATTCACAAGCGCTTCAAAATCGTTCCGAAGAGTACCACGACATTAGTGAAGTGTGTCTTTTTCTACTAAATAAAGCACTAATCGCTATATAAGTGCGGCCATGCGTAGTTGGCAAATTACTACTAAGTAATTCTAATAATTTGAGAAACAGTTTTTGCATAGCATAAGTAATTACGTAATAATTAAAATAAGCACATTTTAGAACTCACTTTGTTAATTACAATACATTTTATGCTAATGTATTTATCGACGTGTATGAATAAAAGGGATTTAACGATTACCGAATATATAAAAATCTACCATCAGATAGTTTCATTTACACTGGCAATTGCAAGAAAGGGACAACATTCACTCTTGTCTTTGTCTTGCTCAGAACGTTTTTCCCTTCTGCTAAGTAAGAAACAAATGTCAACTTTATGAGTAACGAAATAAAGTACATTTTTATTTTTCAAATATTGCTTCGTAATAATTCCAGTTATCGTATAAGTTCCTTGAGTTGCTCACAATTATTATCTTCTATGTGAGAGAATGAAATGCCTTATGCCATTTTATCTATGCTTGCTGCAATAGCTTTACATTTCATTATTGATGGGTAAATTTGCGATAAACTTATACATGCCAGTTTGCATCCTTGCGTCACGAATGGCAACACATCATAAATATCCGTCATGCTAGACGATGGATTTTTTTTGTAGCAACGAAGCAATCTATGTGATGTCCTACAATGTAAAAAAATATAGTTTACAGGCTTACCTACTTTAAAATTTAAAAATTTTACAAAGAAAAATTTTGGCATGGCTTGATTTGAACTTAGGATCTTGCCTAATAAATCAAAGTAGAATTGCGTCACACTGAACTAGTTAACAGTAGCTCAGTTTGTTAGTCCGTGTCGGCTAAAGGCAAGATCGCAGATTTAAAACCCTGTTGTGTCAATTTTTTTATGTGTTTAAGGTTTTCCCAAACACGAGATAGGGGAAGGTGGGGCAGCTTCATACAGTTTTTATATTTCGTCTTATAGAATTCGCTCTGATATCAATATTTATATCGATCTATTAAAAATTAATAGTCTCGCTATCTGACTTTAAATTAAAATCAAGAAATTTGTATAAATACACACGTACGACTTTTTATATCAATTTTAAAAAATAATGGGAAATGTATGAATGTACCCCACATGCGGGGAACTTTCATACGGACTATGGGGCAGATTCATACATGCAAAAAAACTCCAGTTATACATGAAATATTTATTTATTTATCAAAATCAAAGTATCAGTATCAAAATAAAAAGCACAACGTTTTCATGAACATATGGAAAGAGATATCTGTAGTTACATTAATATTTGTAGCTTTTCTTTTTATGGCACCAAGAGAATTAAATTAACCTATCAGTCTTTCTGACCAGTCCCATAATTATTTAAATATCTAAGGCCTATTCTTACTATTTATTTAGTACTACTATTAATAATCATCAATTTCAAAAATATCACAATAAAATCGTGACCAGGTCTCCTCTTTCGGCAGAAACTATTTGATCAACTTGTTTTTGACTCTGCAGCAAAAATTTTGGATGTGCTCAGAACAATAGATACCAGATTCGTAGTAGTTGAAAATCCAATCGGCTGTAAAATTGCATATGCGGTATATATTCTCCAGGTTCTGAAAGTAATCATTCACTGCGGTTTTGTTGAAACCGAATGATCTGGCAGCACTTATATTTTCCGGTTTATGCAAACTTAGATTTTTCTGGCATTTTCGGAAACTTACTAACCAGTCTGCTCCCGCCATCTTATTATTGTACCAACTTGCAGGGTATTTAATCTCATTGGCCTTAGCAAAATCATATGCAAGTCTTTTAACTTGGACACATAACAGCCCATTGTGCATCTTAGAACCCTCTAAGATATATATATATATATATATATATATATATATATATATATATATATATATATATATATATATATATATATATATATATATATATATTCAAAAGAACCTGCTCTGTTTTTGTAAAAACTTGCTGCGTTGCAAATTTAGATTCAAATACACGAATTTCAGTACCGAGATCTTGTGTATTACGTATTTTTTTGATACGGCTTTGTAATTCTTATGCATTAACTCCATACTTGGCTGCTGATTTTCGAAAAGAAAGTTTGTTTGCTAAAACTTCATCGATAGCTTTTATCATAGCCTGTTCGTCCACCTCTCCACTCCTAGTTCCCTTTTTATTGTAATTTCTGACAATTATCGTTCTGCAAAACAAAATTATGACATCGCTTAAATTTTACTAAATAATAAAATGGGGCACATTCATACAGTATGAATGTGTTCTTCCCCATCCTTCCCCATCACAAAAAAATTAAATCAAAATAATGCCAAAAAACCAACCATATATAGAATTATTCACATATCAGTCCACAAAAGTGACCCTATTATCTTTTAAATAAAATAGAACTGGATAATCTAGACAGCAGCTGGTATTAAAAAAAAGGCGTTAAAATTGAGGATATAAAATTACTTACGCCCAGCCGAATCACGTTCCGTGTCACACCAACGCGCTTTTCACGCGGACTGCTGTCAAACTCCGTCAACGACTATACACGTAGGTAAGCTACGCATACACGCATAAGTCATCCCGTCAATGTGCGCCTAACATCAGATATATCTAGTGTATGATAGTGCCCCTTGTACGAATCTGCCCCACTTTCCCCTAAGTATTAAAACACATATTTAATCACCTCACCTATTCTTTAATCTGGAATACGACGATGACAAGCATCGTACCTGGCATTTGTCCGTCGCACTAAAACTGGTCAATAAAACATTCCAAAAATATCATCACTATTTTTTCTTGCAATGAAAGAAGAAACCGAATTTGGCTTTGGTTCCGAATTGCCTGATGGTAGTCGGCGCATATCTTTGGTCGTCCAGAGTTGAGTTGGCAGCAAAGAGTGAGCTAAAAAAATTTGTGCCTTATCCTTTGCAACAAGGGTCAGAGAGCTATCAACTCCACACAGAGGTGGAAAGGAGAACAAACAGAAATTCCCTTGTACAACTTTGGCGAGAGACCAGAACGCGCGAGTTCCTAAATAAAAGCGGGCTAGTCTCTCACCAATTCTGCAAATGTACTTTGATTTTGCTTCAGCGATGGCTCTTTCGAAAGACCTAAAAGCAAAATTATACTCCTTTCTTAATGCGCTAGATGGCATCACGAGATGTTGCAGCAGCGCATGTACGGTAGGTTTGACGTAAAGTCGTTTTGTAGTGGCAAACAAACCAAGGCCATGAGTTGCCACCGATGGGCACCGTAGCAAACGAAACAAATAGATCCATGTCCTGCAGCACCACTTCAGTGACGCAGTCGGTGACATCTGAATCATCCATTGAGAATCATATTTGCCTCAATGGGTAGGATACAAAGAAGGACCGCAATCCGGCCCAATCTACTAACCTGTAGTGCCAAACTCGGTGACAACTTGAAAACCGGGCCGTGATAATCGTATTACCGGCACTTCACTCCGTATAATGCAGTGGTCTAAAAACCTAGCAGAGTATCTACGGAAACTTGGTAATAGTCCGAGTGAGTGGTTAGCCGAATGTCTAACAGGGAAGGTAAATGGTCATTCACATCTGGAACACGCGTAGGCAAAGTAATTAGCTGTGTTAGATCATACGCTAAAGCAAAATCTTGGATAGATCTCCCCGCGTGATCTGTGGTATGTAAACTAAGCCATTCAGCGTGATGGGCGTTGAAGCCACCAGGGATAACGATTTCCGCGAAGGGGATCTGCTGTATCACGGAATCTGTTGGTATTTGAATATGCTCTAAGACTCGTTCTACTTATGCATTTCCACTATGGGATCTGTAAAGGCACGCAGAGATGCGTGCCTTTATAGATCCCATAGTGGAAATGCCGAAGTAGAACGAACACAGGATGGATAAGTCCTTGCCTTCAAGGCTGCTAAGATTCCGGGAACAAATATACTCTCTAACGTAAGCACAAACTCTCGCTCAGGTTAAAGTCTCTGTTTAAAAGAGCAAAGCTGGCTTAGCCACCTCAAGGTGGTATTGAACGTCATTTAAGTTAGATTAGAGACCCCTAATATTAATAAAGTCCCCTAATATTAAAAAGAATATGGTGGGGGGAGGGGTGGGGTAGTTTCTTGTTCCATTTGCCCCGAGTAGCAAAGTTTGCGAGCGCAATTTTGTATTTGGGCATCCCTGCTTAAGTTGATTACAAACTTCTCCTGAACATGGGTGCTCAAAGGGGGATTCTCCACCGCTTACGCTTGTAGTACCCTCTGAGGTAAACCTTTAATTGTACTTTCATGGTATTAGGGGGAGGGGGAATGGGCCTCTGGGTACTGACTGACCAAACGGAATGTAGCAGCACAGCTATTACTTTACGTAGTGACGGAAAAAAAGATCTTCCCAGCCAGGATTGGTGTACTGCCTGAGGAACGAAGTCTATCGGTAAGAAACTTATACATAGGGTTTACAACATAAGTAATTGAAAGAGTATTGTGGCGGCATTAACGCGTTGGTTCCAAGTTAATCAATAGTAAAAATCTATCAAATACAGTTTTCAATTTATGAACTTACAGCAAAAATAATCCAATTCAAAACTTTGGAAAGCATACGCACTGAAAATTTGTTACGAGCTCTTGGGATGTTATAATCACGGCATCAAGAAACGAAGATTTGCTTTCTAATAATAAATTCTTTTGAAACAGATTGTTACTTCAATATTTTATTTCCATTCTTAAGAACACTTTCTGTCCTCATTAGTCATTCTTTTGAAGATATAAAATGATTTATTAAGTAAAATAAGGGACATTGTTCACATGCTTTTAAAATCAATGAGCGTTTTATATACAAAATGGATTTTATGGAATTTCTAGTTATACATATAACATTATTTATATTTCTATGTATATATTTATATCGTTAACTAATGACTACTCATAATAAAAGAAAATGCTTACTTTGGAGATTTATTTTTTTAATTAATTAATTAACTTATTAAATGTTTATCCAATTGATGTAATTTGACCACCGATATTTATTGATTTTGTTATCCTTTATTTTTATTTTTTTCAATTTATTACATTCATAATTATAACATTATTAAAAATACAATATAATAATAATAATAACAATCGCCGAATATGAATTTTATTGATCCAACCCAAAAGTAAGCAAACTATTTTCCAGTGATATAGTCGTTAGTCATTAATACTAATACACCGAAATACATATTAAATATAAATAATGTAATATGTTTGACGAACATCCAAAACCAGAAATACAAATTTCAAATTCAAGCCTTTCACACAAATGCTTGTTGCCGTCGGGAATCTAACCCGAGCCCCATTGGTTACGTAATCGGAACTACTCGATCAACGGGGCAGTTACTATAAAAAATATTATTTTATTTATTAGATTCCCTATTTAATCGCATAAAATTATATCTCATAATTTAACACGGCATATTTTTACTTTCCTTATAATAACTATGCCCATTATTAATTTGACATAATTGTTTTGGAACAATTTCTTTACACAATATTTACTAAGCATTCTATTCTAAAGCATACATTTGTTTACGCGTAATGATATTTGTGCGTAATTTTATAGACATTTTTAGATAACATTTTTTGCCAAAATGTATATTTAAAAAATAAATATTCTTAACTTTTATAATTACTATCCTCCAAAAATCGAGTTTTAAATAGATTGAATAGCAAAATATGATCATTTGAAATATCAAGAATACAAATTCCAATTACTAAAGTACCCATTAATTAGAACTACGAAGTTAACAATATAGGGGATCTGGCACTGTTAAACGAGTAAACAATAGGCCTTACAATTTATGCCAATCAAGATAGAGAAAAAAAATTTGCCTAAATGATATTTGTGTCTACTGAAATAGTATGCCAAAACCAAAGACTTCTATGTACTAACGTAGTAGACAAGGCATGCCTCACGTCACATGTGCTCTACTAAAATGCGATCCACGGAACGCACCTACGTCAGAACTCGTTGAATGTAACGCGTAAGTGCCGTGAAATTCACAGCGGTTGAGACTTTTTGGTCGCGAATGCATGTTATATTCTATAATACGCTGCAGCGCTACTTAATTTTGTCTTTCCTTGGATAATTTAACGCGCTGTAGCGAGTGTTAACGAAACGGAACACGACTTCTACTTAGGATAGCTTAGCTTAAAATTACGGGTATTATTTTACTATTTAATTACGGGGATTATATTCTATAGTACATAGTACCTTAATGTCTCTGGCCAAAAATGAAAAACCAATTATGACAAGATATCATTATGACAAAAAATATATGCATTACGAATGCCAAATAAATTAGGTTAAAAAAAGTCAAAACAAAGGGATTCCTGATGATTATTATATGATAATTAAATTTTGACTGAAAAATAAATTCTTACTAAGTCATATAATCATACATAAATTATAAATTACATAAACTGGTACATCGTACAATGACGGGGGATAACTAGCATCCTACGATGCCGTTACCTGCAAGGTCGGTCGTCAGTGCTTTCTATACTCATGTCTCTACTACATACATTTTTTTTATGTCATAAGATAGCAAACAGATGGGTCTCCTGATGGAAAGAGTCAACCATCGCCTATAGACACCAAAGATGTTAATGGTGCGTTGCTATCTTGTGGCGAGGTCTAATGCCATATGCATAAGTTTACCGGCTAACTTACCCTCCAAACCGGAACACGACAGTGACCAGCACTGACGCTATTGCGGCAGGAATAGGTAAGGTGGTGGTACCTGACCCGGTCGAGCCGATGCAGAACTCTACCATCTAGTAGTCACGATGGTAGTGACGCGCATAACCACTTAGTCGCCTTATACGACCTGCCTGGCAGAACGGCAGTTGGACTATTCTTCAAAGGAGTCCGGGACTAACACGGGGATCCCCTCCTTCAAAAAAAAAACGTTTACTAATAGTCACACACATAAGCTAATTAGAGAGATATATCTTTTGGCGACGCGGGGAAGTCTAGCTAGCGTCCGTAATGCCGTTGCCTGCAAGATCTGTGTCAGCGCTTTCTGTACCCGTAACGTTCGCTATAAATTATTGTAAAAATCCTGTAATTTTAGTATAAGAGAGTTCTAGTATATTAATCTATATTAATATTATAAATGCGAAAGTTTGTGAGTATGTATGTATGGATGTTTGTTACTTTTCCCCGTGTTGGTTCCGGGCTCCTTTGAAGAATAGACCAACTGCCGTTCTGCCAGGCAGGTCGTAAAAGGCGACCGATTGGCTATGCGAGTCACTAATATCGTGGTTACTAGGTGGTAGAATTCTGCATTGTCTCGCCCGGGTCTGGTACCACCGCTTTGCCTGTTCCTGCGCAATAGCGTCAGTGCTTGTCGCTGTCGTGTTCCGGTTTGGAGGGTAAGGTAGCCGGTAAACTTATGCATATGGCATTAGACCTCGCCACAAGATAGCAACGCACCATTAACATCTTTGGTGTCTATAGGCGATGGATGACTCTTTCCATCAGGAGACCCATCTGCTTGTTTGCTATTTTATGACATAAAAAATACTATTGAACTGATTACGATAAAATTTTGGTATGTAGATAGCTGAAGATCCAGAATAACACAAAGGCTATTTTTTATCCCGGAAAAGTTAGGTTTTCCCGCGGGATTCACTAAAAACTTTTATAATACACCGGGCTGCACGCTGCAGCTAGTAAAATATATATTTTAACTGATTTTATGTTCATATTTAGTGCACTGTCATATCATTTATTCAATCAGGATCAAACTTTGTTAACTTATAGCTTACACGTCTTGCGGGAAGATTTTAGGCATATCTACAGGTAAATGTTGAAAGAGCATTTTTGCGGTGGCAATACATCTAGTGACTAGAAGATACAGAAAATTTAGTATTTATCCTTTTTTATTTTAATGTATTCCTTTTCCATTACGTATTAATCATTTTACTAATAAGAATAAATTTCAAGATACATGCTTCAATTTTGCCTTTGTCTTTGCACTTTTGTGGAATCAATTATCAGCAGGGACATTCAAGAGAAGAGTTTACTCATTCTTAATAGGCCGGCAACGCAATAGGCGGCGGGGATTACTAAGCATCAAGTACACCTCCTGCTTACTTTCTTCTCTTCTATAAAAAATCAAGATTGAACAAACAGGGTGCTCACCTGCTGGTACTAGATAGCTGGTCATAGGTAATAGATATATATTGATTCTGGTTTACTGAAGTTACAGTGGTGGGAACGAGAGGTGGTAATACGTTATCATTATTATGCTATCCAGCCGCTTTGCATCAACATTTGATGTATATTCATGTGTCTGGTTCTACTGCGAATCTTTTTTGCACACACACACACACACACACACATACATACACATTAGGCTGATTCAAAAAAATCGACTATTTTTTTTTTCGATACTGAAACTCAAAAACCTTCGGAAAGGTGTAAAAAAACGCCTGTAAAAATCTGAGCTCTTAATATTAATATTTAAGGGTGGACTGGAATAAGGAATGAAATGGACTAAGGATAATCTCAGAATTACAAAAATGCTTCAGAAAATATCGCTAAAAGCAAAATTTTATAAAAAGTCTGGTAGATCAACCAAAATGTAGAAAAAAACCTTTAATTTTTTCTAGGTTTATCTTTGATTTTGAATATCTTTTAAAAGAGTCGAATAATCGAAAATTTACAAGAGACCTTTTTTGTAGAGCGTCAAATTCTCTACAAGAATCAACTATAATCTTAGCCATCCAGCAAGCCACTCGGAAGTGATACACTCTAAAGTTTGTAAAAAATTTTGCCTGTGTTATTTAGATAGGAAATAGAAATTCGCAGTGCGCGACCCTTAAATATTAATATTAAGAGCTCAGATTTTTACAGGCGTTTTTTTACACCTTTCCGAAGGTTTTTGAGTTTGAGTATCGAAAAAAAAAAATAGTCGATTTTTTTTGAATCAGCCTAATACACATGCATACATACAGACAGATAGTCTTTTAAAAATAGTCGGAATCGGTGCAAAAACAGAAACTTCTTTATCTACATACGTAGCAGACAGTTAAAAATAGTTTTTAAAATCGCTTCATGAATTACCGAGTTCTGAGGTTACAAACATAAAAAACATATAGCAGAATTGATAACCCCCTCCTTTTGGGAAGTTGGTTGATAAAAAAGCAAATGCAGACACCAGATATGTCAATGGTGCGGTCATCCGAGTGGCGGGATGAAAATGCCTCATTCAAAAGTTTAACAGCTACCTTAGCCTCTAAAATGAAACACGATGTTGTTAAACACTGACACTATTGTGGCAGAAGTAGGTAAGGCCGTGGCACCAAACTCAGGCGACACGTTGCGGAAATCTATTAGCTAGTAGTCACGATGATATTGCCAGGAATTCTAATTGTTATCCACTAAGCAAACTAGTATTGCAACAATTAATTATAGTTTGTTATATAAATGCTAAGATAAATGACCTGATATGCCATTCAAAGTTTTGAAGATATCTCATAAATATACTTCATTACAGAGCATAGAGCATTTGAGCGATTCAAATATCACTACTCTAGTTTCTTAGGTTATAAACAATTAAAATTGACGAAAATTACCACAAAATGATACAGTAACGTCTCTTTGTCACAAATTTATTTCATTCAATTTGTAATCACAAAATTATTGGTTCCACTAGTCCATATTAATTGCATCAAAATTAATGTGAATTAGTGAGTGAGTAGATAGTCCTCTAAGCTCGACTGTGAAATGACAGACCAGCTTATGTACATTGCAAAACTTTAAGCGTACCTTGGTCGTTATTAAATGCGAAATTCTTGCAAGCTAACTAAACTAAACTAAGTTAAATCCATAAGTATATTTCCATTAACAATTTTGTACAACAATGTTAGAAACTACTAATCTGTCGAAAAGTCCTTTGAACTAACTGTGTTCATACCTTTGTAGTACATCCCCCAAAGTTTTAAGTTTACGTCGAATTAGTGTAGAGCTTATTGAAAACGTACGTACGTAACGTACAATACGTATATATAAATATACCGCTTCATTTACATCGCTTTGTTTTAATCTTGCAGTGCCGAGGAAAGAATTTATGGAGAAAGAAATGGAAAAATTGTAAAGAAAATAATAAATACCATTGATATAAAAAACCCTAGATCCACAGTCCCGAACAAAACTGACACTCAAAAGTGTCCCTAATTTCATTCAAGTAGTTATAGATATGGCAAAAACATATGTCTTTGTATATCCAACCTTAAGTGTACGATTTATAGTTGTTTTAACAAAGCAATGTATGAAAAGAAATAAAATTGACAGTATCGCAACAGACGCGATTCTATTTGAAATGAGCGCACAATTTAAAATTGTGCACTCATTTTTGGAGGAGGTTTTTACACACTGATTGTGTATCTTGGGTTTTTTATATCAATGATAAATACAATACTTTTCTTTTACTATAGAAACTGTATGTTCCCCTGGGAAGATCAGTTTTGATTTGATTAATTTTGTGATATGATAAAGAAAAATCGAATAACAAGGGATATTTTTGGCCAATTTTAATCTACATTTGTGTACCATGGCCCTGTATTATATTCCGGAGTATAATCGCAGTTTAATCAAAATTATACATTATCTATCAGTTGTGAATAATATGGTTTATATACTATACGTAGAACGCGTTCACTATGGCTCCTCCTTTATTTTTGGCAAATCAATGAAAAATAGAATTGCACTTATTGTGTCATTATGTATGTCGTAGAAGAAAACACGCAATGAATACATAATTTCTAGGCATCTAGGCCTCTATGTGACGTATGGTCGATGTATATGATTAGTGAAATATATGGACGTGTGTGTTCAATTTTAAGTTCCCACTGTCAGAGAACTAGCTTCTTAAATTATAATTCTATTTATTTAACGTCATCGTGTTGTAAGCGGTACATTTTGCCTCATTTTTGGTATATTAGATGCATCACTCGTGTGAATCAGTTTTGAAAAAGCTATTGCTCGAGACAACAATTAAGAGCAGTCTCACACCGACGTATCTTATATTTCACAAGATCAACGTAACAAACTGATGCGACACTATAACTAAAAAAAAAGAGACTTGTAATATGTTCTACTACCCGTGAAAAGCCAGTGCGGCTTAATAGTTAGTATAAAATATTATACATATTAACGTGTAAATTAATAAAAAAAAATATTCAAATTTCATAAATGTAGTAAGAACGCATTGTTGTTCAAACCATAGTTCTGAGGTCGGAGTCACGTAGGATCTATTAATCTGGCAGCAGATGTGCTCCCACCATTACAATAAGTACGTCTACTTTAATAGAGACGGGATCTGAAGTACTAGTACAAATATTAAGTGTAGTTTCTGTTGCGAATTAATTTTGATACAATTAATATGGATTAGTGAGAATAAGAATTTATTACTACTAATAAATTCATTAGATACCTTCAAAACTTTGAATAGCATGTCAGGCCATCTATCTTGGTATTTTGTTTCGTAGATTATCCCCCGTATTAGAGTACAAACCCAACCATTTAACTGGCAGAGGGGGGTGGGGGTGGGGGAGGGGGCACTTGACTTTGACAAAAATTAGCACTTTAACGATTAATATTTCACAAACGAGTCCCGTAATCGAAAAATTGTTTGCGAAAACCTACATTTTTAAATACCTAAGCAACAATACTCTTATTATGTGAAACACGAGAAAAAAAATATCATCTCCAATTTACATGTAGATCAGATACCCAAAAGCATACTTCTCAAGATTTTATGTTACCCCTTTATTGAGGTGACCAATATGTATATATAGGATATACGGATGTAAGAGTTGTGGTCGATGATGTATTGCTGGAACAAGTGGATGAGTTCGTATATCTTAGATGTGCTTTTAACAGAGATAGAAAGTATACCACTAATATTGAAAGAAGTGTGTTTAGGAAACAGAGTGAATGGAGCGTTAGGGAGATTAATTAACAGTACAATTTTAAGTCAAGGTGCCTGTCTAGCCCTGCATAATTATGTACTTATCCCATCGATATTGTATTTCCATACAGTGAGAGTTTGGTATGTCAGATACACAGATATACAGGGCATGAAAGTAGAATCAACGCGGTCGAGATGAGATCGCTACGAAAAATATGTTATGTAACACTCGCGGACCGGGTTCGTAATGTGGAAGTGAGAGAGAGGTTAGGCTTGAAAATGTCGGTGTAAAGATGAGAAAGGGCATGTTCCGTTGGTTCGGACATGTAGAAAGAATGGTAGATGAAAGTTTTACAAAACAGATATACAATGCAAATATGGAAGGATGTAGGTACCGGGGAAGGCTACGACTGACATATCATGATCAGATTGATCGAGTACTATCCGAAGGTGGTGTTAAAAGTCTTCGCAATTGGCGTATGTATATGAAGAGAGTGATGAATGTGGAGGAAGCGAGGCAAGCCTGCAAGGATCGTGATGTATCGTACTCGGTTCTCTTTGCCTACCCCGTAAGAAATTTGGCGTGAATATATATGTAGTATGTATATTTATACCAAACTAAAGCTTTCTAGTACTAAGGATCTCTGAGCTAGACTGCGGACGGACGGATGAACATAGCGGAACTATAAGGGTTCCTAGTTTACTTCGGAACCCTAAAAACGACTCCAACGTCAAAAAATATCGTTTGAAAAAATGATCGAAGAACACAACGTGTAATTAAACGGTGAAAACAAAATTCCTACACATTTGTTGTAATATTGTACATAGGCAAAAAATAATATTATACTTGTGCAATTTTATGTAAATTGTACTTTGATTTTACCAAATTCACTGTAAATACTTAATTATTCATGGTTAAAAGTCAATTTCAAACTGAAATTTGATTCTCGAGTTAATTTGTAGAGTCCAGACTCCAGACCACTAGCTAAATATTGAAATACGTTAGGAAGGTCAGTACGGTGTGAAATGAGTATTTGATTTTGTACTAGATAAATATAATTTTTATTAAAGTTTAATTAATTACACGTACTGTGGACCTTAGCGAATTTAGAGCAAACCACACTTTTTTAAATGAATCATACATCATAATCCAGCGAATGAAGGCCAGGACTAGCTGGTGACGGCCAGTATTTAGCACTGATAAAGTCCAAAACGTTGATTTCTAACCAAAATTTGGTGGATCGAGCTTTATGACCCGGTGCCGAGTCGTGCTGAAAGGACTATTCTTTGTTATTGAAAATTGTTTTATTAAGGGGCTTAACTACCTTCTTGATACACTTGTGCCGATGTTTTGATATCTTTTTCATAAAAAATACACCTCAGTCTTTCTTTCATAGCTAACACCCCACCAAACCATCTCTAAAATCGCATAATGCCCATGTTGTACTCTGTTAACTAATTTGGAGCTTTAAGCATAAAAACGGTTATTTTATTTGTTAAAATATTGTTCAATTGTAAAAAATGTCTCATACGCAAACAACATTTTTCTGTGACTTCCCTTTGCGTATCGCTTAAGTAGTGGTTTTGACTTTAGCACCCTATTATTTTGAAATTATTGGTTATGAAATGACCAGTGCATCTCCTATATGCTGCAAGTCCTAAGTCACCTTTTAAAATACGCCACATGGTTCTAGGTGCTATCTTCATCTCCCGAGACAAAATCTTTTGCTTTCGGACAAGATTTCTTCGAATTATTTTCCTTACTGCTTTGATCGCCTTTTTTGTACGATCACTACGTGGAAGGTCAGATTTTTTTCTGCCACAAGCATTTGAGGTTTCATTGTACCTATCAATAACCCGGTACACAAACATTTGACTAATAATAAGCGAATGGAGAGTTTTAAAAATTGTATTTGGCTTCATACCTACTTTATAAAATACAGTCACAGCTTTTCGGTTCTCTTTATCACCCAACTCCATTTTAATATGACAAAATATTTCACAATGTATTGGTGCGAAAATGAGAAATCACAATGAACCAATGAACGATCGTATAAAAATGACAGATTCCAAAGTCAAATGTAGTGTTTTGTTTATTTTTGTCACAGTATTATGGCCAGTATTCCTCAAAAAGGGTATTGACACAGGGAAATATGTGATGAAAGTTCAAATAACAGGATCAAAGTATCATCACGCCCGGTTCTCTTGCGGGGTAGACAGAGTAAACCAAACGACGGTAGACGTTCTGGTTCACCGTGATTCCCCGGTCTATCGGTTGGCGAGATAAGTGATGATCCTTAACGCCACATTTACCGACATGCTAATGATTATCGTCTGTTTCTAGCAATAACCGAGACCGACAGTTTTACGTGCTTATTCGAGACTCGGGAGTGGTCATACACTACTCCGCCAGACTCCGAACTGCTATTGAGACTAGATTTTCGAGAAAAACACAAAAAACCTCAAAAACTCTTTTGCCTGACCCGAGGATCGAACCTGGGACCTCGCAGTTTGAGCCAAATAGGCTATCCCTAAACCACAAGGCAGTCAGTCATAAATATTGTTTAACATTGATACCTTCGTTAATAGCTTACTATACCGGATGAAAATAAATTACGCCATCGTGTATTACCTACATCACTATTCACTCAATAGTGTCAGGTTGTTAATATCTGCGATCTATATACTTCTGAAATACTAGGGTTATGGCTTTTATGTTAATAAAATATAATGTAAATCGGTATAATAACGAAAAATTGTACCTTTTTCCATTGTTCTATATATTAAATAATTTATTTTCGATACAAAATTTTTAATTATATTTATAATTAATAAAATAATAACCATAGCAGAAAAGCGTTAAACCTACGGTCGATTATGGATGTACATTATATAATTTTATTTATACTAGCTGTAGCGTGCAGCCCGCTCAATTATAAAAGTTTTTGACGAATCCCGCGGGATTCCCTAACTTTTCCGGGATAAAAATTAGTCAATGTGCTATTCCAGGTCATCATCTACCTGTGTGCCAAATTTCATAAAAACTGCTTTAGTAGTTTTTGCGTGATTGAGTAACAAACATCCATCCACCTATCCAAATATCCATTCGTCCAAACGTCCAAACTTTCGCATTTATAATATTAATGTAGATAATACCCGCAGTAGCATGGTTATCTTGCAATTTAGGTGCAGGTGAGACAATGTGGTAGTAGAATTATCGTAATAAAATTGCCATTGCCATGTACTGTTTACATGATTTAATAAGAGTATTTCAAATTTCAATTTATTGCCTAGAAATGTCAACTTTGACATAATTGGAAACTACGGTTTGTTATTTGCTAGTTCTTTTTTTATATTAAAGAATGGAAAACGAGTAGATTGCTTCCTGGTAAAATGAAATGAGCAATATAATTATCTACAAATACCAAAGCTATTAACGTTACTATCCATGTAGCGAGATGGTAATGTCACATGCAGAAGTTTACCAGTTGCTTTACATTCACTGTTGCGCCAGGACTATGTAAGACAGTGTTACAAACCGGGCAAGATATTGCAGAATTATAACACCTATTCAATAGTAACAATGTAAGTTACACTTATTGGCTTTATTTCGGCATTTACAAGATGCCTAGCAGTAAAGCAGCTGACGATTTCTTCAGAAAGGGACTTAGGGTAACACATAGAAATATGTGATGAAAATTTATATAACACAATCAATGTTAAATATTGGCGCCTTTGCTATTAGCTTAATATACCGGATGAAATTAAATTACATCATCGCGTATTACATCACTATTCACTTGATAATGACAGGCCATTAATATCTGCGAGCTTTATAATGGCATATGAAATATAATATCCGCATTAGCATGGTTATCGTGCAGTTTGGGCGCGGGTGAGATAATATGGTGGTAGAAATCATACTTATATTGCCATGTTACTGGTTTTCGATAATTAGATGGGTTGGATACGTGATTTAATAAGTGTATTTCTAATTTCAGATTTATAGTCTAGAAGTGGTAATTTTGACATAATTGGAAAATACAGTTTATTATTTACTACTTCTTTTTTCATATCATAGGATAGCTGACGAACAAATAGCTCTTATGGAATGAATAAATCATTACTATCAAAAATGTAATGCTTATATCCGCGTGGCAAAATGGTAATATCCCATGCACATGTTTACTGGCTCATCAATATACTGAAATACGACGATGACTATCATCGAAGGCTTGATGTCAAGTTTCAGAACACCTGTATATCCAGATGGGTCGACACATAACTTGTAAAAGTGACATAACATTTCCCGGTCTCTCATACTTGCTAAGAAAACAAGTTGTTTATTTTTCAAAAGTGGCCTGGATTAACTTGGAAAGAAGTTTAAAGCTCTGTTTAAATTTTTAAGCTTGTACCTTTCGAGTTACATAATATCGCTTCAAAATTTATTAAACTTTATCAAAAGTACGTAACTAAAATGTAGGGAGAGTGGCTTTTGTTCCGATCATCATCGAAGCAATAAAATTTATTTTTAAAATTGAATCTTAGTTATTGAAATATTAAATCTTAAAATGCAATTTCACAATCGCATTGATTGTTGCATTGCGTTCTTTTCTACTTTAATTTATTAGTATATATCCGTGCGTTATATGTAATGCATTTTCGAGTCAGCCATATCGTTCGTGTATTAAATGATTACATGTAGGTAGTACAAACTGTACTGGCTTTTGTGGGCTAGACGTTTGAACTAGAAAAAAAAGTTGTAACACCAATGAATTGGGGTTTTTTTACTTTTTTTTAAAGGACAAACAATGACAATAATAAATTATTTGTTTTTATAACCTTTAGTGGACTTTTTTTAAACAAGGAAACCAAAATAGTTTTATGCACTTCATGCGTTCTTTCGTTCCTGTGTTGTCAAGCCAAACAAGCAAAGTTGCCATTAGCTTAAAATATGTCTATAAGGTGCATTGTTATTTAGTTATGCACAAATAGTCAGCTATGACAAGCTGGTCAAATGTAATGCACCTAACATAATAAGCTATAATTCCCATTATAAACAAATTACATACAATCGAAAAAAACGGGCATCAAGAGTACGTAATAATTTTTTCATACAACGCGTACAGTCAACGCGTTAAGTCTGAACATCAAAATCACTTATTGATATTATACAACTTATTTTACCAAATATGAAAAAAAATGTTTTGAAAGGCAATAAAAATAATCCTTACCCATTACCTAACCTCAGCACCAACAAGTATCACTTTGGGTCAATTCTCTTGTGGCAAAGGTGAAGTGAATCAAATGTGGCATTAGATGCTATTGTTCATCTTGATTATTAGGTTTGCCGATTTGGGAACCCACCCTTAGACTTTCCAACTTTAAGTGTTAAAATACTGATTGGAATTAAAATAATAGCCATCCAAGTACAATCGCTATCGCTTAATAATCAAAAACAACAGCTTGACGTGTTCTATGACCCAGGGAGATTTTTTTACGCTGCAATTTTTAAGACTTCTGATTGATATTAAGATTATTTTATCATAAAAAATCCATATAACCTTTTTTGCAATGATCTATGATTCGAATAGGGAATTAAAAATTAAAAGAACTGACTTCCGATTTGTAATGTCCTTGGGACATTACATTAATATATATCATTATTACCATTTCATTAAAATAACGTTTGCCCTAATTTTTTTCTCCCCCCGTCACTATCAAAAAAATAACTGATTTATTACAAACCAACGAGAAGGACTTTAATTTTTAGAGAAACTTATGTAGATTTACACGTTAACCTCTAGAATTCGCTCGAAAACTTATATCAATAAAATAGTAAAATTTCTCAGCATTAACAAAATTACGTTGTTTTAATCACACACCAACTTTCTTCTAGCCGCGTTTTCGTAAGGCCGAGCTTATCAATACATCATTCTAAAAGTACTAAATCACGTTGTGCCATAAACTGGGGATATTAAATTGAAGAAGCCTGCGAGAATGAAGATTCCTTTGAAAAATTGGGCCATAAAAGCAATCCCTATGCAGGGAACGATGAATAGAGTTTATTTCAATTACATCGTTCATGATACGAATTTAACTGCCATAAATCTTAGCGATGATACTCTTAGCTCATTGAGAAGAAAGCATATTAATTGTGTAGATGCTGATTTATATTACAATATTTTTCTTCGTTTGTCTTTTCGTGGATCTTCTTGGTTGAATCAACATAAGCAAAATTAAGACCTCTTTGTAAAATAAACTAAGTTTTATCTTATATATATAAAAATCAATTGCTGTGCGTTAGTCTCGCTAAAACTCGAGAATGGCTGAACCGATTTGGATAATTTTGGTTTAAATTAATTGTTGAAGTCCAGGGATGGTTTAAAAGGTGAGAAAATACTGAAAAAAAATAAGAGTAGTTAAAAAGGTAAAACAACGTTTGCCGGGGCAGCTAGTATATGAAAATAAAACATAGATGGAATGAATATAAAACACTTTTATATTCAATCTATCACTTTTGTTACGTTGAATATAATCACTTATAATTATTGTCGTCATCATCTTTATCTTACTGTTCTCATCTTATCAATGAAACCTCCACCCGTCCGACCCGAACGACAAATACCTACTTCCTGCCCGAAATCCATTCGACGTGAATATTCAATTACTCTCTAATGCTGCCTAGTGATACTCGTAACTGCACTTGACATTAATTATAATAGCAATGAAACGAAGGAAACACTTTACTTTATGATTATTAATAATTTTTAACGCAGTAAAACTGGAGCAACCGACTTACCATTTCCTGTATCTTCAGAACCCTGCATCTGATTTTCACCTAATTAAATTGAGACTACACAAGAGGTACCTTAAGGAGGTAGGTATCCTCTTAAACAAAAAAAATATTTTTTAAAATAAGTTTATAAATGACTGAGTTCTGTGGTAACAAACATTAAAAACATACAGCCAAATTGATGCCCACCTTGTGGAAAGTCAGTTGAAAATATGCTAACAATGAAATGGAATTGAAATATTTATTACTTTATTCAATAGCAAAAAGTTAAAGTGACTGTAGCGATAATCGAATTTGGATATATTTTCCTATTTCTCCTACTTCTGATTAATTTCGATGTGGGTCCCAAGACACCTTAGCTTTTCTTCAGGGCACCTTGAGCTCGCAGTTCAATGGTTATCAGGAAAGTTGCTGCTGTTGATTTTGGTTTAAAGAAGTTACAGTGGTGGGAACGTCATAATTTCTAAATAATCTATACCGTACAACCGTATTTTAAAATCAGTTTAGAGTAGATCTCAACTAATTTTTAATTTTATTTTTTAACAACTTTATAAGGCTCAAATTCGGCCCCACATGGAGTACTGTTCTCATTTCTGGGCCGGATCTCCTCAGTACTAGCTCCTTCCTCTTGATCGCATTCAGCGTAGAGCGGTTTGAATCATTGACGACCTGGCTATTTCGAAATGGCTCGATTCTTTAGCTTTGTGCAGAGATGTTGGTTCACTCTGTGTCATCTATCGTATTTTTTATGGGGAGTGACGACTTTGGCATTGCGCAGAGATGTTGGTTCACTCTGTGTCTTCTATCGTATCTTTCATGGGGAGTGTTCCGACGAGTTATTTGGATTAATTCCTGCCGCCGAATTCCATCATCGGACATCGCGTCAAAATTTGAAATTCCATCCTCACCATCTCGATGTCTGGAAATCCACAACTGTGCGTTTCTCTCGACACTTTTTGCCTCGCACTACTTTGTTGTGGAACCAATTACCGGCAGGGGTGTTTCCAAACGAATACGACTTGGGGGCCTTCAAGAAGAGCTTACTCATTCTTGAAAGGCCGGCAACGCAACTGCGAGACCTCTGGTATTGCAGATGTCCATGGGCGGCGGTGATCACTTACCATCAGGTGCACCTCCTGCTCGTTTGCCCCCTCTTCTATAAAAAAAATATAATTTAGATGTTATAAGTTCCTACACTTCATGGTTATAATTATTGTTAACTTATTGATCTCGATTGATCTCAAGCCTATTGCACTGGAATTTGTAGAGCAAGACGGTACTTCTTGCCGGCCCATCACCTTCAACTTTATAAGGCTCAAATTTGGCTTCACATAGAGTACTGTTTTCATCTCTGGGCCGGAGCTCTTCAGTACCAGCTTCTCCCTCTTTATCGCATTCAGCATAGAGTGGTTCGAATCGTTGACGACCAGGCTACTTCGAAACGGCTTGACTCTTTAGCTTTGTGCAGAGATGTTGGTTCACTCTGTGTCATCTATCGTATTTTTTATGGGGAGTGTTCCGATGAGTTATTTGGATTAATTACTGCCGCCAAATTCCATCATCGGACATCGCGTCAAAATTTGAAATTCCACCCTCAGCATCTCGATGTCTGGAAATCCACAACTGTGGATTTCTCTCGACACTTTTTGCCTCGCACTACTTTGTTGTGGAATCAATTACTGGCAGGGGTGTTTCCAAACGGATACGATGGATATGTCGAGAAGAGAGCTTACTCATTCTTAAAAGGTCGGCAACGCAACTACAAGACCTAAGACGCCTGTCATTAAATCTATACACTTTTTACTTTTTTTATGTCACTCTTAGAAGAAATAGAAGTTACTTATTTTCCTTCTCTTAAGAAAGTTCGCACAATTGTCTTAAAAACGATCCAAAGTTTTCTTTTACGTATTAATATATAAATAAACCTGTATCTCGATATTTCTGACACAAAAATATTTTTAAAAATTATCAACTTTAGTATATTTGAGTTAAGAATTTCATTCAATTGTTTTACGTGGCTTCTTTTGTGTCTAGTACAATAATTTCAACAATGTTACGTTGTACGAAAAACAATGGATTATAAGGGTTTACAAGTTTTTAAAGAATTCTCAAATAGCACTCTCAATTCTCAAATGACTCAATTCAAGATTGAGTCATTTGTAAACTTAATACCACACTTTGTTAGAGTAATAAGAATAAAAATACTCGAAACAGCACTAATTTTAATATAGTATGAAAATGTATGCTTGTCATTTCAACAAAGGATATTAGATAAGGACTCGACCGCAACGCAGGAATGGGAATTGAATAGAACCTTAAGCAGATTACTAGATATTATCCAGACTTTATACTTAGAGGAAAACATTACAAAAGCAAATAATAGCATTCGCAGTGGTATTAGAAAGATAGTATTCTTCAGGCGCTCACAAAGGTAATCAAAAGGCATAGATTTTCAGGCTACTCAAGTAAGGCTTAAAAATTAAGAAAAAAAACTGATTTATAAGTACAAAATAGGGTAATTACCACGATGGTAGTGACTCACATAGCCAATCGGTCGCCTTTTACGACCTGCCTGGCAGAACGGCAGTTGACCTATTCTACAAAAGAGCCCGGGACACTATGATTTTAAATAATTTTTCTTCAAAAATACACAAAAAATGATTTAAACAAAAATGAAGTTGGTAAACTTATCTCCATTATAACAGATTTAGCTTTCTTTTATATTATGTTATTAGCTGACTCAAAGAAACCAAAACACAATTATTATTTGAATTTACGTTATAAAAGTAAACAATGTTTATAAAACTACATACGAGTATAAATACAATTATAGCATTGTTATATTAAATTAAGTTAAATATATGAAAATGAATTATAATTTTCAAACAAACAATTTACTTACTAAGTTGATGTAGCATGAAAATTTTCTATCAGATTGAACAAAATTGCCAGAGATTGTCTTGTAAGTTGTACCTAAGGCGGTAGTGAATTCCATAATCTGACAGCTTGAACACGAATAGAATTTGATAAATGTGTTATTATATATATCTATAAGCAAAGTGTGTCTCTTTTTATTAGAAAAGGCATCTGTTTATTTGATATTCCATCTAAAAATAAGAAAAGGTATGCTTCATCAACACTTAAACGAACGCGTTCCATTATCATCGGGATTTTTTTATCATTAACATATTTGGTGTCTCTAGGTGATGGAACACTACACTGGAAAACCCTTCTCGTCTTACTCACAAATATTTTTTTTTATTCAACGAAGTCATTTTCGTCATCTAAGTACTTAACTTAGGTAGATAATACTCCCCCCCATGGTTCCAAGCCTTGTCGTGGCGGGGGGGCTTAGTACCTGGGGTGCAAGCCAGCACCTTGGGGAACTAATTGGACCAATAGCCGCTCTCAGTACTCCTCTCGTTTCATGAGAGCTGACTGGAGACGCGGCACCTTAAACCCGGTTTCCGGGAGCCCACTTTGGGGCTGTGAGGAAGAAAACCTGTTTAAAAAATCACCCCGAAACCGCGGTGGGCGTGCCGCGGCGTAGGGTTATCGGGCGAGCGCTGACGAGGTGGGGCTAGCTCATGCCGCAAATGAGCACAAAACCCATGGTATGTCCGGCAGTTTTAAAAGGAATACCCAGGAGGGTCCCGGCACAGCCGGGGAATCCCTCCCGGCGCCTTCGGATGCCGGCAGCCCCACGTACTCTGGGGGGGGGGGGGCAAAAACTGCTTCGCGGGAAGGCGTTCCGCCGGTTCGCGCATCGACGAAACCTGCGAATCGATACTGGACATTGAATCTGCATACTACTTGGATGTTGCTAGAAAGGAGGCTGCTGAGGGAGTAAGCGTCACAGCAAGTGACACTGGCGATTTTGACACGGACAGCTCGACTGGTGTGACGTCACGGTCAATCGAAAAAACCGGAAGGCTACGGAGAAAGAGGCCCGGCCCGGAAGATACCGAATCTGGGCTGGACTCTAATGACACGGCCGCTGACGAAGCGTCGCGATCCGGACTGGCGAAGAGAGGACGAAGGCGCCCACCAACAACGGGTGCCTACGTTGGCTTACGACAGGCCAAGGAGGCCCTCTTAAAAACAAAGAAGGAAGAAGTCGGGGTTTTGGCCGAGGAGCAAATACTCTCCATGGCCAAAACCCTAGAACAACGCAGGGAAAAATCCAGAGGGGAGGACCGCTCCTCCGAAGAGTTGGCTGCGCACGCTCAGTCTGGGCTAGACCTCATTCTGAGCGTTGCCCAAAAATCAAAAAATCTAAAGGGCACAATGGTGCGTGCCCTGAAGCAGGCCGCATGGGCCATAGAGGAAGCGGTCACCAGCCTGAAAAGCCGGACGGAAGGGGAGGAGTTAGAGCTGCTCCGTGCTGCCAACTACCGCCAAGGAAAGGAGCTGGCGGAAATGCGCGCGGAGCTGGCGCGAATCCGCTCCGATATGGAGAAAGCGAGGGCTGAACCGGTGACGGTGGCCCAACCAACAGAGGACAAGGAGGAGGCCATGCTGGGTCGCATCATGTTGCAAGTAGGCAACATGATGGACGCCAAGATGGCCTCGGTCTCAGACCGGCTATTGCCTGAAAAACGGCTTAGGCCCCCGTTAAGAGGAGAGACACGTATGGACGAAGCGATGCCTGTGGAAAATCTAGCCATAGACAACGCTACGAAGCAGACTGCCGCTGACGGCGCGGCGGGGTCACGGAAGCCCAAGCCCTCAAAAGGCAAGGGCAAAGGCAAAGGCCAAAGTACCACGCCCATTGTGGCCCCGTTGATCGAACCGGTGCCTTCCTCCTCTGCTCGGGACGCCCCATGTGAGGAGGGGTGGACCCAGGTAGAAAAGAGGAAAATAGGGAGGAATAAGAATAAGAAAAAGAAACAGCAAGAGAAGGAAAAGATAGCTCCCCCGCCTATCTCGAAAAAGTTGGAGCCAAAAAAGGGGATGAAAACAAAGAAAGCGGAGCCACGTTTGCGCCCACCCCGGACTGCAGCTGTCGTACTGACGCTGCAGCCTGGAGCTGAGGATAAGGGCGAAACATATGCTGAAATTCTCACTCGTGCCAGAGACCATGTGTCACTTGCCGAACTGGGGATTCCAGCAGTAAAAATGAGAAAGGGGGCCACAGGCGCTCGGATTTTGGAGGTGCCTGGGGCCGCAAACGGTGAGAAGGCGAACCAGCTGGCCGCAAAACTTAGGGAAGTTTTGCCAGCGGATACAGTCAGAGTCGCCAGACTTGAAAGATGTGCAGATATGCGCATTTCCGGGCTGGACGATTCTGTCACCCAAGAAGAAGTGGTGGAGGCCGTGGCCAAATGTGCGGGCTGCCCTGCCGACGTTATCAAGGCGGGACGGCTCCGCTTCTCCCCATCGGGCCGCGGCACAATATTCGTCCGCTGCCCAGTAGCTGCGGCGTCTAAAGTGGTGAGCACAAAGCTCCTGGTGGGCTGGGTGTCCGCGCAAGTGCGGGTGCTGCCCACCAAACGATTGCGCTGCTACCGGTGTCTCGTAGTCGGGCACACCGGTGCGCAGTGCACTTCGGAGGTTGACCGCAGCGATGAGGTTATCGCTGCGGTGAAAAGGGGCACAAGGCCGCCGGCTGCGCAGCCGATCCTAAGTGCTCCGTGTGCACAGCAGCGGGTCTTCCGGCAGGCCATAGGGTTGGGTCTCCCTCTTGCAAGGAAACCTTGCTCAAAGCCAGGAAAAGAAGAAAAGCCGCAGCAACATTGGCGAGAACTGCGCCCGCCCCGGTTCCATCAGCGGTGGTGTCGGAAACGTGGAGTGACAACTTCCTCCAGGCGAGTCACGTCACTCGGCGGGGAACCCGTTTGGCAAACCCCGGAGCAGTGACTGAGGCCTAGGCTTTGCCCAAAGGCCAAACCGGAGCTGCGCGCGGTAAGTCCGCACACCGTGCGCTTATGAGACGTTTTGCTGGGGTCGCACCAGCCGAGAAGAACGCTGGCAAGGCTGGCGAGTGCCGGTAGGGCGGTGGAAGAATGCGAAAGCGCCACCACCTCCCCGCCACCATATGGCACTGAGGAGCGGACGCAGGAGTTTTAGTGGGTAGAGCCGGTTTTAGGCCTCTCGGGCCGCGTAAAGTGGCCCGGTTGTGCGTAAGTGCATTTCTCCTGCGAGAACAAAAAAAAAGGGTAGACAATACTAATAAAATCAAAATCGTTACAAAATTAACCCATTATTTCTTTTTATGAGAGCTCACATTTAATGTTAATAAAATAGCTACACAAGGGAACTCGGCCTGTGAGCCGCTGCGACAATGCGTTCTGCCTCCTTCTTTCTTATTGCGCTACACGATCGACAAGGCATTATAGTCTACGCGACAAGTTTAAAAGTATCTAAAACAGAGATACGGGTCTTAAAATTATGTGCGTTAGCTCATTTAATCCGGAATGACGCTTAAAAAAATGTGCTAAAAGCGTGTATTAGCACATAAAAAATTGCAAAAGTTATAAACCATTAAAGCTGAGAAAAAAATGGCATTTCGTTTTTTGTCAATATAAACTATTAATATTTCAGACATTTCAAAAAAAGATTCGAAAAGAAAAGAAAATTTCCAAGAAAAAACTCTTACATCCCGGAACTCTATCTCCGTTATTTATAATTATAATTTAACGCTGAAAACGTGTCTCCGCACGACATTTTTAGGTTGCGCGCACGACCTCAAGCGAGTACGACACAAAATTAATTTATTTAAGGTATTGAATATTCTTTTTTAAATTTGAAAAAAATATGATGTATTTTGAATACTGTAAATAATTTATTTCCGTTGGAAATTTTACATAAAATTAATTTTTCAACAAGTTAAATGATTGTTAACCAACAAAATTTTCTCGTACTTCCGTCTTAATTGTAAATGAACTACATTACGTGGATTTTTCAGTTTTTGTTAAAGTACAATAATTATTATAAGCAAAGTATGAATATTTTTTGTAACTTTTATGGCGTGATATTGTTAAGTATGTATATAAGAAAGGCTCCACGAAGCGAAAAATTTTTGCGACAACTATTTAAACATTTTTTTTCATTTATAATTAAGTCGGAAGTACCAAAAAATTTTGTTAATTAACAATCGTTTAACTTGTTGAAAAATTAATTTTAAGTAAAATTTTCAAAGGAAATAATTTATTTATAGTATTCAGAATACATCATATTTTTTCGAATTTAAAAAAAGAATATTCAATACCTACATTAAATAAGTTTATTTATGTGTCGTACTCGTTTTGAGGTCGTGCGCTGCTAGTTAATTATACTAAACCGTTTAATAAAACTTGTGGATCTGGGCACGCGGTAGCGAGTCCAGCCAAGTTCTTCTTTACAATAAACATCTACAAAATAGCTGTTTCTAAAATGAATAGAAAATGCTTTTCTCTTTTGTATATTTATTATTTTTAATCCTTCTAAGTAACTTTTTTTTTCACGCGCAACCTAAACTGTCGTGCGGAGACCCATTTTCAGCGTTTTTTTTTTATGTCATAAGATAGCAAACAAACAGATGGGTCTCCTGATGGAAAGAGTCAACCATTGCCTATAGACACCAAAGATGTTAATGGTGCGTTGCTATCTTGTGGCGAGGTCTAATGCCACATGCATAAGTTTACCGGCTACCTTACCCTCCAAACCGGAACACGACAGCGACAAGCACTGACGCTATTGCGGCAGGAATAGGTAAGGTGGTGGTACCAGACCCGGACGCGACAATGCAGAACTCTACCACCTAGTAGCCACGATGGTAGTGACTCGATAGCCAATTGGTCGCCTTTTACGACCTGCCTGGCGGAACGGCAGTTGGCCTATTCTACAAAGGAAGCCGGGACCAACACGGCGTTGTATTAAAATTATAAATAATGGAGATAGAGTTCCGGGATCTAAGACTCTTTTCTTATTTTCGAAACTGTTTTTGAAAATTTTTAAATATTAATAGTTTATGAAATACTGGTAAAAAACAAGATGCCATTTTTTATCATCTTTAATTGTTTATGACTTTTGCAATTTTTTTATGAGCTTTTAGCACATTTTTCTAGGCGTCATTCCGGATCCAATTAGCTATCGCACATAATTTTAAGAGCAGTATCTCTATTTTAGACTATTTCAACTTGTCGCGCAGACTAGCGGGGATCGCCCTATGTATGGTCCTTAACTCCCTGTTACTTATTACACAACCCTATCCCCGTCAACATGGCTTGAGAAGTTGTTAGTCTAATAGGTGTTTAAGCCGTAAATAATTTGATGGGTTAATATATTGAGTGTGCGACATTGTAGAAAATTAATCCCAAAATATTATATTCTATAAAGCGATACGAGGAATCCCTTTCTTTGGTATCTATTGATTCTATCTACTGAAGTATAAATTATTACAGCAAGATAATGTTTGCAATCTAAAATATTGGATGCTATAAGATCTCGCGCCGCCATTTTTCTTTGAGACTATATCCTTATTTATTGTGAATGCGTATGTGGGGTAGGCGATAGGTCCATTTATTTATAAAGAGGTTGCGCCTTCACGAAAATCCTTTTATCTTTTCGCAATCCAACGCTCGTATTTTATAAAAGGATATTGATTTTTTTCTCATTAAGAGTAGAATTTTAAAATGGTAAACACATAAAAATCATTTGGTTGTTATATCTTAAAAATTACTTTCTCTTTCTTCAGGTATATTTAAAATTATACTCTATATACATATTATATTCAACATATTAAGGAATAGTGTACACCCTCAAACTCATTAGCTAGTATTTTTAATCTTTATGAAGGATTTGAATAAAATGAAGATCTTCGCATCACACTTGGAATATTGTCTTTAAAATTTTGTATTTAATGATAATAAGAATTATTATTTCAATATTTTGAATATTAAATCATATTCCTCGTATAAATCCAGGTCTCCTTTGAAGAATAGATCATCTGCCATTCTGCGAGACAGTTTGTAAAAGGATAACGATTGGCTATACGAGTCACCGATACTAAGTCATCGTGACTACTAAGTGGTAGAGCACTGCAACGTCTCGACCGGGTCTAGTATCACCGCCTAAAATATTCCTGCTATAATGGCGTCAATGCTTTTCATCGTAGTGTTTTGGCGGTAGCTGGTAAACTTATGTATGTGGCATTAACACTCTATCACATGGATAGCAACGCACCATTAACATTTTTGATTTCTACAGTCGATGGTTGTCTCGTTCCATCAGGAAACCCATCTATATGCTTATTATCTCATAATATAAAAAAAAATCATAAAGCATAATGCTAACGGTTTACTTCACGGTTAGATATTCTGTAAGCTCGCAGACTTTGAACTTTTTTAGCGCGAAACATAATAAAATTTTAAGACCTAGAAGATCAAATGGAAACAACGGATGATTGTGGCCCATCTCGATCAATTTATTTTATTGCGTGTAAAAATCCGCTTGATTGCATCCATCTATATCCATAATTTGCAGTCCCACCCTTTATTAAATTACTTACCAATTACCTATGAACTGATAAACTAGAGTAAAACTAAACAAAATATAACGTGAGGTGAAATATGTAAGTATATACTTGTAATAATAAAGAATTGTCCCATAATAATAGTAATTTAATAAAAAATAAAACCGACTTTATATATCAACTGTACTCATATTTCAAAAACTACTGAACCGATTTTGATGATAAAAGGCGACTAATTGGCTATACGTCTCACTATCATTGTGACCACTAGGTGGTAAATTTCCGAAACGTTTTGCCCGGATATTTGTTACCACCGCCTTACCTGTTCCACTGTAATAGCGTCAATGCTTGTCAATTTTGTGTTCCGATTTGAAGGTACTGGTAGACTTATGCATGCGGCATTTCCATCCCGCCACTATTTTATGATATAAAATATAGGTGCAAGTCCTGTTTACATCATAAGAAAATCGTATATCGGTAAGATAATCGGTAAAGTGTAAATTTCTAACTTGCCATGAGACCATATCCTTATTTAGCAAGTGGTAAACCTATCTCTTAATACGACGTAGCTTATCGTGACAAATCTGTCTTACAAGTGTACAAATGTAAAGGTCATGAACGTAACGATGATTAAATTATTCAAGTAAAATATGCGAAGTTTGATTCTGATAGATGGTAAAAAGTTTCCTTCAAACTCTTATTGCTATTAAATTCATTTCGTGAAAGCCATCAGTTTTTGCAATTCAATCGTAAATAAATAATGAAAAAATGTAAGGATCTTAAAAGCTAAGCAATCTGTAGATTTTTACTGATTACCAATTCTAAAAAGCTTTCTTAAAACATGCTCGAATAATATAGTCTTGGGAATTTTATTGAGAATATTGAAGAACATTGCCTGTTAAAAATTAAATGAAGAAAAAAAATTCAGGCGGGGATTACAATTTACATACAGTGTATTTATTTAAGCTAGTCTTATTGTTAAAGTTTGACTAATATAAGTCTTTAAAATACTTACTATATTATTAATGATTCTTGAACACAACTTCATGAATGATTTGATTCTTAGCACACGTCAAACACTGCACGATGCATTATTCCCAACGAACTCGGAAAAGCATCTTCCCTCGCCGATTATTCCAAGCTTATAAATATGAAAGTCTGTATATTTTTCACAGTTCACAACTAATTTGCAGAACCGATTTTGAATAAATTTGGCTAGAAGATAGTTGAAAACCTATGGTCAAAGATATATTTTTTTTCAAAAATCATTCCCTTAGGCGTCAGTTATATAGACTGACTGGTAAAAGATTATAGGTATTGAAAGACATGGCAGTGAATAGTGATACCTATGTAAAAAATAAAAGTAAAATAAAGAGAAAATATTGCTTAACTATATAGTAAACCTTAACGAAATTAGTGTATTGATAGTCACAGTATGGTCATTACAAGATGTACTAACACTCGTTAGTCGTGAACTCGTTAAGTGGCCGTTTTATTTCTATACACCCTGCGCAGGTGTCCGTACTAAACATTTTAATAGGAAAATTAGGCCGAAATTTAAGTAATTTTTATACATATATTTCTATCATAATCGATTACTGAACACCCTCTTTCAGTATCCTACTAATATTATAAACGCGAAAGTTTGTTAGTATGTAACGCAAATATTACTGAACCGATTACGATTAAAATTGGTATGTAGATAGCTGAAGACCCAGCATAACACATAGACTATTTTTTATCCCGGAAAAGTTAGGTAATCCCGCGGGATTCTCTAAAAACTTTTATAATGCAGCGGGCTGCATGCTGCAGCTAATCTATAATATTTAACCAGACAGCCTATATAAAGGCTTAATAGGTGATGAAAGTTTGTACTAACAACATTAAAATTACATTGATGACATGTTTATCTATTTGTGGGTGAGGCTGCGTAGTTTAAAAAATATTTAAAACAGCTTTAAAAAACATTAAAATTTTAAATACTACTACTGGATTACTTCAAGTATGCAATACCAACAACATACAATAAAAGTTACGTAACGCCCTTTCTCGCAAAACTGACAACAGGCGCAAAGTAGTAGATCTAACGGCTTTTGTGGACCAATTATAAGGCTGTAACAATACTTGAAGGTCGACAAAGTTAAGTAGAAAGCCATCGGTCACACGGACGATTCCCTACGTGTTTCAACCTTATAAAAAGCTGCAACATAAACTTACATTATCCAAAAAACCCAAGACCCTAAGACCGCAATAAGTGGAGGTGCATCACGAGGGCATCTGTATTTAGCAAAAATGCGTCGTCATCAAACACGACTACTTTGTCAAGAATAGTATTACAGCGTTTATAAAAACACCAAACTATCAACACAAGATGTTTGATGTTTCCCAGCCAGTACTCTAGTTAGATGTCGGCCACCGTTGTCGAAAACAACAACGTTGACAACGACTAAGGTTTACAAAACAACGATGAACATCGACGATGAAATATAACAAAAACACCCATGTCTAGTAAGGATTAATAAAATTTGGTATCAATACAAGTAAGAAATTTAAATTAGTTATAGTCGCCTTTGTGGTCTGGTGGTCCGGTGTCGGAGTTGACTACATGAGGTGCCGGGTTCGATTCCCGAACAATTTCAAAATGTGTTTTGTCAGTTTCTCATAAATACAATATTGGATACTGCCCGTTTGAAGATAGGCTTGCCATCTATCACATTGTGGGACTAAGTATTTTCAGCTAATCGTGAGTGCACTGGTTGTACCTCTGCCTACCTCTTCGGGTATACGGGCGTGAAGATACTTTTTTTTAAATTAGTTATGAATCTTATTAAATTTACATAGGTTGAATATGAAAGAAGTATGCACATAGAATTTTCTTCATATCATAGGATAGCAAGCCGATGGTTCGCCTGATATAAGCCACGACAATTCTGAAGAGCAGCTTTACTTAAAAATATATATATGCCCGTCTTCTATATATTATTACGGGAATAAAAACTTTCGAGCCCTTCTTAAGACAATTGCGCGAGCGGAGGATTTTGAAATTTGGCACAGTTAAAGTTTGATGGCGGAGGACCGCAAAAACCTAATATTATAAAATAAAATGAATTAGAAATACATTAAATTAATGAAAATAAACATTGTTTACACTAAATTTATGTGTAAGGTACACGATAAAACACGTTCGTGCTCAGATAGGTTATCGCACCACATTCTATCACGCAGCCGTGCACGTGAATTATTAGTATATAAGGTTAAGGAAAGTTCCAGTAAAATTACAGTTTAATAAACACATTTATTAACCGATGTGTGACTGTTATTTAATCAACGTAAAATCATATATGATATTAAAGATGTAGTGATTGTATACTCTTTGATATTATACATGCCAGTAAACAATTTTCTTTATAGGTAGAGTCAGTCGTCAAATTAAAAATATATTTTATTGTTTAGCCTATGGTCGAATTTCGGCCACATGCGATCGCTAGTTATAAATGTGTGAATTCTGACCTAAAATACAATTTATTTACATTGAATAAAAAGTACAGAAAATATTTACACAATCAGTAACAATGGAAATGAATTTCAGGTTATCCAATTTAATTTAAATATAGCTCTATACACCACATCCTGCACTATAAAAATTTAAATAAATTCACTTGATTCAATATTAATTTGTGACTACATACAGGAAAAACATTATTTAAAAAAATTTAAAACAGTAGATGATAAATATTTCCTCATCATTATCATAAGCTTATTATTCCTAATATAATTTTCTCATATTGAAAAATAATAACCTAAGATATGTTAAAAGGGGAAATATTGATTTTATTAAAAATGCAAACTAAAAATCTTATTAATTAAAAACAAAAAATAAGTAAACTATACGTACACATAAATACACATTTATACTATAAAATACATATTTAGATGTAAGAATAATTAACTTATATTTTGTTTTAGGATTGTTAGTTTGCATTTTTAATAATATCAATATTTCCCCATATATTTAAACTGAAACAAACTATCTTCAATCATCAACACCACAACCACAGCAGCTCAAATTTAGGCTGCCGCTAGTCACCCACGCGATGAATGCACGCCGCCTAACAGTGCGAGCAGCGGATGACCCGCTTTAAGCACGCGATAAGCTTGCTTTGTGTCATAGTTTCGTTTATCGGCATTATTATAATTATATTCTTCAACACTGATTTAATGCTTTAATTTTAATGACAATTAGTTTGCTGGGACTTAATCATTTTGTCATAATAAATGTGTATCTCAAAATAAAATAATTATAATATTAAACTAAATACCTAAATGCGTCCATTTATGAGTTTATAAAAATCTCAATTAAATAATTTTTCATCTTAAAGTTTTTATTTACTCTTTAGAAATTTTTATCTTCAAAACTATGAATGTTGAACACGAGAAAGTACTTAATTTTTTCGAGCGATCTACTGAAGTAAAATCTTTTATACAGAATAATTTTTCAGGTGAATGGAGTAGCGGAGATGAGATGAGCGGTAACCACAAAAAGCTAATCTCAGTAATAGTGCATTATGGGCGGGGTTATAAATGAAGACTGCAAAAAATCTAAAAGAAAATACACTATATACAGTTCCTTTTTTAATTAAGCTGGGGAAAAGTAGACAATGCATAAAGGGATTTACTGATATGAACAAATTATCTTTTTTTTATATACTTGGTATAAAATATTCTTATCCTAAATATATTTATATGTTTACTTGACGTTAACTTGAGTGTTATTGATCGGAGCGTCGTCTTTAATAAGCAAATTAATGAGATAAAAATAATTGTTAAGTACGGACATGAGTCAAGTCTCTTTAGGGGTTGCCGACATATGGGGTGGTTAGAGATCCATAAATCTAATAAATAAATTATGAGCTTGCGAGTTTACAGTTCCGGGCCAAGCAATAGCATAGTCCGGATAAAATAAATTTAAAAAAACATATCTCGGCCTATGTAGTAACTAATAGGTAGGTCACACGATAAGTTTTGCGTAACTTAAAAAAACAACATGTTATAACCAAAATATTTTGTTTATTGCTTTTCAAAATAATCTCTTTACATTTTAAATATTTTTTCATGTGATCAAACCATTTTTTAAAACAGGAGGACCACAGATCTGAAGGCATGTTTTCTACGTGCTGATTGAAAGCAAACACTGCCTCTTCGGAGTTGGTAAAAGTAAAACCTCTCATCAAATCTTTGATTTTGGGGAAAATACAGAAATCACAGGGTGCTAGGTCGGGGCTATGCGCAGGATGAGTGACGAGATGTACTTTTTCGAAAGCTAAAAATGACTTTGTTTTATTGGCCGCGTGTGAAGAAGCATTATCGTGGTGTAGGAGAATGCGGCTTTTGGGTCGTCTTTCGCGAACTTTTTCTAACACCCTGGGTAAACAAATGGTAGAATACCACTCGGCATTAACACTCTTTTGATCTTCAAGTGGAATTGTACAGATGGGACCCGTAGCTGAGAAAAAAAACGCGATCATTTTTTTACCAACGTTTCTCGCCTGTCTCACTTTTGTTGGCCTGTTCTCATTTTCAAACACCTATTCCCAAGATTGCTGTGTTTTTTCAGGTTCAAAATAATAAATTCACGTTTCGTCTCCTGTGATAATGTCATAAACAGCATTAGAATGTCCGTGGTCGTACTTCAGTAGCATCTGTGAGCACCATTCCACGCGAGCTCGCTTCTACTCCGCTGTCAGTTCATGAGCTTCTTCCTCTTGATCGCATTCAGCGTAGAGCGGTTCGAATCGTTGACGACCAGGCTATTTCGAAACAGCTCGACTCTTTGGCATTGCGCAGAGATGTAGGTTCTCTCTGTGTCTTTTATCGTATATATCATGGAGAGTGTTCCGACGAGTTGTTTGGATTAATTCCTGCCGCCGAATTCCACCATCGGACATCGCGTCAAAACTTGAAGTTTCATCCTCACCATCTCGATGTCTGGAAATCCACAACTGTGCGTTTCTTCCGACACTTTTTACCTCGCACTACTCTGTTGTGGAACCAATTACCGGCAGGGGTATTTCCGAACGGATACGACATAGGGACTTTCAAGAAAAGAGCTTATTCATTCTTAAAAGGCCGGCAACGCAACTGCATGACCTCCGGTATTGCAGATGTCTCTTCTATAAAAAAACAAAGTTTCCGAACTTTCAATTCTTCGTGTAAAGTTTTCTGAATTTGTCTCATATCAATCCCGAATAGTCCTCGAATTGTCTCATAGGTAATCCGGGGGTTTTCTTCAATTAACCGCTTAACAGTAGCCACATTATTTTCGTTGACGTCAGTTGAAGGCCGCCCTTCACGAAATGTAAAGAAACTCGACCTCTCTTAAATTCAGCAAACCATCGTCTCACAGTGCTCAAACAGGGTGCTTTTCTCCCAAAAGACGAGCGGCACAGTCTTGCGGAGAAAGAGAACTCTAAAATCTTTTTGACTTTATTCCATTTTCTTTGCGTACGTAGAACTTTGATGTGTGATAAAAAAACAATTGACAAATAATTTCCCGCCAATTGTTTTTTTTATTACTAAGAAGGTTGTAACGTTTTAAAAATATAAATTCAAATAGTTCCGTTTAGCTAGAAGTGCAAAAGTTTTAGTGTGCCCCATGTAACACGTCATTACCAATAAAAATTTTGCTCAGTGTTAATTGACCGAACAAATAAACATCTAGGGTCAAGACCGATGCTTTTTTCGACGATAACTTGAGATAATTTGATCCGACCGTAGTAAAAAATTGGTAGTTGTTTAGTTGAGGTAAATACGATAGAGAGAATAGTTATGGAATTATATATAAAAATAAATTCATTTAGCACCAAAATTATCGAGGTAATGTCACCAATGTAGAGGTTGATGATCACACTAGTATAGAAATGGGAAAACCTTCCCAGCCAGCCAAAGTGAGAAGATTCTACGTCTTAAAAATGCAAAAAAGTGAAACCGGTCAATTAATTTAAAAAAAAAATTCTATACCTGTAAGGAAATAAAAGTAAAAGTTCATTATTTAATAATTTCCACTAATAACAGCGGGATTTATTTGTATGAAATGTGAAAGAATTGATTTGACTTATAATTAGGATTGATACATAATATTATGTAGACTATTTTTCTTCCTCAAAACGGACAGTACCAATAGTGCCACAGTTGTATGGTAATTATGTTTAACATTTACTGTTTTATTCTAATTACACCCTTTTTTTGTTCTCGCAGTGTAAAGGGTACGATTATCCGTTACATTCCGATTTCCGGTTACGATTATCAATCCCTGTGTGACAGCACTGTCAGTGTTACGCCGGTGTCGGAATGGTTTCCTCCCCATGCATATACCCTTATGCAGCATACGCATAAGCGAATCGCGCCGCCCACGCGTTCTTTTTTCGCATATTCAACTTGGAGTCTTCGGCGCACTCGCTGGTTGACTGGCTGGTTCCGTAAAATACCATTAATTCTAATAATCACAATAATTTAATTCAGTTTAACTTTAGATCCACATTTCTTATCTATAAAGTAGGATTGTAATGACAAGTGTTTAAAGTAACTTCTTTTAGTGTTTGTTAGAAATGGAAATATCCAGAACGACCTAGATCAAGGTCAAAACTATAGCTATTTGTAATATCTCTGTACTGCATATTAAATAACTAAATAAGAACACTTATTTTTAAGTTATAATACATAAGGAACACCCAGACGACCACAAATACTTTATGTTCATCACATAAAAACTTGCAAGACTTGGAAAAAGAAAACCCACGAACTCGTGATCAGATCAGCAGTCCAACTACTAGACCACAGAGGTTGTCAAAAAATAAAGCCTAATCCTTGACATAGGTATAATGTACCTTCCACTTTTACGAAAAAAACCTACGCCTAACCTATAGGTACACAAATATATTGATACATTCGTTCTTTAAAATAAATGTTAATTTTTAAGTATTTTCTGAGATACATTTATGTAACTTAAACTTAAAGACATAGCATAAAATATTTTGTCCATTAACTCGGGTAACAGTTAAGCAGCTAGCAATACAAGTTTCACGCACACTACTCACTATCATCCCTCTGCAAATTGTCATGTAGCACACTACAATATGAATTGCCGCATTCACGGAGTTGTCTTTTTTAGATAGTGCGGTATCTAGTCAAGCTCCGCGAGACTAATCATTATCTATGTATATACAGGGTTACATCTAAAACACCAGCAAGCTCGCAGGACTAGATACCTAACATTATAAATAACAACATTTGTTCTTTGACTTTTGACGTAACTCAATACATTAAATAAAAATGATTTTTTAAGTTTTCATTGTCCTGTTGTGACATTTCTAATTCTTCATTCGGATGCGCTGCTAGTAGTAATAATAGTACTTTCCTACGTCTTAATCTTTGCGATGCACGTAGAATTAAGAACGTTCAAGCGAAAAGTGTAATTCATATTAATTTTTGTATGAAAGTAAAATCCAACAAATGATCAAAACTCATAGAACAAATGTTGTTGTATATGATGTTAGCTATCTAGTCCTGCCAGGTTGCTGATGTTTTAGAGGTAGCCCTGTATAGTAGACTTTAATATATTATATCTGCAGCGTGCAGCCCGCTGCATTTTAAAAGTTTTTGGTGAATTCCGTAGAATCACCTAAATTTTCCGGGAAAAAAATAGCCTATGTGCCAATCCAGGTTATCACTTACATATGTGCCAAATTTTATTCAAATTTGTTTAGTAGTTTATGGGTGACTGTGTAACAAACATCCATCTAAACATCCATTCATCCATCAAAACATCCAAACTTTCGCATTTATAATATTAATATAGATGAATAGCAACGTGTATTTAATATTGTTACAATATAAATGACATAAATCATAAAACAACCTAGAGTTTGGTACGATTTCCTCCACAGATATCTCGATCACCTCCATAACTTATTACTATAATGTCAGTGGTTGGCACCTTATCACCTTCATACTACAATTAGGGCTGTATCTAGATAAACTTGCGCTTGTCAGATAAAAAGCAACTAATATTATTTAACTTTAAGATATTATGTTAGTTTAGATGGACAAACTGTTTGATATTTTTGCCTTCATTACTTTTTTTTATATCATAAGATAGCAAACAAGCAGATGGGTCTCCTGATGGAAACATTCAACCATCGCCTATAGACACCAAAGGTGTTAATGGTGCGTTGCTATTTTGTCGCGAAATCTAATGCCACACGCATAAGTTTACCGGCTACCTTGCCCTCCAAACCCGACCACGACAGTGACAAGCATTGACGCTATTGCGGCAGGAATAGGCAAGGCGGTGGTACCAGACCCGGGCGAGACAATGCAAAACTCTACCACCTAGTAGCCACGATGGTAGTGGCTCGCATAGCCAATCGGTCGCCTTTTAGGACCTGCCTGGCAGAACGGCAGTTGGTCTATTCTTCAAAGGAGCCCGGAACCAACACGGGGAAACTTTCGGTCAATAGGTGTTAGGTAGGCGATTATCGCCTTGTCGCCGTTATATTCCACTTTTAGATCTAGTCTTGGCAAGGAGGGTAAGGTAGCTGGTAACTAATATCAACGTGGTATTCTTGCCTTGCCTTGTAGACAGCAACGCGCCATTAACATCTTTGGTATACATAAGCGATAGTTATCTCTTTATATTAAAAGAACCATCTGCCTATTTACTATCATTATAGATAAAAATACAGTATTATTGATATCGAATTAGTTATCGTAAGCTTTTTAAATACACTATAGGCCTTTACACCATACAATTGAAATGAATATTTTAGATGTTATTTCAAAATAAAAACTAACGAGTGAGAAAATAAATTCAAACGATCTCATACCGATGGATGACACATTTAAATCTAATTCAGATTATGCTCGACGTAACCAGCTGATGTGAAATTTAAACAGAAAAAAGGAGCATAATATATGTTCTACTACTACCCGTATAAAGTGGGAGACGGTCGTTAGCATATTTTAAAAAGGTTTATTTATTTAACACTCATGTACACAGTAAATACTATAAGAGATAATATAAACGTAACAAAAGTACAGTGGGTTAAAGTGAAAACTACTAATACTACTACTATTAATTAAAAGATACTTACTAATTGACCGTACACAACAAATACTAAATTTTGTTTTAAATAGGAATATATACGAAATAATGAGGTGAATTCACAAGCACCAGCTAGTCTCCAATATGTTAGAAATTGACAAGCAATTTTTTTTACGAAAATTCAAAATAATTGTTTATACATTTAACTTACTGGCAATCATTAGCCTTTGAGTATGGAGCTCTAACTTCAAACTTTTTGTATCTTCGGATTTCTGAATCTTTACCAAAATTATATGAAACCCAACGGGAAATATACCCTAGCTAATATATCATATATTAAAAAAAATTATGCAACGGTTCATTAAATAACCGAATTCTGAGGCAACAATCATTAAAAAATAGCCTCTGCTTTTTGGGAATTAGGTTGAAATTAATTAATTTTAGTAACTCTATTATTCTACATACAAGATTTACCGAAAATCTATATTTCCTCTGAAAGGTCTATTGAAGTCGTAATTCATTAATTTAATCGGCTTTCCTTTAATTGACTCCAATTATAGGGTTACCTTTCCTGAACCCTCGGTTGTTTATGTTCCTATATCCCGAAATTTGTTTACTGTTCTTTATTACATGAACGTTAATTTATTTAATATTTATTAAGTTTAATAATATAAAATGAGTAACAAAAGCCCATTTCGACCCGAAATGGGCTTATAAGTTCATCCATGAATTTATCAAAAAAATCAGGTAGGGCTGTGGCAGTACAAGATTACTTTGTGTAGTTTGTGGTTGGTACATACGGTCCATATCTGTTGTAGATGGAGTTAAAAATAAGTATTTAACAGCCTTTGTGGCACTGTCATAACAATTTACTCGTACTACATAATATATTGAAAGAGTTTTTACGCTTTATTACTAAAAATTATTATGCAACGTCGATGAAATCACTTTAGATTGACACTTCTATTTACGTAGTTCAATGCTCATAGCAGACGCCAACATTGATGCAGACGTGACCCATAGGATCAACGTTACTTGGTTAAAATAACGATCGTTTTCAGGCGTTTTGTGTAACCTGTATATTCCCATTCTCGGCAGTGTGCCCGGAGTATGACTTCGAATGCTGGACGATAAAGAAGACCCATTAACAAAAGGTGCATACTAATGAAATGAAGATGCTTAGATGGGCAGGTGGTGAGATTTGGCTAAATAAAATTCGTGACCAATACATATGAGAAGGTTTAAAGTCGCAGGAATAACTGATAAAATCACAGAAAATCAACTTTGTTGGTACTGAGATATCAAAAGACATGAAAATGGACAAATAGTAAAAATTGCGCTAAACCCACTAGAACACAAGAGACCTGGTGATCAAAAATAAAAAAGACCTTAAGTTAGCTCAATCGCCAGAACCAACAAAGTAAAAAAAATTAACTTGGAATAAAAAAAGGAGATTTGGTCCAATTACCAGGATCAAGAATGAAAGAAAAAACAAGTATGTATTTTAAAAATATCAAATACTTTCATTAAAAGAGTATTTTTTTGAAATACTACACATATGTTCATGTCACAGGCAATTATATAATTCGCGTCGTCAGATTGTAAAGATAAATACATTTTAGAAAATGCCTTACGCCGAATGTAAAATGTCCTCATTATATGCATATTATATTCATAGAATTTACCAAAACCGTTAACAAGTTATCGCGCCATTCTGTTTAAAGTACTTGGGTATGTAAATGGGTTATATATTTAAAATAAAAACCCTATCCGGCTTCTTACGTTTACATTTTTAAATTGATGACGCCATTTGTATAATAACAAAACATACACATTGCCTGCGACATTATTATTATTCCAAAAGTGCAATATAAATAAACTAGAAACATTTTTACTTCCAAAAGATGTTTGATTTCGATTAAATGAGAAGTTAGATATACTGATAATATAAATTCTTGATGGGTTGGTTGGAGAGCCATCTGCTTATTTGATATCGTATGATACACGGTCTTATTAATCTCTCTTCCATCAACATGTATTTCAGTGGATGTGACAAATAAGGCTGTTTTATACGCATGATTAAACAGGTTTACTAATAGCTCCATTAGAACTTTATAAACTGGTGCACTAATATTTCAGTGCTACGTTATCCTACGTTTTAAATAAACTTGTACAAGTCGTTACAGTGTTCATTTGAGATTAATTATAAGGAAATAATGCTTTAACACCAACTATCTTTGGTTTTTTTTTTTTGTTATTTATTGTACAATCTAAACCCTATTTTAAAAATCTTCCAATAAATATACATTTATTTCAAGATTTTATTTAGTGTTAGCCATGATAAAAAAGTATATTTTAACATAAAATGATACTCATGCGTAATAAATACACATATTTGTTACATGTGTGTATAATACATACGTAACAATAAACAAATACAGTTGCATCATAAATAAATCTCAAACAACATTTCTCTTCAGAGATGTTTACTTTGAAATGTGTCGAAGTGAAGCATATAATTTAAATTTCAAAAGTTATTGTGATAAAATATTCAAACATTTCGTAAAATTCATTATTCTTTAGTCAATTTAGTAAAATCCAATAATAAAACTAAAGGAGATTGATGAGGCCCCATACAAATTTGGCCTAAAACTCAACACATGATGATGACTGCTTACCGTATTGTAATACATTATTAATTACTTCTGAAATGTAAATTGTATCACGGACACTTTTTACAATACTAAAATTCACAAAACTCCTTCAAAGATTAATGTTACTTGAATTTACAATTGTTACATTCCATTTTTCACATCGCAATATATCGTCGACACAAATATAATTCATTTTTGTATTACTTATCAAGAAGACTATTTGATTTTAACCACTAAAATGTTAAAAAACAATATAACTTATAACTTTAGTTTAGTTTACATTAAAATATTTATCACTCGTTCACACTTCACATTGTAAATAGATGACACTTGTTTTTTTTTTTGTTTCTTTCGGACAATACTAAGAGTACTTGTTTATACAGTCTTGTTTCGACTATAATAACAAATATTTTAATTTTTGTTGCATTTTATACAATAGTTTGTTTAAATATTTACGGCTTACCTATCCGACAGGTTTACAATTT